>OZ038506.1:66320374-66695374 GCA_964036315.1 Acanthosepion esculentum
AGTGTACCCGATAACAGAAACCACACCATTAGAGGACATTCAACAACAACTAAAATATATAGCACATATAACTCAGAGAAAATAATGATATAATGAACATGTTGACACTCAAAATTACAAAGAAAAAATTAAGGAAAACCTAAACAATACTGAAAAGAGAAATAACAGTGGACATGAGAAACCTATTTTCCAGAAAGATTGTTTTAATAGAAAAATTTGATAAATTTCATAGCACTGGCTGTTCAGTCAACAAATGTTGAGTTTCCTTAAAAGGAAATGGCTAATTAAGAGAGAATATACATATTTTTTTAGTAATATAAGCATCAATGTTATCTTTTTGTTCAACAGCAATAATGTCAAATTTTGAATGCAGATTGTACTTGCTCAGTAAACTTTTTGCTGTTTGCCTGCTGAATTGAGAGAACAGGCTTATTTTTTCATTTTCAGTTTTAAGCAATTCAGTCAACATTATCTCCATTTCATACAACAAAAAAGTATGTAATGAAATAAAAACCAATACACAATGAGCTTTTAAGCAAAGAAAAATGTCATTTTAATATTAGATATTATTGTGATCTCTAATATGAAAACATTTTATTTTGCTAAACTCTTCATTAGTTAACTATTAAATTTCAAGTGATTTTTAGTTCATTGTATTTGCATTGTAAATGTACAAGATTCTGGTTTAATTCTTAATTTGAATGAAAAATTTAAATTCTATTTTTGTGTAACTCACATTCCAAAAGTTATCAGAAAAAATACCTATTTCTTAAAAGATGCCTTTTGTCTAACTTAATTTTGTATACATTTTTTTTTTTATTAACTTTATGTGTTTATGATAAATGTGGCTGACACAGCAAGGTAAATCAGTATAATAAACACAATAATTTAATATCTTACTACTAGAAAAGAGTTTTATTGATGAGCAATTCTTAATTGAAGGTTAAATCTTATCTGATGTTAACCTTTTTTTCTATACCAAATGCTTATTAATATTAGATTTCCTATCATCTACAAGTTCAGATTAGAACTGGTTTAATACTGGTCCCACAAAGTATATACAAAGGGATACCGAAAAGTTTTCAGCCTAAGAAGCAAGTTATACAAAGAACTTTTCAGCACTCCTTGTATTAAGCAATCTTTATATTGGATTACATATACATACATGCTTATATTTAAAACACATTGAATATAAGCTACTTAGTAACTATGTGGTTTTTTCATGTATTTTTTTTTATATCTCAAATAAATCTGTTAGTTTTCTTAGATCATATCTTAAGTATCATTTATTAACAAGGTTATTCATTTTGCCAAGTTAAAAAAATACACCCTTTATTATCAGCTAATTTATCTAACTGAAAAAAATGTGATGAAAAATAAAGACAAGAATGCCATTTCTGATACCTTATAACCTATTAATACAATACATCTCACTTAATATTACTGAAGTAAAGAATTCAACAGGTCAGGTTATTTGGTAGTCCTATAAATCTGACTTAAAATGTCATGATCAAGAATAATGTGAAAAATTTCTTACAAAACAATCTTACATATACTTGTAAAATGTGATAAAATTCCTGCTTCTGAGCTTTTAGCCCTCACCATAAACACACAGAAATACATTCAAGAATTTATATATTGTATATCAAGTCTTTTATAAATATCTTCTTGAATTTTATTAGATGAAACAGTTAATTATTAAATTTTTTTACTACTATTTATTTCAACTTGATTTTCAGATGCTTATTTTTTCTACTTACACCACCATTCTATAGCATTGATTAGAAATAAAGAATATGCATTCAGCAAAATTCAAATCTATGCCCTATTCCTTGGTAAGCCTAGCATGAATGTTGCCTTAATATTGTTTCAAAATCCAAAGATTACAGAAGATCAAATCTATACATAGCTTTATTCTGTTACATTTCCTGAATGATCAGTGCTGTCAGCTTTGATGTCTTTTTTTTTGTTTAAAAAAAAAAACAAAAACATACATACATCAAGTAGTACCTTGAGTTTTATTAGTTTCATAACTAACAGATATAAAATGCATTAGTGTAAAACAACCATTATATATAGTTCGCTCTAAACTCAGGATCTTAAGTCTGTTCTGATATTGAAAATTAAACTTTTATGGACAAGTGATCATTCAATGACAATTTTGATGGGAGGGACTGATTTTTCTATGTTTGAAATAAAATTTTAAAGAGATTTGAGCTTCAAATTGCTATAAATCTATATTATCTATCAAACTATATTAACTTAACTATCCAATTTTCTTTTTATATTTGTTAATTTATAAAAAAATAACAAATTGGTATAAATAGTAGGTCATCCCATAAGTTCTGTCCGAATTTTGAAACAAGTGACCAAATGTTACATTTAATTACAGATTCAATCAACAATGTATTTTCCCTGATTATCTATGACTTCCTACCATCTATTAACAAGCTTACTAATTCCATTACTGTAAAATTCTTTTGGTTTTGATTCGAAGAACTCACAAATGTCAGTTTTAAGCTCTTCCTGTGTTACAAAAGCTGTTTCTTCCAAATGATTCTGTAAGCTACGAAACAAATGGTAGTCTGAAGGAGCAAGGTCGGGAGAATAAGGTGGATGAGGAATTTTCTCCCAACCAAGTTCTTTGATCTTTTGTGACGTGATTCTTGCTGTGTGTGGTCACGCATTGTCCTGATGAAACATCACCCGTTTTCGATTCACTAGAGCAGGTCTTTTTTTCCTCAAAGCTTGGTTCAAACGCTCTAATTGCCGACAGTATATTTGAGCATTAATTGTTGCATTAGGTGGTAAGAATTCAAAGTGGATTATTCCTTGGCAATCCCACCAGATTGAAAGAAGAACCTTTTGCCCATGAAGTTCCCTTCTCGGCTGTGGCCCTTCCCCTTTACCAAGCCACTGTCTATGACGCTTAACATTTCGATAAAAGATCCATTTTTGTCGCCAGTTATAAGTCAATCCAAAAAAGGTGAAACAAGTTGGCGAGAATGGAGAGAAGAGCAGATTTCAACTCGGGATTTGAGGTTGTTTTCAGACAATTCATGAGACACCCATTTTCCAAGTTTAGGAACTTTCCAAGTTATTGAAGATGATGATGAACAGTTGTATGGTTTGAACTGAGAACCACTGCCAATTCCTCAACTGATAAAGCAGGATTTTCTTCACCTCTGAATTTTACAAATCATTTTCTGCAAGTTCTTTCATTCACACATTCCTCTCCATAAACTGAGTGAATGTTTCTAGCCGCTTCGGCTTCTGAGTTTCCTTTCTTGAACTCATAAAGCATTATGTGCCTCAAATGATTCTTGGGTACTTCCATGTTAGCAGGGTTTTAATCAAACAAAATTTAATTTTATTGTTCTTTGAAATAAAATTTGATCAGTTTAAATGCATCTAAACATAAAAATAATGTTCAGCTCCATTAGACATTATAAAATACTCTTTAAATTTCGTTCATTTTAACAAAAAGTTAAAATTCGGACAGAACTTATGGGATGACCTAATATAATGAAAAATGTGTACAAGAAAACTAAAATTTTTATAGTGTGTCAGAAACTGTAGGTAACCATTTTAAATGCTGGTCAGTAAAATATTTTTTAAAATTTTACAAGCAAAGAGTTAAGAAATGTACATTGCAAATAAAAGACACTAAGGCAGAACATTATTCCTCATTGGAAAAACCTATTATTCTGAACTGGCTTTCAGAAATGGACAAATGTTCTTCCATTTTTCAATGTACAGATATCAACATTGATTTGTAATCAATAATAGGCTATTTTCTCCAACTCAAAATAACAGAAACTGTAATACCCTTAAATAAATCAATAGCTGAAGGTCAAACAACGAGAATGAAAAGAAAAGTGAAAATTTCAATGAAAATTACAAATTACAAATCCATAAGAGCCGTAAATAACTGCAACTACTTTTTAATTAAATAACTGTATCCGATTTTAGTGTTAGAAATAAGATTTATGCTTAAGAAGCACAAAGAAACTGGTCCAGGACTTGCAAGAAGTTATGATTTATGACTTTTGTTTTGAGCCTCTTCAAAATCAGGGAAGTGACTTGCGATAACAAAACAATTAGTGAATAGGTCAATACAATGTTATTGTTAGGTTTAAAAACAAGAAAATTACTTATGTTATATTACTGTCATCAGTTTAAAATATTTATAATCATTATTCCAAATTATTAAAAAAATATATTGTAACCAGATCTGAGTATATTTCACAATTTGCCTTCAGAATTTTGTTTGAATGATTTTACACTTCAAATTTTGAAAATTTTTGTTTAGCAAGATTTTAATTTATTTTTTAACACTACAATTAAAAAAACAATTTATCAATTGAAATCTTATTCCAAATTGTATTAACTACGAAATTAACGTACCATAAATAATTTAGTTTGTTTGTGATATTGAATCAAAAGAAAAAAAAAAAAAAAAAAGACAATAAAAAAT
The DNA here is from genome assembly GCA_964036315.1 of Acanthosepion esculentum. Lineage (NCBI taxonomy): Eukaryota > Metazoa > Mollusca > Cephalopoda > Sepiida > Sepiidae > Acanthosepion > Acanthosepion esculentum. Next base: position 66,324,852 of record OZ038506.1, read on the forward strand.
AAAGTGAATTTATCATCCACTGCTATCCATGCTAAGAACTGCATCAATGAGAATATTAAAAAAAACAAAAACACCAAGAACAGATCGCTATCTTTTCATTTTTTATTTTTCTTGTAGCTAAAAAGTCATTTCTAGCATTTTTCTTAAAAGAACGCATCCGTTGGACAACTATTTTTAAAGGTCAATTAAAAAAAGAAATTTAAAAAAAAAATTGTAAACTAGCTCAATAAATAGAAACGTGTTTTTATGAAAAATGATCCAGAAATTTTATACACAAGCAAAGAAAAAAAAATTTCTAATTTTAGTTTTTAATTACAATTGAACAAATCAAAGGAAAAATAAAAATAGCGCTGTTGTCAGTTGGTAATGCAAGTGTATTCATTCGTTTCACTAAACAGCTGTTTCTAACTTATCAATAATAAGAAAAAAGTAAAAGTAAAAAAAACTCTTCTTTACACCGTACACACGAAAAGTTACATAAAAAATAATTTTAAAATATTTTTGCCAACGATGATAAACCAGTTCTTTTAAGTTTTAAACTCCCTTAGTTGCATATATTCTTTAATATTTTTTTAAGTTTTTTATTTTTTATACCAATTTATATTTCATAACACTAACAGTGACACTTACACAGTCAACATTCTGTTGAACTGCTGTGTAGTTGCCTCCAGAGCACTGAAACTACTAAAAGTCAAACAAAAGGCTTCTTTCTATTAAATTAAAACTTTATAAACGTAAAAACGAAAGTAACCCCCGTAAAAAAACCAAAAAAAACACTAAAAAATTCCGGTGAGAGATTACGTTTTACTTTCGTTTATTTATGTTTTAAAAAATTGAATAACTTTGATTTAGAATAAATGGCAACACTGATAAAAAATAAATAAATTAATTCAAGTACATCCAAGTCTTCCACCCCGAAATTTACAAAAATGTAATCATACAATAGCAAAATAAGGTTTTTGTAGATTTATGGCAGTGCGCTGATCATCTAAGCATTCGAATAAATAATAAAAAAGAAAAAGTTGTAGCATCATGTATTCATCACATTCAATCCAGTGGAGTAGATTCGTCAATAACTGGAAAGTGGAAACTAATTGAATTGATGCTTTCATAGGGAAGAAAAACGAAAGACTTGAGGATACAGCTTCTCTAGTGTTGTAAAAAACAGAAGACAAGTACAAAAAAAATCATTCATACAATGACCTCTTGCTGGTGATAAGTAGATGTTCCTGTTTTAGTCACTGGAAAATTTAGAACACAAAAACTTTAAATGTCCTAATTTGAAGCTCACCATTCCTAGACAAGAGAACCCTGCTTGCTTATGGAAAAAAAAAATCACTAGATTCCGAATAATACAGCAAAGTTTTGTTGACAGTTACCAAACATTTAAATTACTCGTAAAAATCGAGTCATAATTCAAGAATAGATTTAATGATTTTTATTCTTATTTATTATGAATGGTGATGTAAATTCCTTGATTTTGCTTCTAAGTACCATAATGTCTGGTGTAGTTAGTATCAACATTCGCAACAAGAAAAACAAAAACAAAACACAAGTATCCCCTTTCGTTTGCTTTGCGCTTCATTCTGCAAGTTGAGAGAGAAAAAAAGGCACTGAAAGTATAAAAGTGCAACATAATCCACAACTGGATCCTTTTTTTAGTTTAAAAATCAACAATTTTGTTTTTGATACAAAAGTGTAAAAAAAAAGCCAGCGTTTCAATAAAGCACGAAGAATGAAAAAAATTATTGAGAAAAGAATTGTATTCCGAAGGAGAGCCACCCACCTAAAGAGCACAATACACGTGTCAGTAATGACGATACAAAAATTTAATGAATTTTTAAAATACATAAAAAAAAGAAAAAGAAATATATTCATACAAGCTAAAATGATTTTAAAATTAATTATGCCTCCGCCTCGCCTGGCGTTTTACGCAAAGAAAGAAAGAAAGACCGGTGTTGCAACATCTGGCAAAAATAAAATAAAAACAACTGCACTGCAATGAACAACGGTTTTATTACGTTTAAAATTAAAAATCTTAATTTTCTTTAGCCACACGACAAAAGGTTTAAATTTAAATAATCTATTTTGTTTAGAACGCATAAATTTTTGTATGATAAGGACTAAAAAAACTTATTTAATGAATACGATTTGAAAAAAAATAAATTAAAAAAATCTGAGAAAAATTAAACAAAATATTTTAAAATTAAAGTAAACTTTGGAGAAAAGACAATGGCTTTGAAAGCAAATCTAATTTAAATTTGATAAGCTTTTCGTCTGAAATTGTTATTGCTACATACCATGGGTTCAATTTTAATAGAAGAATCAACTTTAGTTTTCTCTGCATTTTTTTAATGCACTAAGGGTTTTTTTTAACGAGATTCTCAGTGTTTATCAATTTTTTAGTCAAAAATCAATGTTTCACTTGACCATTCGTCAGATCGTTTGCAGGGAAATCACGAGAAATCGATCTGCTAGGTGAAGCGAAACTTTGAGATAAATAAAAAAAACAAAAAAAAAAACAGAACACCAAAGCTCTGATGCATTTTTGGGGGGCGCCGCACATCAAGAGAACTAAGGATTGATTAAAAAAATAAATAAATAAAATAAAATTTTTCAATCAATCTATCGATTGAGATTATGTTTTTCCGGGCAGATTAAATAACGCGAGTTAAAAAAAAACACAGAAGTTGGACAGTCGTTAATTAATTGTTCATAGCGTGTAATAACTAAGTTGCTAAAAATATTTTTCTGTAGCCCTTTCTTTATTAGGTCTTCTACTTAATTAAAAATAAACAGAAAGTGAAAGTGGGTGTGTAGCTTTTTAAAACAAGGATCTGAGAATTTGAGGAAGTCATACTCATACATCGAGTGTTCTTATAACGGAAAGGAAATTTTACGAAAAAGTCAATACTTTTCACTTTTCAATCAATCAGGAAATATTGAAAATCGAAACAATTTTGCAGTAAAAGGAGAGAGGTAAAATATTGACTGAAGTATTGATTGATTAATCAATCAATACTTCTTATCTTCAACAACGAAAAAAATCGATTAGCAAACGATAAACTTTAAAATTTAAAAATCAGTTTTTAAAAAGGAAAACTAAGTAGCAGAAAAAGTGAATTCGGATTCCCCAGTAAGTTAAAGAAAAGACCGAAGATAAGAATCAAATGATCAGAACACAAAAAAAATTACAGTATAAAATTGTTTAATTATTATTATTATCATCATCAAGTTCAAGTAGTCCACCTGCATATGCTTCTCTCAGTGACACGTATTTCCAAGAATAAATAAATAAAAAAAGATACTAAACTGGTAGGAGTAGTAAGAAACGAAAAAAAAAAAAAAAAAAATGAGGAATGAAACTTCAAGGAAGTATACATTTTTTATAGTAACCATGGTTTGACTTTCAGTATTTATCTAACAGTTTTTGCACCTAAAATTAAGACTAGTAAATATTTAAAAACTCCTAAAATATGATCACTGGAGAAACTTTTTTAGTTTTTTTCTTTTATATCCGGTTTTTACTTAGGGGGAAAAGAAAAAAAAAAGAGAGAGAAAAAGTAATATCTTTTTTCTTGTTCCATTAATCAAACGGAGTATGGAGGTATGCAGAAGTAAGTCAATCAAAAATCGATCACTGAAAGCAAGATGACTTGGGAACACAAAAAGATGCAGAGACAAGCAGACAAGTGGGGACTTTGGTGACAATGTGTACCTTCAGCCAAAAGGAGGACACGTCGCCAGTCACGGCCTCCTATAAACAAGTTACAAATGTCAACAAGAAAAACAAATGAGATGCAAAGTAGATGAAAATGGGAGAATGTGGGCGTTATGAACAGACGGAGGCTGCTATTGATCACTCACCTGCACGGCCCTATTCAAAGCAGTGGCTGCGCTGGCCGCAAACTTCTTCATCTTGTCATTAACTAGATACAAATCCATAATCACATCACTTTTATACCCCTGACGACTACTTCCGGTATTTTCAGCAGTGAATGAAACACACGAATCCGTTTCATGTATATTCATCCCAATCATGTTTCCATGAAAAAGTAAATAAATAAAACTATAAATTATTATTATTCAAATTTTAACTACAATTCTGAATGTAATCTTCTTATCCCTAATATTTACTAAGCTGATTTGCATAAATTTCGCCTGGCAATTTATTTATATCGGAATGCGTTGCTAAGTGATAGCGTTAAAATGGCGGTTGAGATTGCGGAGGACTAGTTCTGGGAATGGTTTATGTTTTGGTAAAAAAGTGTTTTATGTTTGCATTTTTAATTTAATTTCTTTGGAAGATGTTAAATATTAGTTGAAACAGTAAAGTTTGATATAATCGTATGTTTTGCTATTATTTGTTGTTGCTTACTGATCTTTTAAAAAATTTTATTAGACAAGCTAAGCAGAGTTTGATTTTCTCTTTTCACTACTAGTAATCAGTCAGTTATGTGCCATGCGTGGTACACGCGGAGGCGATCATGTATCTTTGGATACATGACTCACGAGACAGATATTTTCCCGCAGTAGGTTGCCATTTCTTTCTGCGGTAGACCAGTTGCCATCCAAGACTACAGAACCCGGTCTGTCCATAGTTGAGGAGAGAAGAGGAGGATTCATGCCGTTCTCAAAAGGTATTTAGCACGTAAGTGAATGTAATGGATTCGACTGGAATTCGAACTCGGCTCTCCGATTCCTCAATCTGAGCCGCTATCCATTATTACACGAAATAATTTTGGAACTGACTATCCGTGGTTTTATATACCAGACAAGGTTTTTAATCACCAACCTTAATTTAAATTGAAACTAATATACCCTTGACGTGTTCGTATTGAAATTTATACTAACGGAGAGAATATATATTTCAATGCGCTGGGCTCATATTCCCTGACTCCGACTCTATGATACGTGGCCCTCTCTCTACCACATGATATTTTTCCTAAAGTAGAATTCATATATAATGCAAATTTTATTGCAACCTGATTATGTACAACAATAATCACAAGAAAAAATAATATCGCGAATCATTTCTAACAAGGGTAAAAAAATAACATTACCAATAGAGCAAAAGAAAAAAAAAATGAAATTCATTGCTATGTGATGTGTATGCATTTTTTCTTTGTCTTCCCCGAAAAGTAAATTTATATTTTTGACCATTTCTACTTTTCAAAGTTTTAGGAAATTCAATAAAAAATAATTATTTCACTTATAAATTTCAATTCTAAAGCTTCAAGGAATAGAAATTTTGTAGGGAGTTTTTTTTACTGTATAAATTTTAGGTACCTCCACGAAATTGTTAAAAATCAGCATATCATGATGAAACTATGCTCCAACCAAACGTAATGAAAACAGTTTTTTTTATCATCAAATCAAAATCGTTGTTATTATTAAGAGGCAGATTCAAAGTATTTTTTGATTATTTAATTAGTATTTTTAGACCTTTTTAGAACATTCGAAATTTTGATTAAAAAACTTTTTTTTTTTTTTCGTCATCGGTTGTAGTCTCTAGTGTTTACTTTAGCAGGTAAATTTTCGAATTTTTTTTTTGCGGTGACGGACACATTGTTTTGGAAATTCTTGAAAATAATCAAATAATTGTCGGATTTTAATGAAATTTTCATGACTTATTCACAAATGAATGAAATTATTATTATTATTATTTTATTAGAAAATCCTGGCATTTTTTTAATACATGTGTTTCAGTCCTTTACTTAATTTTATGAAAACTTGAGAAAGTCAATGAGATAATTTTTAGTGACTATCAGTTAAAAGCAGAATTCTTTGAAGAACTTAAATCACCGATATTTTTTTGTTTTTTGCAAAATCGGACCCTGTCTTACTGAAAAGTGAAAATCTGTTTTGAATCGAAAAATAAAAAACGCAATGAAACCAAGACATTATTTAATTAGAGAAACTCTTAATTGTTTTTATGAATAATATATATTTAAAGACAATAACTGTCTGAAGAAAAAAAAATTGAAAAATGAATTTTTACAAGATTTGTATTCATATTTTTTTACAATTTTTAAATTGAATAGTTTTTAAATCTTTTAAAACTTAAAAGTCATGTTCAATGTGATAATTTTTAGGAAATATTGTTAAGTAAAACTATATTTACTAATCATATATTGTAAAGTTTATTACAATATGGCGACCCCGAATATTTTTAAAAGAATTTCGACTTGTTTTTGTATGTGTAATTACGTACGGAATTTCTGAAGTATGGTTGTACAAACTGATAAATCTAGCATTAAAAAGTCACATGTTTTAATGGTTCCCCTCTTCTTACGGGGAAAAAATTCCCTCATGAACTTTATCGTCCGCTCCACCATACTTAACTATGAACACATTATCATCAAGCTGATTTGGATTGATTGAAGAAACTACTTTTACTTTTTGCTTTTCATTTTTTTTCCTATCAAGAAAATATTTGATTCACTATGATGAATGAAATTATCTTTAAAATCTTCTAAAACTGAAGTAGTCAATTTCAAAGAAAACCAGTTAATTTATGTTTTAATCAACTAAAATCTAAAGAAAATATGTTTACCTTAAAATAGGTAAATGAAAGTCCGGGAAAATATATTATCTCACTCTGTGAAGTCACATTCAGGGATTAGATATATTAAATACATAAATAAATATTGATAAATGGTAGAAGCCTGCAGTAAAACAAAAATGGTATATGCCTGCAGTAAAACAAATTTCTGAAACTGAATTTCTTGGCTGAGGAGTTTACTAGAAAATAGTTATAAAGATAGTTATTGTTTTATGAAGCATTTACAAGACTTTTTAGTTAAGAAATCATTTATATATTTTAGAATTATTTATTGAACATCAGCATCCTCTATCAAGTATTCCAAGAAGTAAGCCTCGAGATAGTCAGCCAGTTATGTGCCATGTGTGATACATGCTTAGGCGATCATGTAATTTTTGATACATGACTGACAAAGCAGATTTTTTTTCCCACAGCAGGTTGCCATTTCTTTCTGTGGTAGGCCAGTTGCCATCCAAAGCTATAGAACCCGGTCTATCCTGCTATTTATCCCTAGCTGAGGGAAGAAGAAGAGGAGGAGTTACACCTTTCCCAGGGGTATTAGTACCTAAGTGAATATAATGCATTTGACCGGAATTCGATCTTGGCTCTTCAATTCCTCAATCCAAGCCGGTATCCATTACTCCACCATGCCTCGAGATAAACCTTTCTGAAACAGAAACAATGATCTGGAATCAGAATGAAAACAGTAATGGTGTGCACTCTGAATCCTTCATAAAAATTCAAGATGTGGAATTAATACATACTAAATACTTTAAATACCTCAGTGTATTGATCAGTTATAAAAAAAATTAGTATTGGAGATAAAGAAATTGAACATAGATTAGGGGTAGTTTCACCCAACACTGCAAGTTACTACAAAACCAAAAGATTAACCTAAAATCTTGAGTCATGTTTTTAAATAGTCTCATCAGATTGATACTTTCATATGGATGCCATGCACAGCACCAAACCCCATTCAGAAATATCTAAACTTGGTTGTATACAAGTGCTTTCTCAGATCAAAGGTTAAAAATGGCACAGCTATGAGCAAGTGAAGCATACAGGCATCAAAGACCATCATTCTTGGTACTACAGAATCACAAAGAACTGTACCAGCCAACAGAAACCACATCACTTGAGGACTTTCAACAGCAGCAACAACTAAAATGGATGACATGTAACTTGAAGAGAGAATAATGATATAATCAAGATGCTTACATTCTATATCCCAAACAAAAGGCAAAGAAAGAAGCACCCATCAATACTGGGAAGGGCATTAACTGCTATAGGACTTGAGAAACCTGTTTTCATGAAAAAATGTTTTAAGAGAAAGATTTTATAAATTTCCAACTAAAAGAAGTACTGGTTGCTCAATTAATGAATTCTGAATGTTTCCTTATAAGAAAACAGCAATATTACCATTATCATAAAATGTATTTATAAGGAATGTTTCCTTATAAGGAAACCACTAATATTACCATTATTATCATAAATGTATTGTCTCTGCAGTTAGAATGGGTAAGCCTTCTTGCAACAGTTAGTGCTTATTTTGATTCAATTATATTTTATTCATTCATATTTCACTGATATTTCTATTTTAAAACCTCTGAACAAATCAGAAGTAATTTGAGTTATTGATATTCTTATAGCAGAAAAAAAATTGTAAATTTTTGTTAGAATATTTTAATATTAAATCCAGGTCTGAGGTTGACCTATGAGCATACAAAAGCTGTTGGAAGAATACAACTTTATATATTTAATTGAAAAGAAGATGCTACTTTTCCTACTGGGATAGTGAAGAAAAAAACAACAAAAAAGGTGTTTAATACTAATAAAAAGATTACAGCCTATAATATTGACTACATGGAAACAAAAATCAAAAACTAAATTATGGATTATTTCTGATTTATTAAGATGAATATTGATACTTTTGTGGGGTTAAATGTTATAGTAATAGTCGTACCCCAGTCTTTTAAACAGGAGTAGAGGTCTATCCCTTGTTTCCTACTTAGGATTGGGTTTCCAGTTCCTTTTAAAGTTTACTTCAACTCTATACTTCTAACCTCTCCAACTGATCTGAAATTTCATTCACTATTTATTTTTTCTTCTCTCCCAATAGGAGTAGATAGGTTCACCTATTGTCCGGTCCACACTCTTCCTCCATCTTTTGAACAGGAGTAAAGGTTTACTCCTTGCTTCCTGTTTAGGGTTGAGTTTCCACTTCCTTTTTAAGTCTACTTCCATACTATACTTCTAACATCTCTGACTGAACTCTGAATGTTATTCACTAATTAAACCTTGACCTCTTCAAGTCTGGAGTTAGCCATTATCTTTCCTGCATAACCCCAAGACATTCAATTCTTGCTCTTTCTTATGCTTATAAAACACCACACGGTAACCCTCTACCTTGAGTGGCTCTTGGGCTTTGTAATGGGTGAACATTAGTAAAAAGATTTTTTTAAATAGGTTGATTAAACGAAACCTGAAAATATTTGTTGATCTTAAAGAATAAAAAGATATAAATTGCTTATTTTTGTTTTTAGGTTAATATTACTTATCACTTGTATAGTATTTACTTGAGAATTCTTATATTGCATTTATTAAGATTTTTGTTTAAAGAAATTTTTGTTAGGATGTAATGAAGTGGCTATACTTCATTTAAAGGATACAAAAAAATGGTTGAATGTTATGGGTGCTACAAAGCTAATCAATTGTTCACAAATGTTATTTTTAAAACTGGTAAATAAAAAGACATTTTGTTGCTTAATTTTAGAGAAGTAATATTAATATAATATGACTATGAAACATTTTGTAATAAATACAAAATGTTATGAAATGTTACTATTTACATGAGTTTCTATTCAATAAAAATATTGTTTTAATTTCAGAATCTGAACGTGAACAAAATACTTTCGATCAACATGTTCTTCAAATAAAATATGATTTTTAAGCACATTTCTACTTCCTTTCTATCCATCTCTAATTATGGAGTTTTCTAAATGGGATGAGACAAGCTGCAGTTTACTTTGCCAGCATCCTTGTTGCTGGAGTTCAATAAACAGAATTGAACGGAGTGTTCCCAGGAAATCCACATCAACTGTGAAATTAGATGCAATCAATTATGATAGCTCTAGAGATAATAAAGAGAAGACAGAAGGAAAAAGAAGAAAAGGAGACAATGTTTTTGATGGAGGTACATAATTGATTTCTTTTTATTAGATTTATTGGTGATGGTATAGCTTTTTGTTATTTCTTATATCAATTATAATGTGGTTTGTGTAACTTCTATCTTTATCTGTTTCCAGAGCTGTTGTTATACTTTGCTTTTATACTGCCATACTTTTGTGGATAAATCTCATGATAGAATTTGTAATTTATGATAAAAAAATCTGAGGCTGGGTAAATGTTGATCTCAAATAATGGCGCAAAATGTTCCTTTTTCAGTCAGTATTAAATAAATACCATAATACTCAAATAACTGTCAAGAAGATTTTGTAGTGTTTGTGAAGAAAAACTTAAAAAATTTATATAAATTAAGATTTGGTAAAGTGAATAAAATTCAAATTATAGCAGACACATTAGAACATATTCTACTAATTAATCAGTTTCAGACAAAATAAAAACCTTTTTATTGAAAATTATTAAGATACAATATCGCTACTGAGTGGATATGAACTTAAAATAAAATTTAATTATAAGTTATTGAGAAAGATAAAATTTACAATGCATTTAAAACGTATATCAAATTAGTAATAAATGTTTGAAGAATTTAAAGTATGTATATAGTTATTAAGTTATTAGAAATTTTATAATCTTCAAGCAACACTCATTCAAATGGAGCCAAGCATTTTTCTGTTAAATATTCTCATATATTCATGTGTAATTCTATGGCCACACTCTGGGTATGAATATAAGAACATATCAAGTAAACAGTCTGAGTTGAAGAAGAGTCATTAAGAAATCTTCCTGTGTCTTGTTTATTTCTTGTCATACAAAAACTGATTTCAAAGAAGAAACTTAACTAAAAAAAAAAATGAAACCATTTTTGTAAAACATTTCAACAATGTCTGGAATATAAAATTTATCTGCTTTCTTCTTCATCTGTCTATACTTCTGAGATGAGGTATTGTAACTCTTTACACTATTTTACATTGTTTGGACTGTTGTCCTCATCTTTATTGCCATATTCATAATTTTTCAGAGATTGTACACTCCAGCCCTCATTTTTTTTTCAATTTTTGTTATTGTTTTCTCTAGTTCTCTGTGTTACTGGTTTCCACATTGTATTCATTTCTGTTGTCCTCCTGTTTATTGCCATATTCACAATGTTTAGGTGATTGTACACTCCATCTTCATTTTTTTTTTTCAATCTTTTATTATTGTTGTTTTCTCTAGCTCTCTGTATTACTGGCTTCCATATTGTATTCATTTATGTGCTTGGTTGGCTTAGGAGATTTTTGTAGCTTGGCATATGCACGGGTTCCTTAAGTTTCCATATTTTCCAGGGATGTTCTTTGTCTATCATTTCAACTTCATTTCACTTTTCTCTCCATATATGGTCAGCCATACTTGGTTTTTCTATTAAATAGTGTAAATTGCTTTCTTCTTTTCCGTTTCTTTTTCTTTGTGGATGAATTGAATATTTTTACAAGGCCAAATTCTCACACCCTCAATGTTCCACTACTTAATGGTATTCATTGAGTAGTTCATAAATTTATTGTATCTGAGGACACTTGATAGGAATTAAAAATAAAGTTATATCATTAATATCACTTTTGATGTGAATTGATATATTTGAAAAATTCATACAAAAAATCTAAATAATTTTTTTAGATATCACTATCATATCTCATTTAGTGAAAATTGTATTTTTGGTAATATATTTGTATAAGCCATATAAATGTATGTGTTAATTTTTTTTTTTAATAAATTTAATATTTTTATTTAAAAATCTTACTTGGAAATATTTTTTTATCAATTATTGTATATAGAAGAATGAATTCTTTAGCAGATACATTTATCGCTTATTAGAGAAAGAAACAAAACTAACAATGTGTATTCAAGTAGTGTAGTGAGCATTATAGAGAGAATAATGGACAATATATAAAAGGCATTGGTGTTGGGTTTTTACATATATGCAAAATAATGTAATGATAACATCTGCATGAATGAAGGTTGTGTTGGATGGACACGCTTCCAGTTCATTTCACATTAATGCAGGGGCCCTCCAAGGCTCTACTGTTGGATCAATGTTGTTTCTTATCTTCATCAACAACCTTCTTGATGTCATCAGTTCCCAACTAGGTATTTATGCTGATGACGCAACTATTTACTCCTGTCTTAGTAACTTCTCTCGAAAAGGACTTCCAGTCAGTGATTAACTGGGGCAAGGAATGGCTTATAAATTTTAATGCCTCCAAAACAAAACTGCTTTCATTTGATCACCATAGAGAACCTGTTTCTGCCTGTCATCAACATGACTGATGATAACTTGCAGGAGAGCAACTCTTTGCACCTTCTTGGGCTCATGTTTTCCACTGACATGAAGTTGAGTGATTATATTGAATCAATTGCTAGGTCTGTTGCTAGGAAAGTTGGTTCACTGTGGTGTGCCAGACAATTTCTCTTGCCAGAATCCATCTTGCACAATTATAATTCTACCATTTGTCCATGCATTGAATATTGCTGCCATATCTGGTGTGGTGATCCTACTATATATCTTGGGATTCTTGACAAAATTCAAAGAAGGGTCTGCAATGTAATCGATCCTAACTTGGCATCTTGACTTCAGTTACTTTCGCATTGATGTGACATGGCTTCTCTTTGTCTTTTATATAAATATTTCCATAGTAATTTTTCTGATGAGTTTTCCTCTTTGCAACCTTGACTGAATGAATTTAAGTGATTTGCTAGATTGGCAACTAGGTTTCATTGTTTTACTGTTGAACTAGCTAGATGTAACCATTTGTTCTATTCTAATAGTTTCTTTTCTTGCACTTCTCACCTGTGGAAATCCCTATTAATTTCATGCTTCCTTGCTACCTACAATCTTCAAAACTTTAAATACAACACCAATTGCCATCTTCTGTCTTCCTGAATCCTGTTCTTTTATTGACTTCTCGTTATTTTCCACTCCCACTAACCCCTTATGTCCTAGTGGCATTAGCATCTTGCTTGGGGTGAAATGATTAAAAAAAAACAGCACAATACAATAATATATTTCTACATCCTTTAATCTCATTTAAACTTTTAAATCATTATAATGATCTTGTACCTAGTAAATATATTGTTAGTAAAAGTAGTCAATGAAAATTTAAAAATATATAAAAAAGAATATTGGCTTCAGAGTATGTGTATTTACATGTTATTATCATCATCAGTCCCATGACTGAGTGTAAGATTGCTGTAAGATTGCTGAACATCTGACTATTTCTCTCTAATATCTGGTTTGAAAGCTGGAGAGGTTTCATGCATAGCATGTCTTGGGTAAGTGAAGCTGGCAGAGCTCATGACTTTCCAGGTTAAACTATAGCCAATGTCCCCCAATTTGAAGACTGTTGGTGTTGATTCCCTCAGAGTAACCCTCATTGAGTATCATTTAAACATTTCATATCTTGTGGCATTGTGAGGATGTATATAGGAAGGCATAAGTGTATACATAGATATAAATAAACATATATTATTATTTGACTCAAATTTGACATTTAATAAAGACATCTTCATTGACAATTACTGTATTTACTTTTAAATCCAGTGAATAAAAACTGTACAAATAATTTGCAAGTTTGATAGTTCAAGTGTAAAAGAATTATCAGATTTCAAAAAGGGACATCTTTTTGGTTAACCTGAAAATAGAATAAGCTAGTATCAAATTTTGACAAACTACATCTTATGATGAGACACTTTGTAAAATAATAGCAGAAACAATAATCAATTCAAAATATTTTTCTTGTAGCTCAGGTTATTTTAATTAAAAAAGTTGCATATTAACAATAATGATTTGTTTTTGCTACAGAAATGACAAAGGAATCTTTTTGTAATTTGATCAATTTTATTAAATCCAGGTTGTCCAGTTTTTGCTGTCATATGTTATGTATCATATGGAACCTAAAGTCATCAAAATCAATTTTTCCACCCTTCTATTAAATGTTTTATTATAAATTTTATATCATTTTTTTTATGAAATAAAGTAACATAATAAAACTCTTGTCATCAAAAAGAAAATACATTTCTTTTAAAATATGATTAATTTTGAATTCTTTATAATTTAATAATATCAGAAAATATTTGATGTGATTGATATACATACAAGTTTGGAGCACTTCGACATGCTGTAATGGTTAGCAAGTTTGTCTCTCTAGATTAATTACAACTGACTATTGAGTTTGAACCTCACATTGTTGGCATGGAGAGGGAAGACCTGCTGCATGGGAAACCACCAATCTTGCATAAAACACTGCCCAGGCTTGCACCGTGAAGAGCCTACTAATGGGAGGATTCCGAAGGTCTGTCTCTATAAGGAACTGGCCATCAGCAAGGGGGTATGAGGGTGACCACATCTTCACTTCAAGGACATCTGCAAAAGTGACATGGGGGTGATTGACATGGACTTCAAGAGATGAGAAGATGTTATCAATGATTGCTCATGCTGGAGATACAATTTACACTGAGAGCTGGAGCAAGGAGAGAAGAAACAGAGGCTTGCTGCTGGGGTGAAGTGTGCTCAAAGGAAAGAAAACAGCAACATTGGGGAAGAGAATCTTCACATGCATTGAATACAGTTGGGACTGTCAAGCCTGTGTCGGCCTGTACAACCATAACAGATACTGCACTGCCATCAACAACTGAAGCATAATTTTTGGGGTACAGAGCCATGGTCACTCAAGATCAATGGATGCCACATATATATAGTCAGTATTGGATTATTTTGCAGTGATGAGCAAATATCTATTGTTTTTATTATCTTCATGTCTCTCTTGAGTGCAGCAAAATTGACTAAAAAGTATTCAAATTAGTTAATTAATTTTTATGATCAATTTTGGATTCACGTCATGATGATTGATAAACACACACACATGTATGAATATTTAAGTGAATTTCTAATAGTGTCAGAGAAGCTAACACATAATGAAGCTTGTATTGGGTAGGAACAAAAGTTTATAGCATTAAGTGAATTTCAAAGACTATTGATATTTGTATATAAACACATATGTACCATTTTGTTCCATTACCTTTCATCCTCTTTGAGGTAGTTTCATGATTCCATCCTCCCAGAACATGGTATAGTTGTAGGTAGTTTTTATAGGTTTCCAGGGAATTGTAATCCTTCCCATTAAGATAATTTTGTAAGGATCAAAATAAGTAGTAATCTGAAGGTGCAAGATCAGGTGAGTACAGCAGATATAGTAAGACATTCCAGCCAAGCTGTACCAATTTCTGATGGGTCTGCAAAAGAGATGTGAGGTCTGGTGTCATCTTCATCAAAGATGACATCCTTCCAATTGACCAATAATGGATGCTTTCTTTGATTGCCGCCTTAATCAGTCCATTTGGAAACAGTTTTTATCTGAATTCAACATCTGATTTTGTGGTAGGAGCTTGTCTTATATAATACCTTTTCAATCTTACCAGATGTATAGCATCACCTTCTTTAGATATAGCCCAGCTTTTGGTGTAGTTAACAGTAGCTCATTTAAATTTCCCCAGGACCTTTTTTGCTTTATATTGTTTTGAACAATTCCTTTTTTATCAGCTGAACATGTGGGCTAAATGGAAGTCTCATACAAAATATGAACAAGAAAACTTAAACTTCAGGAAGAGACAATAAAATTTCTGGGATACATGAAAAAAGAGCCCCTAGGGAATTTAGCACTCACAAGACATTGAAGATGAGTGAAGCAAAGGAGACAGCAAGTAACCTCTTTAATGAGTTTATTTCAATAGATGGCAGAAAAGGGACAAAGATGAAGGATAAAGAGTCAAAATTTATTTAGAGCAACAAAAAACAGAAAGTGGTGGAGAAACATGATTGCTTATTTTCTGAATGTATACAGCGCATAAGAGAAGTAACTCTTAGAAATGTTTTCATAGATTAAGCTTATAATAATTTACAGTCTTTGAAGGCCTGCAGTTATATATCTGAAATGAAAATTATTTTATTTTTCTGTTGGCATATTAAAAGTTTATTACAACACTGAAAATAGCAAAACATTTATACATATTGTGACTTAACCAAAATTCTTTGCTTTGGAAATGCTTCCTTAACAAAGCTTAAGAAAATCAATATTCTGATCAATGCTAATTTTTTTCTTAAATATTCATTTACAATTTTCAGATTTTAAATACAAGACAGTATTAATTCAAGCCAGCAATTTCACCAATCTGAATCTGAAATAAAAATGTCAACTCTTTAAGTGAGTTGAAGGATGTGCTGAATGGTAAGTGGGGGTGGGAGGCATATAATGACTGAATACTATACTTATATAATTATATATAAGCATATTATTCAGGCATTATAATTCCCTTACCATTCTGCCAACTGCAAGAGAAATGCTTAGAATATAGTGTTGAATTGTATCGGATCTTTGTCGATCTGATCATGGCCTTTGACGCTATAAACAGGGATGCTCTCTGAACTATTTTCAGTATGGTAGGATGTCCTCCAGGTTTCTAAGAATGTTCAAACAACTTCATAGGGGATGGAGGACAGCTTAATTTCAGTGGGTTTCTATCTGAACACACAGTCATCAACAATTGAGTTAACCAAGATGACATTCCTGCTCTCACTTTATTCACTATTTTCTTTGCTGTTGCTCTCACGTATGCTTTTCAGGATTACAAAATCAGTGGATACCTGCATTTCAGGACAATGGTTAAGATCCTTGACTTGACTAATTTCAAGTCTAAATCAAAATCTTTCCAGTCAGTTATTCACAAGTTTCTGATGATGCAGACTGCATTGCTCATACAGAAAAGGACATGCAAACCATAATGGACCATTTTTTGAGAACATACTGTGTTCAGGCTAATCATCAGTGTGAAAAAGAATAAGGTTATATACTCACCCCCCCCCCCCGGGCAATGCTATGTAGAACCTAACATCTTTGTTCAGGGTCAGAGGCTCAAGGTTGTTGATACTTCTGTCTACTTTGGAAGTTCTCTCACTAGAGACGGTTCTTGGGATTCCAAAATCCATCGTAGAATAATAAAAAGCCAACAAAATCTTCAGTAAATTGGAAAAATAGGTCATGAAACATTTCCCTCGACACTAAGATCAGTGTCTACTAATTGTGTGTCCTGACTGTTCTGTACTTTTTGGAGACGTGGATTATTTATTGGCATCATGTCAAAACCTTGGAAATATTTAATCAAGATTGCTTTAGGTATATCTTAAATAGTAAGTGGCAGTCTTTTACATTAGCTACAGTTGTCCTGCAATGGAATAAAGCATTTTCAGAAGAATAGGAGATGAGAAATTGCCTAAGCTCCTGTTTTATGGAGAGCTCACTTTTGGTAAGTGCCCCAGACAAGAAATGTTTCAAGGATGTTGTTAAAGACAACCTGAAAATTCTTGAAATTAGAGTCAAGGACTGGGAGGTTAAAAGGCAGAGAATAGGTTTGATTGGAGAAAGTTAGTTTTTGATGGTTGTAATCACTTTGAAATCAAAATAGTTGAACATTTGAAGTTGAAAAGGGCTCTCACGAAAGGTGATGTAGACTCAATCTCAGAAGATATTCAATCTGAGCTTGTATGTAACTTCTGTGGGAAGGTTGTTTTATCTTGTGCCAGATTTGTTAGTCATCTAAGATTGCCTGAAAATCAGCAGTCTAATCCTGACAAGCCTCCAGGGTATTTTCATCAGTTTTGTGATAAAATTTACAGTTCTGCTGCTAGGCTGAAGTGGTGCATGAGAATGTATGAGGAGAAACTCACTTTCAAGACTTTCCAAAATCCTTTCCTGTGTCACATATATAAAATTATACAGGAGTGAAACCGGTTTGCAAAGTCATTTATAGGCCCATGACTTCAATGTCGAAGAGATAGCTTTCTTCTGTAAAAAAGTGGCAGTTACCATATATATATATATATATATATATATATATATATATATATATATATATATATATATATATATATATATATGACCTACTTAAAAAGCTTGTGTAAATGGATGATAGAACAGGGAGAGATACTAAAAAAGACAAACATTGCTAAGAGTTATGAAAGATAGGAAGTTATGGAGAGCCTTGTTCACTCATGTCTTAAAAGGATACAGTAGATGGAAGAAGATATATATATGCACACACACACAGGTTATTTTATTAGGCATACTCTTCTAGTACTAGACTGGGCTCATTTTTACCTTAAGAATTGCTTCAGCTTTTCTTGGCATGGATTTCATGATGTTCTGGAAGCACTCTTTTGAAATTTGGGTTGATACTCTTATTACAGCATCCCCAAATTCTTCTAGATTGGTTCTCTGCACATTCAAGATCTGAATCTTCCTTTACACCACATCCCAAAGATGCTCTATTGGATTGAGATCCAGTGATTTTGGAGGCCATTTTATTGCAGGAAACTCATTGTTGTGTTCCATTAATCAATCTGTCACTATTTTTGATTTGTGATATTGTGTTGAACAGCTGGAAGTGGCCACCAGAGAATGGTGTACCATAGTCATAAATTGTGGCATATGATCAACTTAGGTAGGCAGCAGCATTTAAATGATCTTTTATTGGTCCTAATGTATGCCAAGAAAATATTCCCCCATATCATCACCACCAGACTGAATAGTTGATACAAGACAGAATGGATTTATACTTTTATATTGTTTATGCTAAATTCTGGTTCTACTCTCTGAATGTTGCAGCATAATTTAAGACTCATCAAACCAAGCAATGTTTTTCCATTTTTATATTGTCCAATTTTTGAGATTCTTAGCTAATTGTATTCTCAGTTTCTGATAAGAATGGCACACGATGTGGGCTTCTGCTATATATAACCCATGAGGTTCTATTTGTTGTGTGTTCAGTATAACTTTGTTGTGAAGTTTGGTTGTTTGAGCTACTGTTGCTTTTTTATCAGCTTCAAATAGTCTAGCCATTTTCATTCAATATCCTTCTTTAATCAACAAGAGATTTCTGCCCACAGAACTGCCATTCACTGGGATTATTTTCTTTTTCTGATCATTCTCTGTAAATCCTAAAGATGGTTGTGGTATGAAAATCCTAGTAGATCAGCAGTTTTTAAAACACTTAGACCTGCCTGTCAGGCACCAATGACCATACCATATAAAAAATCAATTAAATCACCTTTCTTTGCAATACTAATGCATTAAATGAAATTCAGTATATGAACCTGACCAAAATAGAAAAACCTTCTAAGTGATACATTTTGTTCTGAGAAGTAACTTTTCAGACTAAAAATAGTGGCAGAATGTGTTATTAAGGAGTTTTTCTGTTTTGTCATTCATTTACTCATTGATAATCTTAGATTTCTGTTACACATTGAACACGTTATTATTATTTTATATCTTAGGATCTTTTTGATTATTAAAATGTTATCTTATATACACTATTTACATTGTTTGAACTATTGTCCTCATCTTCATTGTCATATACATGACATTTTGACTGTTGTACACTCTGGCCTTCTTCATTTATTATATATTGGAATTTCAAACTAAACCCTTTATTTCATCTACCAGGACAGATTGTTTCCATTCTATGTGGCATGCATTTTCTGGGTTCGGTTCAAATTTCCAACACATAACACATGAAAACAGCTGGAGCTTACAATGGCTAAAACAAAGATATTTTTTTTAAGCATTTCACTCCAAGTAAGGCTGAGAGTGCCACTAGCATGCAAGGGGTTACAGAGAGTGAAAGTAAGAGTAAAGAGGGAGGGGTTACAGAGAGTGAAAGTAAGAGTAAAGAGGGGAGTTTGAGGAAAGGATAAAGAGAAGGATGGGGATCATGATCAAGGCATCAGAAGATCTCAATTAACATTACATTTAGATTTTTGAAGATTATAGTTATTAGGGAAGCAAGTAAGAGGAAGTGGGGGGGGGTTCCACTGTTGGGAAGTGTGAGCAAAGAAGCTCTTGGAGTAGAAGAGGTGGTTACATTTAACTGTTTTGACAGTAAAAGGGAGGGACTGAGATGCCAGTCTAGTAGCACACTTAAATTCATGCAGTTGGAGCACCAGTGAAAATAACTCATTAGAGCAGTTGCTATGAAATTATTTGTAGAAAAGACAGAGGGAATTCACATCACATCTGTGAGAAAGAGGCTGGAGTCAAGATGCCAGGTCAGGACATATCACATTATTTATCTATCTTTAGATTTTGTTGAGAACCTTGAGATGAACAACAGGGGTACCAGACTATATATGGCAAAAGTATTCAATGCAAGGGCAAATGGTAGATTTGTAGATTTGAAGGATAGACTAAGACAAAAAAGCTTTCTGGCATGACACAGAGAAGCAACTTTCCATGCAGTAGATGTGACCATTGATTTAATGTGGTTGTTCCACCATTGGTCAGTGGAAAATGTGAGACTAAGAAGACACAGAGCCACTCTCATGAATTTGAGCATCAGACTTTGACTAGTAATAGTAAAAATTGTTAAATTTTTTCTATTTTTCATACTGTGAATAATTTCGTCATTTCCTATTCTGCATAATTTGCCTGTCAAATTTGTTGTATTTAACCTATTGTTCTGAAAATTGAGTTTTATATTCCCTTTTTGTGCTTATTAACATGTAAAAACACCTGTCATCATATGGACATTAGATTCTGAGAAATAGATAAAAATATTCAAAATTGATGAGTGTGCGAATAATTTTGTCAGACATTATATATGTATGCATGTGCATATATATATATATATATATATATATATATATATATATATCAAATATATGGTGCAGTTCAATTTATATTACATGAATCATTCATACAAAAACTGATTAGTGAAGTTAATGATATAAATGGCGAAAATACATCTTCGCTAACAAATTTATTAAAATTACATTAACCCATGCACCTCTAGATGAATGTTATGATCCCTGTTTTTAATAAATTCGAGCTGTATAAGGTCTCTTTTTGCTAGTACTTTCATCTGTTCATACAGACATCATCAGACATGGAAATTGATTTGTTTTTTTTACTTTTTTAGTACATCCAGGTAATAATGGGATCCGAAAGATTAGACTTGAATTAAAATATGTTTTTTTTTACTAATATGAACTAAATTGTTCAATAAATAGAGCAATTTTTTGAACAATTTAGTTCATGCCACATCGACTGAAAAAAAACTACTAAAACAAAATAATTCTCCAGTTACCTTATTAGTAAAAAAACGCACTGTCTTTTAAATTTTTAAAAAATTCAACCTTAGTGTTGCAACCGCATGCTCCAAAATTTCTTACTGTTAACAATAACATAATTTAAAAAAAAACATATTTCAATTCAAGTCTAATATTTATGTATGCATATATACATCTATGTATATGCATGTATATGTTTTTGCACATGTATATATATGCATATCTATATGTATATGCATGTACACGTTTTTGAACATGTATATATATGCATATATATGTATATGCATGTATATGTTTTTGCACATGTATATATATGCATATATATATATATATATATATATGTATATGCATATATATGTTTTTGCACATATATATATATATATATATAAAAGTGAACATTGAAGTCAACATGTAGAGGTGACAGGCTATTTCATGCTAGACGCTATCATCAAGCCACGAGTGTTGTTTTTTTCTCGGCTATTTATATATACGTGTCAGTGGTGCATTCTGGGTAGTCTATTTTGGCGGTTATTTTGCTGGAAGTCGTTTATTAGTTTATTTATTTATTTGGGTTAGTTTATTTTGCTTGTTTTTCTTTTTTCTTTTTCTTTTTTCTTTTTATTTCTTATCTGCTTATTTTTCTTACAAAACAATGTAATATACCAAGCCACAATAAAACCACCAGATAATGAAGAAAAAGTATACATAAGAGTAACATCATCATTTTACCTTTGGGAGACCCTTTTGGCCAACATTTTCTCAAAAGATGAACATTGGCGGGCATCAGGAAACAATCAAAGACATTAGTAAATAACAAATGAGGAGGGAAAATTGGAACACAATTAAAACAAATTTTAATTGTAATTAAATGACTAAAAAAAAAATACAAAGTTCCAAAAAGA
Source organism: Acanthosepion esculentum (assembly GCA_964036315.1). NCBI lineage: Eukaryota > Metazoa > Mollusca > Cephalopoda > Sepiida > Sepiidae > Acanthosepion > Acanthosepion esculentum. The sequence continues at coordinate 66,346,627 of OZ038506.1, forward strand.
GTATAAAATATAAAAAAGTAACTCATAATTTTCAACTGTAATTAACATCCGTTCAACAGAGTTGCAATGTAAACAATAGGTGGGGTTTGTATGTACTGAACAGATATATGTGCTTGAGCAAGCCTTTGCAACAGGGATTGACCAACTGCCTAGCAGATGGGTGTGATCATAAATGAGTAGCTGGCTATTATATTATTATGTGCATATATATATATATATATATATATATATATATATATATATATATATATATATATATAAGTAAAAAATAATCTGCACCTTTGCCATAACCTATCATACAAAGACTCACATATATTGTTAAAAGAATCTACTTTTACTGATTAAACATCTCTGAGTTCTGGGTTATTTAGATCAGAAACTTCAAAGAAGTCTTTGGTGTGGTTGGGTGACCTGACAAGTGTGATTTTGTTGATTGATGCCAAAATTAAGTGAGTTGGCAGGTGAAGTCAGTTATTGTAGAAATATGGTTTAGTGCTAACTTTCTCACAGGATATGCAACTATACCACAAAAAACAAAAAAAAACTCCTGACTGAAGTTCTTTGAATTAATTTTAACTACTCACCAGTAAGCCTTTTTATATCCATTTAGCCCACTAACCAAAACACTAAATTAAAATAAAATTTCTTTTGTTTACTAAAGAAACATAGTTCATCTTTTTAGCGTTCACTTTACTTTCTTTATCTTATTTCATTTGTTGCACATGTGACAATATGTATATATATGTATATATAAGTAAAAGGTTTGTCACTGAGTTGTTTGATGTTACTTTCAGCATACCAACCCAGAGTTTCGTAGACTCACCCATCTGTCCACTCATCAGCAATTGATTGCTTATACTTCTTGATTTTTCTTTTTTATATGCACTTATCATTTTTTTGTGTGGGTCTGTGTGCATTTGTGCAACTGTCTGTGTGGAATTGTGTATCTGTGCCCATGTGCGTGTCTGCATGGATGTGCATATGTGTAGAGTGTCATGATTATTTGTCTTTTTCTTCATTTTTTTACACACACCCACATATACTATATATATATATATTATAATTATAATTATTTTTTTAAAATTCGGCTCTTGTTTTTGAAACATGAGAACTCTTATGTAGTGAAGGAATCATTTTTTTTTAAATAATTATAATTTAAGCTCTACTTCTGTATGGAGCACTGTTTTTTAAAAATATAAACAAAAATACTAAAGAACTCCGGATTATTTACTTAAAGTGTTCTTTCCTATTTTTCTACATATCTGCACACACACACACACACACACACACACACATACATACATACATACATACATACATATATATATATATATATATTTTAAATAAAAACAGACCACTTTAAGGTTCCATATAATAAATTATTTCACCACAGCCCTTTTAAAGGACAGCGGATCATCAGATTTTATTTCCAAAGGTTGAAAGGAAAAATGAAAAGAAATTTACACATTTATGACGGGCAGTAATAAGTATAATGACGTGAGGAAGTGAAGGGGGTAGAGAGACATGATTGAGTTAGATGTAACATTTCTATTCTTTCAAATTTAAATTTTTAGAGGAAATCCAGACATTGACACATTAAATCTGTTAATGGAAGTTATATATTGATATGGGAGGGGGATAGGACAAAAAGGCATAAAGAGAAAGAGAGAAAGAAGTTGTGATAAAGTGTCATTAACTTTCTTTGGAATGGACGCTGTTTTTTGCTTTACTTTGAGAGTTCATAAATATTATAATGTTTGATATAAGTTTGAATGTTTATGTCTACCCATACGGATTACCTAGTTTTTCGTAAACTAAATATATATATATATATATATATATATATTTCAAATCAAAAGTTGTATTAATAAAATTAATTATCTAATATATATGCTTACATCATACAATAAAATGGAAGATCAAATAAGTTTATGTCTTAAATTAATGTCTGTTTGGAAAAAATATTATTTCTGAAAATAAACTCAAATTTGCATTCAAGTCTCTTGATGTGGGGATGGGAACATTTAATTTTATTTATTACCATTGATGCTCTATCTCTTGACATCGAACACTGTTATTTCAAAGACACCATACATTAAAAATGTTATTTTTAAAAAATACCCTGGTTGACTGTTATCTCTTTTTTTAAATTTCATTTTGGCAAAACACAATCTATATATTATATAAACTAAAAAAATAAATCAGTATCCTGAAGGGTAATGTTAATTTTGACTGACACACAGAATATGAATGCTAGGAACTAGTAGATATCTTGTGATTTAGTAATACTCATACCTATACACCATTCGTGTCTGAATTTTTAATGATGATCTATGCTGTGATAATGTTCATTGTGGTGAGTTCAATGCAACTATGTATCTTGTCATGGAAAAACACCTATGCTCATTTTTTACAGACAGCACTGTTTGAGAGAGGTGGATTGTTAGTCTCTTGAAGGCTAGACTACTATTTTGGATAATTCCTGTGGATGCGTTGGTAGTGCTTCAGTGTTGGCAACAGTGGTAAAATGCAACTGCAGATCATATTCTAGATACCACATAGTACAGACACTCACCAATATTGATGAATGATGAAGAGCAGCAGTTGTAATCTACATTGTATCTACAGCAAAGACCAAAAGAAATGTTGTCACAGCTGTATCAATATGGATCAGTTAGAATCATTTAACTGCTGTAGGACTATGGACATTATTTCCTGTAGACAGATTTCACAAAAAGGTCTCTTGATGATCTGTAGTGTTCAGTGGCATAAGCAAGTTCTGCCTTCATTCAAGCTAATTTGTATGTGTAATATATACCTGGGGAGAATTATCTTCCAGGGTGTATTCATCTATAATTCACAGATCCAACCTCTGGCATTATAGTGTAGAATGCTATAAGTTATGACTCTCATTTGCCTTTGGTGTTTGTGGATGGAATGTTAAAGAGCACCATGTATATCTAGAATATTATTCAACAAGTTCCTCCAAAACGAATGTGACATTCTCTTCCAGCAGGACAATGCCTACCAACATGATGCCGATGCTATTCAACATGCTCTACAAGATGTTTACCACTTCCCTGGCCATCACATTTGTCAGTTTCCCATTGAACATATATGATAGGATGAAACCTGACTTGTTCTCTTAATCAAGGCTGGATTATCCTTCAGGCTAGTATAGGCTGCAGCCTAGGGCCACTCAAGCTTTTATAAAAGATTTTAATTTTCTAGATGTTATAACTTCTAAATAGTTTCTTAAACTGAAATGATATCAATATGACAAACTCATATTTATTTTATTGTTATAATGCTGGTTATGAAAAATCTGTTTTGATTTTTTTATTCCCGCTGGGCGGCAAATATGTGCTAATCTGGTTTGCAATAAATAGTAAAATAGTAAATAGTAAAATAGACGCATTTCTTATGAAATATCTTTATTGACAAACAAAAGATAGCTATTCTAGTTAATTCAAAAAACTTACGATAAGTTTACTTCAAACTGTGTAAATGTTGCTAAAATATATCATGAGTAAAAAAAATATTAGTTTGAGGGTGGTCCCCAAAATTTCATTTGCCTAGGGGCCACAAAAACTCATAATCCAGTCCTACTGTTAACCCACCTATAAGTCACTTTATTACATCAACAAGTGCAAGAAGCCTAGAATAGTGTATTCATCATCTGTACAATCGTATGCACATGAGAGTACAAACTTATGCGCAAGGAGGATATACAGTGTATTCATGTGTAGTCTGAGTAATGTTGATGTGCCTCTTATTTTGAAATCTGTGCACATATTTATCTATATCTGATCATTTACTGCAATCCATTTGTATTACCTATGTATTTAATCTTGAGTCAATTGAAATATATTTGCGGTGTTGCAATTTTATTTTATGTCAGTGTCTATTTTATTGACATAACCTATTTTTATTTAGTAAGGAGTCAACTTCTAGATGGGCATGTGGCCAAGTGGTTAGAACATTTGCTTTCTGACCATGAGATTCAGGTTCAAATCAATTTGTCAAGAAGGTGACTTCTTTATGTTATCAGTCTGGAGGAGGTGGTCTCAGCATGCAGCACTTTTGTAAAGTGCCATGCCATTGGTTGACCCAAGCCTTGTGAGTAAAACTGGTTGGATGAAACCCTTTGGGACCTGTCAGTGGCTATACTAGCATGAAATCACAAATCATTGTGACCAAGAGTTTGAGCATGCTGGACTTGTTCAGATTTTTGATCATGCTAGATAACACGCTCTCTCCCAAAAACTAACTAAGGGCGATACAGCATAGTTGCAGTATAAACCACTGGTGAGCTCTGTGAATGTTGAACAAACATGCCTGAGTTGGCGTCTGCAAGAGGGATTAGCTAGCTACCCCCTAGTAGACGGGCATCCTCAGATACGAGTGGCCATTCATCCATCTATCTATCCATCCATCCAACTTCTGGAAGGAGAAAAAACCTGGAATGATTTTTGGGTAATGTATTTACCATACAGATATTTGTTAAGTTGAATATTATGATTTTTTTTCATGGGCATGATAGCTTTATTAGCTCTGGAAAATATATAAACAACTTTCCCTGAAATAAAAAATAAGTAACAAAATTAATCAGTTTGTGTTCAGTGTGATTAAACTCTTGATTAAATATGAAAATTATCAAAGTTATTACTAGGTGTCTAATTAAGAGAAGAGTGTGTAAATTTAGCCAAGATATTTTTAATTTAATTTCACTCTAAAATTGAATGTTACTGGTACTCAAAAAGAAATTTCTATCTTTTTAAAACTCTTTACAAAAATATTTGCACTGTATATAGATTATTGACAAATCTAAGTGAAACAAATCTTACCATTTTGTTAAAATATGATCAAATTTACTTTGTTTGCAACAATGATTTCTCCATGAGTAATGCATACAAAGGTACAATTGCTTTTTACATAATGAATGGATTGTTATTACAAATAAACTTTCACAATTATGGTCATCAAACATTTACATTCTCCTTCAAATATACTTTATCATGATGTTATAGTAAAAATAAAGATATTTCCGAAAAGATACATTTACTGAACAAACAATAATAGTAGTCTCTTTTATGAACTAAAATGAAGGTTTTTATCAAGTTCTCTTCATAAAGTTTTTCAGGATCTACATCCTTCAGTTATATTAATATTTTCATATTTTCAGATATGATCATCACAGGCCCCACCATCTGTGATTTGCTCAAGTCATTCCCTGTTTGTCCAGAACCTTTATTTCCACTTGGTGCTAATTCAGGGACAAGGCAAAACAAATATGGATTATATACAGATATTGATTCTCAAGAGAGTCTCAGGTAAAAAAAAAAATCCAGTTATTATGTATGTATTTTTAGTTTTGCTTTTTTATAATGACACACATACATCATGATTAATAATCAAACATTGTATGAAATATGGCAATTTACTTCTCAGGATGACCCAGTAAGAACAAAGTTTGCTTACTTGGTTAGTATTAGTTGCTGTTGCTTTCAAAGTACTGCCCTTTTGAAACTATGCAATTAGTGTGATGATGGTACCATTGCAGGAAACATTCTTGGAACTTGTTTTAGCAATGTAGTCACATCTTGCTGACTGTCAGGGATGTCAACAAATCTTTGTCCTTTCAGGACATTTTTTTTATTTTTGGAAATAGTAAAGAATCATAGGGTCTCTAAGTCTGATCAGTAAGCTGGAAGACCCATTTTTGTAATGGATTTCTTAACCAGGAACTTTCAAACTCCTATAACATCATTTTTATCATTCCGAAACCCTCTGTGAGAATCTACTGCACTTTTCCCCTCTGCCTATTATGTACTTCTCCAATCAGTCATACACTTAATCTTTGATCTGAGTACACCAAAGTTAGCCCTCTGTCCATATTTGAATCTGTTCATATTGTTTTAGGCTTCCCAATTCTTGCATCATTGTGTACATCTCACTCTTCCTTGAACCATCTTGAACCACTCAAAAACATTAAATTTCTTCAGAGCATGTTTACCATAAGCCATTTTTAATAGGGCTAATTTTCTACTAGAACTTTTACCAATCTACACACAAAATTTGCTGCTCCAGATTCCTTCCACTCAATTTCTGCTATATAACAGTATAATAGGAACACATGAAAAATGAAAAATAGAAGTGTCCTGATGTTCTTAGGTACAAATTACTCCAGAAACTTACTGCACTCATTCTGAGAATTAAATTGTTCCACCTCATAATCAAGGATTAAGTTCTAATTCTCACCTTTCTGTTCTACTTTTATTGGTTTTATCTTAATGAATACACTAGTATAGGTGAACTACTGTTAAGCAGGGGGAAATCTTTGTGCTCACATCTTTTTCAAATTAAAAAGCAATATATTACATCCCTTATTTCAAAAAAGATTTGGATAAATACAATGATATTCATTTTTATTACCTTATACACATTTTTGTTACTCTAATTATTATTATTATTATTATTATTATTTTGGGTATAAATATAGACAGCACCTGTTTCACTGCTGGCTCCATATCAAATAAAGTCCACATACTTCTAAGATATATTGTTGCCTTCTATCACCAGCAAAATCTATATATTCTAAAAACATAAATATGTTCAATACATTTTTCATTAAACTTTAAAAAAGTGATAGTAAAGATGATTTTTCAAGGTATTTTTATAATTATTAACAGCAAAATCCAGCATTATTTTATTTCTCAAAAGCTACTTGTGATTTTATCATTTTTGACCTTAAAGTAGATTTGATTTATAAAGTTTGTTTAGTTAGAGAAAACTATTACTATTATTGTTATATACTTTAAGTAAAACCTTTAATCATTTATCTTCTGGATTATATTTATTAAAACACTTCATGCATAAATGCTGTTATTTTATGATAAGAAAATTCTAAATAAAGATAAACCTAGAATGATGATCATAAGAAATCATTAGTCATAAGTAGTTATTATTTTATTTGTAAAAATAAATCTTGTATTTGGCAGCAAAATATAAGACATGAATATTTCATTCATCACATATAAAGTGAAAAATGTTCATCAGAAGTTGTTAAAATTATTGAAATATTCGATTAAGACATTTCTGCTCATCAAAGCTGATAAAGCAAATGATGACTGATGTTTAGTCTTTGTGTAGCCTCCATACAAATATTTATTAGCAGTCAAATGTTTTGTATTTATAAAATTTATATTAATAAACAAATTATTGTTAAATACTTAAAATATTTAAATGATTGTTAAACTGGTTTTACTTATTGAAAATAAACTGAGAAAATCTTAATAAATGAATTGGTACATTGGCCCTTGGCAGTCAGGAGTTAAGAAAACTGAAAATTCATTATATTGAAAAATAATTTGATTTTTTTCATGTTAACTGCTTGGAAAGATTCATGACTAAAATGTGAATAGCCATTCAAAAATAGTAATAACATAAAAATAAATAAAAATGCAACAACAAAAACAAAGAAAAAATAAACAGCTAATGCAGAATATTGGAATAAAGTGATAAATAGTATTTATATCTTTTTCTGTAAATATCAAGGGAACAATTGTTATATATTCTTTATACACAGCTGTTCCATGGCTAGTTTATGTCAGCTTTATTCAATGTTCAGTTGCCTTGTCAATTTTCTTATCCTTTTTTAAAGGGCACAGTGGTATGATATATTATCATAATGTTGACACATCATTACCTTCTGGCTTTTGTGGAAAGACTACAGCTAATTTTCTCTTAAACCTCAATAATCAACCACTGGTGTTCCTTTTTTTTGTATTTCTGGTCAAGATAAACTAGAGTGAAGTTAATATTCTTATTAATAAATCTAATCAATGTAATGTAATTCACTGCACAAAACCAGTACTTCTGCTTCTTTATATACATTTGATTGTTACTATGACTCTCTTTACATTGCTTTTTACAGCTATCTACTGGGGCAGTGCTGCGTAATTATTGGAGAAATTTAGAGTTTCCATTGAGTCATATGTTGGCTAATATTCTTCTTGATAACACAAGGAAGATTTTTTTTAAGGGGAGGTCTCTGACTCAACATTGGTTAGATGCAAGTCTTTCTGCTTTGTATTACTGCAGCCAAATTGAATTGGCTCATGCAACTATGACTCAGTAACCAACTTTGCTAGCATTTAATGGTGGTCGATTAAATGATGACAGTCACTACTTGAAAAGATAATATGAAGAAGAACTGTTTAGTAGCAAATAACTAAATGGTAAACAAAAAGTTAATCAGTAGAATGACACATTGAGAGATTGATTGGACTGTAATCCCTACACATTTTCATGTAACTTATCTAACATGCTTAAATAATTAACCACTTGTTTATTGTAGAGTCATTGTTGCTTTACTTTATGGAATAGTACATGGCTAATAGACAGTTTTAATAAAAAATAAATATGCATTAAAGAAATGTGAATTTTACAAATACAAAATGTCCTCATTTTACTTAGAATAGTAAAATGAGTCCATTTTGTATTTGTAAAATTCACATTTGTAAATATTTTTCTTCTTTTTCTTTCTTACTAATCTTTCTTCAGTTTACATAGCATATCAAATAGATTGTATTTCTTGAAACAGCCAATTGATTGAATAAAGAGTAAACAGCAAAATAAATAGAAATCAGTTGCAGTGATAGGCATCTTTTGCCAATTGTTATTTGTGTTGTTAAAAAGAAAAACATATATAGACAGATACATATGTGTAAATATTGTATGTGTCTGGGTGCACATATACTGATCAACCAAAACATTATAACCACCTACCAAATAAGGTATTATACCTGTAGGTGCCTACAAAACAACTCTTAGCCAATCAGTAAGAACCCCAAAACTTCTAAAGGTTTCATCAGCAATCTAGTGCCAGGATGATGTTAACAGCAGTTCCTTTATATGCTGAAAGTTATGTGGCAAAGATTTTTTGGTTCAACATATCCCATAAGTGTCCAATGGGATTGGGATCTGGGAGGGGCCAGGACAACACAAAGAAGTCTTCATCACGTTCCTGAAACCATTCTTGTACAACTTGTGCCATGTGGCAGGAATATTGTTGTCATGAAAGAGTGTACCTGGTACATGGATATCACAACAGATACAAGAAACACAATAACACCATTGAATAGAGAAAGTTTTCAGCTTTGAAACACTATTTTAAATGCAGCCACCATCATTGGCTCTGCACTTTTGCTAGCAATGAACATTTTATTTTACTGTGCAGGACCATCTGGCTTGTCACTTGTGCAGAAATGCATTACCTACTGTCTAACTGTGCTCAAAGCCACTGTTTGATCTCCATAAACATTCAGCAAGTATTGATGAATGTTAGTGGGTGATTTTTTTTCAAGTAACCAAGTCTAACCTCAAAAAAGAATTTTCTTCTCTGTACTATATGTTGAAAAAGAAAATCAAAATCAAGGTTGGGTTGACTTTAGTAGGCCTCAAAATATGGTAATTGTTTCCACTTCCCTACCAGTCTTGATCAATCATAACCTTTCCTACCTCAATAAAAGAATGACAGGAGAGACTCTTGGCTCTTTGTGGGTGAAGAAGTCAGTTGTGTGTTGCAAGTTGTGGATTTTTTATCATCTTGGTTTATGCCTTTAGCATTTTCTTACATTAGACTTGAGAGACTGATTTATGACTCTTGGAATTACAATCATGGACTTCTTAGATTTTTTGATCTTAACCTCCATGTTGCTATTTCCCACCATAACAAGAAAAACAAAATTATGGGTTACTGGTGAGAATGTTCTACCTCTATTGCTCTATCACTAACATCTACCTCTGACACTACATATAAAAGGATTATTACTTTCAGAATAGCTTGTATATTTATTCAATAAACTTCTGATGCTTACATTTACTTTAAATCCATACAGGTGATATATTTTTATATAAAATTAATAATTACTAAGAAAAAATACACAGTGCCGAATGAAATATGAACAAAAATAATTGTAGAAAAGTGTTCAGATACTTTAAAAATTTATTATAAAATTTTTTATTTAAGCAGGAATGCAGGTCTAGATCTTTTTGCATCTGTATAGAAACTTTTGGAATCTTTCAGGAATACTTCATTAGCTTATGATGTCATCACAGTTGTCATTCAATACTTCACTTTTTTTTTGCCATGAGGCTGTTGTAGTTAAAGTAAAGAAACTTTCACCCAAACAAAAGGATGACATAATTAAGCAACATAATGAAATGAAATTTGAAGTGACAACACCATTGCCAAGATGTTAAATATCCTTATTAATGCCACTGTATAAATTATCCTGAAGTAGGTGTTTGGCACCACTAAAAACCTTCCTCAAACTGGCACTCCATGGAAAAAGTTAAAGAGAATCCAATGGAAATTTGAAAGGAGACTCAAAATGAATCAATAACAGCTGGAACATCAGTTACTAAAAGAACTAATAACTGCACTGGAATGGCTTAAATCCCTCGCTCACTGTTGCAAAAAATATAAATAAAAATAAAAAAAAGTAATCAGAATTTTCAGATAAATATTGTAAACATTTAGAGAAGCCTAATAATTTTTGGAAGAATGTGTTTTGGTCAGGCAAAGTGAAAACTGAATTTTTTGGCAATTATCCAGCTTGTCATGTATGGAATGTTGAGTCTATGTTTGGAAAAAAAAAAAAAAAAAAAATATCATCCTCACAGTAAAGCACAGAGGTGGAAGTATTATAAGTATCAAAGGAACTATGAATGGAAAGATATATCAAAGTTTTTGGGAAGCAAATTTTTTCTCTTCAGTGCAGTAATTGGAGCCCGAAGAAGGTTGAATCCTTTAACAAGGTAATGATCTGAAGTATACAGTTACAGTAGCTCATCGGTAATTTGTCCAGAACAATGTAATGGTGCTTCAGTCAAGCCTAGTCAATCTCTTGAATTTAAATGAAAATTTATGGCAAAGTTTGAAAGACCACATTCATTAAAAGAACACCAAAAAACGTTAATGATTTCAGTGTCATTTTCAAGAATGAGTAGACCAAGATTTCAAAATAATGTTTTCAAAGCTTATAAAAGATTACAAAAACAGTCTCCAAGCAGTAATTGCTAACCAGGGCTATGCAGTTTTATATTAAAATATGAAATCATTATGAATTTGCAGCATTCCTTTTTTTTCTTTATAATATTGGCCTTTTATAGATGTGAAAATAGTGTGATGGTTATTGATACAGAAAGTTTACTCTCACTAAAGCTCTTGGAAAAGGCATGAATCAATTGTACTCCACTGATGGTGTAAATAACAAGGTCAAACGGGGCCCTCTAACTTTGGGCAACCAGTCGAAGAGAAAGATGACACTGAATTCAAAATCAGTCTAAAGAGGGATAAGCTCTGTCAGGCTGTTACCCTAGACACATCCACTATTGCTGTAAGGTTTTAATGATCACTTGAAACTTGGAAACATACTTAGAAACTTACAATATTTTATTTCCTAAATCAGAAATATAGGCAATAAAACATAGATACTTTCATCTCACTATAATTATCAGAAAGCTAATTTCGCAGACCATTACTACTGTAGAGAGTTTGATGTTCACCAGTGGCCTTATGTTTGTCACCTTTTACCATACTAAGCTAATGTTAGTAAGCATAAACATGTGTGCTGGTTAGTATGATGACTATATGAGTTTAAATTTCAAATTGACATGAAAAGGTACTTGTAAGACAAGATTAAAAAACAAAACAAATGAAGAATGACAAGGCAGCAGAAACTTTTGTTTAATATAATTAATTATGGCAATTTTTAATTAAGTGCAAATTTGCTTTCAGAATTGATGAGTGGAATAATACAACTGTAAAATGTGTCGACATGCTTTTTATTTATCTTATTTGTTGCATATGACAGTATAAATATATAATTAATTTTAAAACAAGTGAGGTTGGCATTTATTGCTTCCCAGGGGAAAATTCCAAGTTTAAGCATTTTACAGCAGTAAGCTAGCATTGTATTTTGTTTTTAATAACTTGGCTGCTTAAAAATTGTGCCTGTAATAAGATATAATAGGTTAAACAGCTGGAGCATCCCTGTTGTTAGAATGCTGCCAAATTGGCTGTCATTTAGATCAATGGTTTGTCTTTTTGGGTTTTGAAAGTAGTCATTGTAGGATTTTTGTAGTGTTTGTTGAAAGTGCTCAGGCAATTTTAGTCTTACTGAATTTGTTTTTGAAATCATTTTGTAGAATGTGGTAAGATCAAATAGTCTTAATTTCAAATAAGAATGTGCAGCTGGTGTAATTGATAGCAGCATGAGAAATCAGAGAACTGAGTTCAAATTCCAATCAGGTTCATTACATTCACTTATGTACAAATACCCCTGGCAAAGGTATGAATTTATCTCCTTCTTCTAGCTACGGTTTAAATAGTTGGACTTGTATCTGAAAAAATCATTGTTATTCTCAAAAAAATGTTAATGCAATATTCACTTGCAAAAAAAAAAAAATTACAATCTGGAATATGTTTTGGCTTTAAATAACCAACAATGCATTGATAAGCTGTAAAAAAAAAGCAAATCAATCATTTCAAATAAAATAGCATAGATTGTGATACAACCTAGAATAACTTATCTTTTAAAGTGTGAAAAAAGGTATCTAAAGGAAACTCTAATTTTGAACTGAAAGACGAGAAAATGACAGTAACAAATCTTTGTATGGGTTGAGAGAACATCAGTTTCTAATGTACCTTACTGAGAACTAATTCATTTCTCATTTGCTTATAAAAATTGAATAAAATAATTATAAAGCAGTTATATATTCTATTTTATGGACATTATCTATCAGTGTGTAGCAATAGTAAAACATAAATATTCAAGGAAACAAGAAAAAAGACATTCCATATTAATGATATGTGTTATGAGAAAGTAAATATGGAAAGTGACTGGTTTACTTTCAGTAAGTCTTAAAAACTGTACTAATAAATATGGCCATTTTTAGTAATCATCCTAAACAATATCACTAATCATCAAACTATTTAATAATTATCAATGTGTATTTATTTATATATTTCCTGACCTCTCTGTACTTAGAAGGGAGGTAAATCAACTTAAATTAGTAAATTTATGAGTGATTACTTCCCTTTGTCATTTTAATAATCTAGATGAATAAAATATTTATCAGCATTTAGACAAATAAAAACATTTAAATGAACTGTTTAATTAATCATTTCCTTTACTACTAAATTTCTTGAATTGCAGTTTTATTTGTTCAAGTCTTTCATGTGAAGCACATAGATACCTTTGTGTTAAGTGATCGTTTGGCTTCAATTTCGTCTTGAAGTAGGCATTGTCATCACTGTCATTCTATTGCTAATATTTTCTTTTGGGAGATATTTCCATTTCACTGTTAAATTAAATACATAAAATTTTTAATATGAAAAAATATTGAGCAAAAAGCGATTTATATAATACCAGTAATCAATATATCATAGATACCACAGGACGTCAGAAAAATATAAAATGAATATATTAATTAAATGGTTCCTTAGCCTCTATTTTAGTTGTGAATTCTTTATCTCCACATTATTGAATTTCAATACATTATTTCAAAATTTGTGTTTCATTGTATCTCACTATTAAAACTTTCCAATAATTGTAATAATTTTTTATGGCTCAGGTACAACACTAATTTTTATAATGCTTAAATTTTAATCCACCAAAATCTTATGCTATTATTAAGATTTAAATGTCATGTTTCTGATAATTACTTTGTATATTTGTCACTAAATATAAAACCATACAGAAAGGTAAAAAATGAAAATTTACAAATTAAAAGCTCAATTTCATTATCATTTAAACTTTGTGTGTAAAGATCAAAGTAAACTTTAATATCATATTTGTAATTGTTTATATTAATAACAGATGATAAATGCTGATGAATTTATTTTTTGAGCAGAATATTAAAGAGAAAAAAATTTCTGCAATGAGATGCGAGATCTGGCATTGTCTTGATGAAAAGGAAACTCTTCCAATTGGCCAATTCCAGATGTTTTTCATTAATTGTTGCCTTTAATCAGTTCAATTGGAAACAGTACCTGTCTGAAATCATGTCTGATTGGAGTGGTTAACAGTGGCTCATTCTTGTAAACAATCCATTTTTCATTACCTGTGATTGTCCTTTTAAAAATTGGGTAATTTTTGTTGCATTTGAGCTGAAAATTCTAGGTGGAAATGTAGTCCATTAAATTTCTTCCTGTTATAAATGTTGAGGCACCAAAACATTGTCATGGTTTATGTATCAAAATTAAAATGCTCATATAAGATATGTGGCGTATCTCTGTAAAGTCCCATATCACGTGACCTGTATTTTTAAATCAGCATTTTAATTTGGTCATCATCATTGACTGCATTTCTGCCAGAATATTCTTGGTCTTCTGGATCAAAATTTATTTCTGAACTGTACTCTCAGCTATGGCACCACCTCCATAAATGGCACATGACTTTTTTGCTGTTTGAACAGCATTTTTCTTAAAAGAGCATCAGATGACAAAAAATGCCTCTCATTTGCCTTCATTTTCTCTTTTAACATAAGAACATTTAAAATTCACAATCCATGCACAAATTGTAGACCAAGACAAGTTGAAATGTCACCTTTCAAAATATATATATATGTCATAAATTTCAGTTATGTTTATTTGGCAAAGTACTAGAGGCTCTAATCAAAACTGATTTGGTTAAGTATATCACTTCACTCAGCCTTCTTTCAGATAAACAATATGGCTTTCATTTCTCTAGGTCAACCACCAATGTGTTAACAGTTATTACTGAATTTGTCTATCAAGCTTTAGATAAGAATGTGTTTGACATACTGGCCTTCTTCACAGGCTCATGGACTATGGTGTCTTTGGCTGAATATTTGATTAGTCCAGTTGTTCTTAACAAATCATGCAATGAAAGTCATGTTGAGTATGCATGCTTCTACAGCCTTTGACATTAATGCAGGGTCCACTAGGTCCTTGTGTTTACATTGTTTCTTATTTTCATTAATGACCTTCCTAATGACATCCTTTTCCAACTTGGTATTTATACTGATGACACAACTATTTACTCCTGTCTTAACAATAAGTCTGATAGGTTTGACAAAGTAAAACTGGCAGCTACTTTTGAAACTGAAAAGTTGAAATGTCACCTTTCAGAATATGTATATATGTGATAAATTTCAGTCATGTATAATTGGCAAAGTTGTTAAGTGGGGCAAGAAATGTCTTCTAAATTTTAGCCAAGATGTAATTGTTATCTTTTAATCATCATAGAGAACCATTTTTGCCTTCCATTAGCATGACTGATGCTAACCTTCAAGTGAGCAACTCATTGCACCTTCTTGGTTTCATATTTTCCATGGACATAAAATGGAATGATTATATTTTGAATCAATTGCTAGGTCTGTTGTTAGGAAAGCTGGTTCATGTGTCATTCATATTTACCATTTGTTTGTGCATTGGAATTTTCTGCTGTACCTAGTCTTGTGCTTCTGCTATATATCTCGAGATTCTTGACAAAATCCAAAGAAAGTTCTGTAATATTATCAATCTTGACCAGGCATTTCAACTTCAGTCACTTCCCCACTGTCATGACATGGCTTCCCTCTGTCTTTTCTATAAATATTTTGACGGCAACCTTTCTGATGAGCTCTCCATTTTGGTACCTCAACCACATGAATTTAAGTGTACTACTAGATTGGCAACTAGGTCATTGTTTTACTGTTGAAATAGTTAAATGTAATTGTAAGTTCAAATTCTAATAATTTCTTTTCTTGCATTTCTGGCCTAGGAAACTCTCTTCCAGTTTCTTGCTTCCCTGCAACCTGCAATCTTCAAAAATTGAAATTTAGATTCTGTCTTCCTGAATCCTGTTCTTGTATTGTTCTTTCTCCTTGTTAAACTCTTCTTATTCTCTTTCACTCCCAACAACCCCTTGCATCTTAGTAACATTATTACCTTGCCTGGAGTGAAATGATTAAAAACATCTTCAAATACTACCTATCTAACAATGTTACTATTAAATTTAATCATTTAATGCCCCAATATTATTTATTTTTAAGAAGCATAAAATTATCTTCTACTAAAAATGTTTATAAGAATAAATTAATTAATGAATAAAACAAAGGTGATAATGAAAGTAAACTGATTACAGACTATAAAACAGAACAATAAAACACTAGATTAAATCACTATGATTGTATCTCTTAAAAAATTTACAATGAATGAATGAATTTCATTACTCTAAACACTTACAGAAATGTCAGAGCCTGTAGCAAAGCATTTTATCATTTGGCAAAATTTGTATAATTGCATTTTTCTCTCTGCATTCTCTCCGTTGATTATGAACTTGCTTTCACTTATCATTTAAAAATAAAATACCCAAATATGAACATGGGGAAAATATAAATATATAATGATCAATTATTGATTTGAAAATACAATTTTTTTCATAAGGATCCATAAGTTTACAGCTTTTGATATATTTTTATCATACTAACTTCGGTAAATTAGTTGTAATGAAACTTGTAATGAAACAGAAAAAAGGTCCAAACTGTAGAAAAATTAAATAAAAAAGATTATAATCTTTCATTGGTTTCCAAACTTGAAAAATTATATAAAGGTATATTTAAGCAACAAGAATTAATTTACACAAGTTTAACTAAATCCAACTGACAAGTTCTGTCTGTTTATTTTTTTATTGTATTTTCTGAAATTTTTCACTTTTCAAATAAATGGTTGTACATACAAAATCAAAACTGTTGATAAATTGTTCAAAGTTCATACTTTGGTTTTATTCTGTTTTTGTTCAATTACTTTTGGCCATCTCAGTCATTAACAAAAACTGGAGGTTGTCATTATCATAGACAAGATTTTGTTGGGTACATACTGGCATATTCTGGAATGTTAGATATGAGTTCAAATATATGTCTCTCATACAAATGATCTTATGTCTAAAATGGTTTCACAAAGCTTGACTGCACCAGAAAAGAATGTATCACATATTTATATGTGTTATTATTTTATATGCATATTAAATATTTTATACACACTTTAAAATACTATTTGAGTCTTTCCTGTATAGTATTTTTATATTATCTATTAATATTTGTCGTATGTTAGTTGTATTTTTGTTGTTTGTGAAGTAATGGTTAATATGCATATGGATTGTTTTGTGATGTCAACAAATACTGTTGTAATGCTTGGTGTAGTAGAGACTTTGTAATCGCAGATACAACTATAGTAATGCCATTGAACAATACTGGTGTCAGATGCCCTCGAATAACACTTGCACTAATAGTACTTGCTCAATAATACTTGCTTGAAAAGTAACCACCAAATAGTAATCTGAATAATAATCCATATAGTGATCACTTAGACGCCATGCTAATTCCCATATATACATTTCCTTTACCATCACGTGATCTACTTATTCAAAATGGGATCACTGTGTTTGCTCTCTGGTGATCTGTGTTCAAACTCCAGTGTTGGCAGTGACACTTTATTCCTATGTAACAGATTGCACTAAATTTCAACAAGTGACAAGAAAACCTATGAGAGAGTGTGATGAATTTGTGGCCAATGTAAGAAATTACTTGGACAAAACACAAACTTTGTGTAGTTTATCCACAATTTTGATTTGGATATGCAACATCTTATTTAAAAATTTAAAAATACAACAAAAATTAAACACGCACATATATAAATAGAATATAAATCTATTATAAATGACTATAATAGACTGAATTTTTTAGAATATATTTTAAACTGTAAATGCCACAGTGTAGAGTGGAGATAAGAGTGAAAATCATTCAAGTTGTGATTTTATGCAGTGACTTTTGTCATTTGATAGAATACAATCCTGCATTGAAATGATGTGATTTTTGGCCAGTTAAATAATGTCAGAGTTGAAAGTATATAGATTTATGGTACCAGCTGGCTCAATGGGCTTGAATGCAGTATGAAAGATACTTTTCGTTGTTGACATAAGAAAATTGATGAATATTTAACTGATCAAGAATTGGATCACAGAGATTCATTTAAAGTATAGACCTTAGCCGTGTATGATTTTAATGCAGCAAAACGATTTTAATATAAGAACTTAGGTTCTTTTATTGTCAGAATATAAAGAAACATGATTGATGAGAGCTAAAATGTTTGCATTTAGAGCTGGTGGGGGAATTTCTAATATGATGATTTCAAGACCCAGTTTGAATGTTGATGAAGTAAGGCTCCAAATAATTGTTGAGGTTATCTGCCTCAAGAAACTTTGTAGGACTAGCAGCACAAGCATGTTGTGATCTTAAACTCATTAAAAAACAAAAGAAAAATAAGCATGCAGTAAACTGCAGTACATAAATGACTCTTTGAGAATTAAGGTAGTTACAACTTGTAACTTGTAGAATTACATAAGACTGAAATATGTTTGCAAAATACCAATTCTAAAAGTTTATAAGTGTTATGATGTTGGTTTGGGGTTTGTAGAGACAAACGACAAATAACACGTAACAATAAAAAGGGTTTTATTGGTTGGTAAAAGGTACAGAAATTGCCTGAGTAGTCTATAACTAGCTCAGCCAAGAACTTTCTATACTCTCTCTCGACGTGCTGCTATTTAAAGTCTTTAGACGCAGACAAGTTCATCTTCAAGAGGGGTGGTAGGTTTCCGACACAACAATAAGCAATTCTGATTTCTAACAGTATGATTATATCCACTAGGTATTGGTGAAAATGTAACAAAATGAAACTTGAAATATTAAAACTTGTAGTACAGGAAGTCAAATAATAGACAGGAAGAAATTTGGGGTTTACTTTGAATGTCTAGTAATGTGATGCTTTATTAGTCAAATCTCAAAAGTTAAAAGCAAAGCAAATATGTAGTTTCAAATAGTCACTCAATAAAATAAAAATACACTCACAGTATTAACAATGTATGTGTGTATCCGTTAATAGCTGTTTGGTTTATGACACTATTGTATACATAGGGCCAGTTAAGAGGTAACAAATGCTGGTGGGGAAGAGTATTAAAAGTAAAATAAGTTTGATGGTGATTGAGGACTGATGTAGGAAATTTTTCCCAGTTGTGTGTGCATATATATATATATATATATATGTGTGTGTGTGTGTGTGTGTCTGTCTGTCTGTCTGTGTGCTTGGTTGTGTATAGAGTGGAATGAACAAACCCAAGGCTTCAAATAGCTGTAACAATTTTTATTTGTGGTTGAAAAGAGAGAGTGCAAAATATGTGGTATTTTGTGGGGAAAAAGTTGGGTTACCCAGTTAACAAAGTTCTTCCCATGAGAAATGTGAAATCTCAGTGTCAAACTGCTAGGACTGGTATGTGTCTTCTGCAGCAAGGGTTGTGTTGTGTCGGAAACCTACCACCCCTCTTGAAGATGAACTTGTCTGCGTCTGTGAACAAAGACTTTAAATAGTGGCATGTCAGTTGACATGAGAGAGAGGGAGAAGTTCTTGGCTGAGCTAGTTATTGACTACTCAGGTGATTTCTGTACCTTTTTACCAACCTATTAAAACCCTTTTTATTGTTACGTGTTATTTGGCGTTTGTCTCTACTAACCCCAAATCAACATCATAACAGGTTGTGTGTAGTTTTTCCTTTGGGATTGGTGTTAGGAGATTTCTCCATTTGTTCTCATATGGAACAAGAAATCTGAGCTGAAGCTGCCAGGACAGGCCATGTGTCTTGTGCAGCAAGGGTTGTGAGTAGTCCTTTGAGCTGGACCTTGAAGGTAGTGGCTGTTAATGAAGAAAAAGTGGTAAAAGAAGCCCAAATAGGGTTTAGACATTTGTTTTTATGAGTTCTGGTACTTCCGATTGCTCCCTACTGATAACTTCCATTGTTGCTACTGCTGAATTGAGCAAAGTAAGGAAGCCCCTGTTGAGTTAATTCCACAATGGTAGTTTGGAAAAGGTAGCTCTACATAGGTGGTATTGCTAAGTTATTTGCATGGGAATAGTTATAAGATTATTATTGGTCAATCATTGAGCTAGCCTCCTCTGTGTGTGTGTGTGTGTGTGTGTGTGTGTGTGTGTCTCTCTCTCTCTCTCTCTCTTTCTATATATATATATATATATATATATATATATATATATATATATGTATATATATATATGTATATATAAATAAAAAGGAAAGAACAGTAAGATATAAAATCCGGTGTTCTTATAGATATTTTTATTTTTACACAATAGTGCTCAATGTAAATTTAAATTTACAGAGCATTAATATTATAAATTAATAGATTTAAAATATGCTTTTACCGCTACACAGTGATAACCATGTTTCAGAAATGGAAGCTAAAGCCCCTGAATTTAATTTTGTTATTAAACCAAAGACATTAGTTCCATTTCCTCATCACTGTGTAGCGGTAAAACCATATTTTAAATCTATTAATTTATAATATATATATATATATATATATATATATATATATATATATATATATATAGTCCACCCAAAGAGAAGAGGGGAAAAAAAAGGTGAATTTAGCAGGAGTTTAACAGGCCCCACATGCCACAATAGCCAACAAGTGAGATAGTATCTATACTGGTGAAATGATCAATGATGGGTAGATCATCTTTTAGCATCTCGCTACCACTTTCTTATCAGTCGAATTTTATTCAGCTTCATACAGATTTTCAGGAAATATCAGCTTCTAATTGGTCAATACACACAAGTGGGCGTTGCAATCCACCCACGTACAAATATTTTTCCTGCATGTGATCAAGCCAAGTTTTCCCACCATTTTCTGTGAGCCTGTCACATGATTACATTAATTATAAATAGTAGACATGAGCTTTCTCTCTCTCTCTCTCTTTTCTGTCCCCTTTTCCTGTGAAGATGTGACCGTAAAGATTTCCGTCTCGACCATGTGTGGTCAGATGTTCAAAGCATATTCACGCATGCACGTACATACAAAATTTTCTAAACTACATTACAAACATATGAAGCATTTCCAAACAAGCAACAAGAACTTTTCTCTTTGAAATACTTTTCTAAAGCTACAGTTTATTCAGCATTTTTCAGCTTTATGATTCATTCAACTTTTGTGAGCTCAGATAAAAAAATTAATTCAGTCAAAAGGACATAACACCAAAACCTCTACACATGTACATCATTACATAAAAATAAATAGAAATGTTGTTGTTATAAAACCATTTTTATTCCTTCTTGCTGTTTCATATTTTGTGATATTTTATGTTAAATATAAATCGTATAGTCATGTTAATAACAGACATCTAGAAATGGTCCATTCTTATTAACATACCTCAACAATCTTCTTGAAGTCTCTTCTCAGTTTTTATACTTTCATCTTGAAGTCTGAAAAATGTTTCATTACTTTTGTGATTACTTACTTGAAAGAACTTGTTTCATTTTCATTAGACAGATGAATAAAGAGACATCTGCTTATATGTTCATATGCATATAACTGGAAAAAATTAAACTCCCAATGCTGCTTGCTATGTTCCCTACTTGAAAGTCTTTTATACCATTTGAGAATACAAATCATAATCAATTTTAAAATATACTAATCTCATTAAAATTCAGCTTTTCAAAATATGATGAGTTGTTATACAAATTTAAATTGCTTACATTTCAAATTTGATTTGCATTTTAACAGATTTTAAGTCTCTGTTTCAAATAGTTTAGAAAGAAATATGTTATACATCAATGTGAATCATTTAAAAATTAATGAATTTTTTGCAAATAAAAATTTCTATAAATATTCATCAATTTAACAAATGAATTTTTAAGAATTAATACAAATCTTTTGAAAACTGAACATTTTAATGAAATGATTCTAAAGATGTATAACTACAATGGCTTTAATTCAGAGAAAATTTTTATGACACTTTCAATGGGGTACATTTATTTTGGAATACTGCTTTTATTGGTTGCACAATTCAAATCTATTAACAATACAAAAGCATTTTTATTTTAGCTAGTCTAATTTGGCCTTTATGTTCTACCATAAAAATACAAATGCAATGTATTTTTTCCTATATGTTCTATATTGTAATTGATCATACAGTATACAATGTATATTTAATCTTTTTGGGACTAGAATTAGACAACAGAAGGAAATTATTTCTGCAAATATGGTCTTTAAATATATAATAATTCATTAGCTCTCGTCTTTTCATTATTTTTAAATAAAACATAGTGAACAATGTATGTTAAAATTAAAAAAAATAATGTGAATTTTCTGGTAGAAAGTAACAGTTTTTTTATTAACTTTAATATATCAAGATGAATTTGAATAAATAAACGCCACCTATACTGGCATTTGTTTTAGTAAGTTATGTCCCTTTTTGGATCTTTCCCCTTTTGTGTCCCCTGGGTTAGAATTCACTGGTGGGACTTGTTGAACACCATTTTTTCCTCTTTGTTTGATTCATTCTCTCTCCTGCTACTAGGAAGTTTACCTGTGTTTTAATAAAGAAGCTTTCAACACAGTCTACCTGAAGTCTTGTCCTTCCACCCTTTCATCTTAATATTGGCATTGTTTTTGTGTTACATTATCCTACTCTTCCAAGGCCCTTAAACTCATTTAAGGTGAGAAAAAGTACCATTCCTCCCTTTGCTTATGCAGCATAGACTGTGCCATCTTTAATGGTATCATTGTAAAACCTTCTTTAGAAAACTTTGTCATGTTGACAAGACATGCACCTAAACAATGGTTATTATCATAACTTTCTTCAAAGCATAGAAAGAGAATCTTTAGTATACCCTATTCCTAGACCCAAATTTTGAACCATTTTTAATTGATGGTTTCGCTTGGCAGAAGACTACTCCACTTCTCTGTATGGCTTATGTAATGATGCAGAGGAAGTCACTGAGAACATGAGGTGCACTGTGATGCTCAGACAAATTGCAAACTTTTGTCTGATAATATATAGAAATACTACCATAAAAAAATGTACATCCATAGGTTACATATGGCAGTCCATCTGGACTTTAACAACATCTACCTGGAGAGAGATCAGAAGATTGTCCATCTGGACTTTAACAACATCTGCTGGAGAGAGATCAGAAGATTGACTAGCTTCAGAGAGGACAATCTAATGAGGCCTGAGGTCCCTATCAGCCACTATGATAAATTCCTTGACATTGAAGAGAAACTCTCCCCTATACTAGAGAACTTAATAGTTGTCAGTTAGCTTCAACTCCTCCATAGAGATCTCCCATCCTTAGTAAACCAACATTATGGAACAGAGTTACATTCAAGAACTTCTCATGATTCTAAGGTGCTTCATACAACCTTTATAAAAAGATGAAATAAATCTCCCAATAGATGACACACAGACAAACCCACTAAGCTCACATACCCACTATATAAACAGGCCTGACAGTCAATGGTAGACCACTACCTCAGCTCCTGTAGATATCTACCAGATGACAACAAACGATACTTGTCAAAGACCATTTAATCTGTCCACATGGATCATTTTGCCACAAATGATTCTGTTATGGAAGAGTCTGGGGGTGATTGGGGAAACTCCCCCCAAAATGTGACTCTATCAACACGTCATGTGAGCACTATTAAGTTAGCACAAATAAAGGTGTTATATGAACACCACCCTGTTCATTTAGCAATTGATTCTGGTAATGAAGTGAGCATGATAAGGACATCTTTTGACAAGTATATAGGCACACCTATAAAAAGAATGACACACAGGGCCTTGCAATTGGATGGCGTTACCTCTCTTGAAAGCATCAGGGAAGTTGACCTTTGCCTAAAACGAGAGGACCACAGCTTTCACTATGATGCCCTTGACCTTAATGTGGATGTGTTAATTGGTATGCCCTTCATGAAATCCAATGACATTGGCATTTGACCATCCAAGAACCAGGTAACAATTGGTGACTCTCTCACAATCCAATATTTATAAGAGGATGGAACTTCACAATCAAATCCTTATCCTAAGGTCTGAACATTCATCAACAGTGGTTTAGCCTGGAGCGTATCTGGGACTAAACATCCACAATGTACTCCATCCTGAATCTACTCTTGCTATGGAGCCCAAGATTGATGGGAGTACAATTCCCAACCGGCCCAAACCCGAAATGATTGAAGCGGTGGGTAGTAAGTTTATAATTGGGAATAATGCCAGTGAGCAACATTTTATACACAAGAACAATCACCTGCCAGCTTTATCTAATAACAGACTTTAACAGAAAACTCCATTCCAGAACCACAATTAAACGTTGGTGTAGTTAAAGTCATAAAAGAAGGACCACTCAAACTTCACTCAGAAGCTGTTAAACTTGACCCTGCAGGAAACTGAACAAAAGAGATTTCGGAATTTACTTGTCACCCATGATTCTGTGTTTAACCCCAAATTTGGAGGCTACAATGGGGCAGCTGACAAATTTGAAGTTCACACCAACATAGGTCTTGTACCTACCCCACAAAAGAAGGGTAGACTCCCAAAGTATTCCAGGGATAAAATTGAAATGTTACAGCAGAAATGCGATGAACTTGAGGCATCCATAGTAGACCAGAAACCAGAAGATGTAGGCATTACAGTTGAGTAAATTAACCCATCCTTTCTGGTGAAGAAACCCAATGGCAGTTATAGACTTGTAACCACATTTGAAGATGTAAGGCTATATAGTAAGCCAGATGGAGCCAGATGGTGAGCCAGTTTTGGGAAGCATAGGACATTATAATCTCTGATCTGACAAGTGATTTCCATCAGACTCCCATTTCACAGATTTCCTGAAGTATTGCAGTATTGTCACTTTGTTCCATGGGATACGTGTGTACACACGCTGTGTCATGGGCATGCTGGGTTCCAAAACCACCCTGGAAGAGCCCATGTATCGTGTTCTTGGTGACTATTTAGAGTTGGGAATGATCTATACTGTGGTGGAGGGACAATAGATGATCTTGTAAACAACTGGAGTCATATCCTCAGGTCCCTAGAAAGAAGCAGTCTCCATTTATCCCTATCTAAAACCACTATATGCCCCTACATGATGACTATACTTGGTTGGACATAGTTGGAGGAAAAAATTTCTGTGAGTCAACATAGAATCTCAACATTGTCCTCATGCAATAGTTCCAACATTGTGTTTGGTCTAAGATCCTTTCTCAGGCATACAAATTTCTTGGGTGGGTTAGACCAAAATGCACTGAAGTTTTATCACCTCTGGAGTGTGCCATAGCTGGAAAACAATCCAAAGAAAAAATTCAGTGGACTGATGAACTCCTTTACCACTTCTCAGAAGCCCAGAGCCAATTGCTAACCAACTAAGTGGTTCTACTACCTATACCAAGTGATGAATTGTGGATTGTCATTGATGGCTTTATATGCAAACATGGACTTGGCACCACACTTTATGCTTCATGCAAGGGGAAACTCGCCCTAGATGTTTTTTTAGTGCAAAATTAAGGAAACATCAAATAAAATGTCTACCATACAAAATTGAAACTTTGGGCATTGCAGTTGCAATAAAATATTTCAGTCCATATATTATATAGTCAACACAACACCCCCTGTACTCACTGACAGTAAACCATACGTGCAGGCATTTGAGAAACTGAAACAGGGTTGATTCTCATCCATCTCAAAGGTAGCAAAACACTTTTGATGATCATCAGCCAACATCTTGCTGGTACTGTCAACATACCATCAGACTTTGCAAGCTGCAACTGTCTGGGCTGTTTTGAATCTCAATACCAGGTGTGTCAGTTTATTGTGTAGACTGAGGACTTCATTGTACACATATTATTTGTTCAAGACATGTTGAATAATAAGATCACTCAACTATTCACAACCCGATCATCTTGACTGGAGATTCAGGCTGACTGTCCTGACCTATGGAGAACATATGCACAGTTGAAACAAGGGACTCACCCTTCTAAAAAATTAACTAACATCAAGGACATGAAATGCTATCTAGGCGTTGCATCAATTGCAAGGCAGAGTCTCCTCATTGTACGCTGTCAGGATCCATTTCAACCCACATCTGAATGCATTATCATACTGCAGTCTGTGCTCGATGGCTTTCTGACCTCACTATATATCTCATGGGATCATCCAATTTGCCATCAATTACGACCTGTAGTAAAATGACATTTTTATGCACTAAACCTTGGCAAAGCTATTGAATTGTAAGTGAAATGTACCATGTGTGTGCTTCTTTGAAAAAGTTCCCAGATTAGCTGGTATAGCAGTCATCTGAGAATCCCATGGGAGTGTTTGGATGTTCTTACATGGCTGATAATCTGAGATGCAATTGACAGCTGATACTTGTTTTGAGGGAGTGTGTATCATTATATACCAAGACTCGTCTTATACCAGGTGAGAAGGGTGACACACTCTGTGGCTATTCTGACAATGATCTTAGACTTACATTCTCTTGATGGACCCCCAGCCATAATTCATGTATATCTGGCCCCAGTTTCCCCTAACTGTATAAGTTTCCTCTAACTCTAGAAATAGGACATGTGAAAAACTTTGATAAAATCTCAGTTGCAGAGAAATCCATCAGTGAGCTGGAGGAAGAGCTGTAATGTAAGGATCCCAGTAGAGCCTAGGTGTCTGAACTGTTACAAACTGTGGCCACATCTCACCTAAACTCTTGCATCTGCTTCACTCTCTTATCTGACCATGAACTATGGACACAACGAAGCCAATTTACCAATAAACAGATACTTGTATTTGACCTGGAAGTGTTTACAGCCAAACACACCCTTCATGAGGCCAATCACTCAACGAGCTCATTCTCAAAGTAGATGGGTGGGAAACTACCATGTAAACAGTCACTACATGTTGGTGGCCTTGTCTATCTATACAGTGATTGGGACAAGTCAAAGGCACAGAGCCATTACATCAATGGAGGGAGAGTAGTAATACATCAAAAAGTTTTCTAGCAGACAAATCTGGGCAGGTTCATATAAAGTGAAGAAAGCAGAATACTATCGCGTCCCATAACCAATAAACTCTCAGGAAGTTTTGATGAGGAACAGGAGGAACATCAACAGATTGTTGTTGATCCTGTTGATATATCACCAATCTTATCTGAGCCTGCCAATTTTGATCATGGGGCTGGATAAACCTAACTCACTTTTTGGTGTTAATCACAACCAACTCTGTGCCAAGGAAGAACCACCAATCAATAGCCCAATATTACCACTGACACAGAACCAACCTAGGTATTCTATTCATAATTGCTGTGTTCCAAAACACCTTTAGGATTATATACTGTCTTAACACCTCCAATTCCCTGTTCCTTACTTTGCACAAAAAATAAATAAATAAATAAAAATGATTGCACCAATATTGGAATTTGTTTTAATAAGTTATTTTCCTTTCCAGATTTTCCCCCTTTTGGGTCCCCTGGGTTAGAACTCACTGGTGGAACACTATTTTTTTCTCCGTCTGATTCTTTCTATCCCCTGCTACCAGAAAATTTACTCATGTTTTAATAAAAAAGCTTTTACAACAATCTACTGGGAGTTGTCCTTCTTCACCCCTATCATCTTAATATTGGTGCTCATTATTGAGCAATCAGCAGATTTTTAACAATTCTTTGTAAATAGTTTACAAACAATAATACTGAGAATTTTGGTGATCTCATACAAATCAATTTTTCATTGAAATTAAGAAAACATATAACTCTAATTCTGTATAATGTAGCAAGAACATTCTTGTAAAATATTGTATATTTTGATTTCTTTAAAATAATATTTTATCAAGTTTGTAATAAGACAACCAGTGTTCACTTATTTTTATAGTGCTTTCACATACCTTTTGAATATGAGAGCTATCTGGTTATCTTACAAATAAATCAAAGGGAGATCAAACTCACTTTTCAGTTGTAATAGATGTAGCAAAGCAAGCTTGCTAACCATTACACCACATCGAAATACCCTAATGATTTTCCAAGCATAACTTAGATGTGGCACAAGACCGAAAGTATGGGGCACCCAGTGAGAATTGAACTCACTACTTATTCGTAATTGTCCTAGTGAGACAAGCTTGCTAACCATTACACTGCCTCGGAGTGCCCTAAAATGATTTTCTAAGTGTAGCTTAGATGTGGCACATGGCTGAGAGTGTGGAGCACCCAGTGAGGATCGAACTCACTATTCAGTTGTAAATGTTTTAGCGAGACAAGCTTGCTAAGTATTACACCACACCGAGGTGCTCATAAATCATTTTCTAAGTGTAGCTTAGATGTAGCACAATGCTGAAAGTATGTGGCATCCAGTGAGGATTCAACTCACTATCCAGTCATAATTTTTCTAGCAAAAGCAGCTTGCTAGACATTACACTACACCAAGGTGCCAAGGTGGCATTATAACTAAGTCAAGCTAGTGTGAATTTCAAAGTGATATCTATCGTTTTTGTTCAGCAGAAGATCCTCTCTATGTATAATATTATATTTCTTCAGTCAGACGTTTTGGGGGTTCATTTCTTTTCTAATTTATATCATTCTCTGTATTTCAGATGTTATAAATGTAACTTTTTATCAGTCTAATCTCTTATAATTTTTAGAAACAATACAATTGTTATGCTGTAAATGTGTCACTTATCTCCCTTGATTTTAAATGCTAGTTTCTACTATATAATCTTGCGTTCATTTTCTCTGATTGTAAATTGTTTAAACAACTTAGCTACATTCACTTCTTTGTACACACACATTATAAGAGAAGCACATCACTTGAAAATTGATAACATGTTGGGCAATCAGTATTCAACAGGGATATAAATAACAAGGAAAAGTGGAAGAAATGAAATACTGCTATGACTACTGCTATTTTTAATGCTGTGTCCCTTCAGGAAGAAGGTGTTCATAAGTCTCCACAGATTCCTTTTATTTATTATCTGTGAATTACCATACATTCTTGGAAACGATAGTAGAGTGGTTTCCCATGGATTTTTCTATAATTTGAATTTGGAGTTTTCCTTCCTTTAGACTGGTTGTCACCCAAGATAGCTGAGGGTGGGGTGGAAAAATAAATGGATTCATGCCTTTCCCAATATCATCGGTGCTAAAGTGAATGCAATAGACTAGGCCAGAGTTTGAACTCTGCTCGCTGATTTCCCTTTCTGTGTTGATACACTGTTCGCACATCTCCATGACTTCTACTACTGCTATTACTACGACTACTAATAAGAAGAAATGTGGTAGTGATAATATGTGATAAGATTTAATTTGACATTTCTTTGACTCACAGGTAATTTATCTAGTATACTATTGATAAGATGTACAGGTTTTATGTTTTTAAAGAGATTGTATTAATCATAGGGAACTATTTTGCCTTCCATCAGCATAATATCTTCTAATCTCCAGAAGAGTAACTCTTTGTATCTTGGTTTCACATTTTCCACTGACATGAAGTGGAATGATTATGTTGAATCAGTTGCTAGGTCTGCTGCTAGGAAAGTTAGTTTACTGTGTTGTGCCAGACAAGTCTTCTCACCAGAGTCCGTCTTACATGTTTATAAATCTACCATTCATCCGTGTATTGAATATTGCTGTCATGCTTGTTCTGATGCTCTTGCTATATATCTTGAGATTCTCAACAAACTCCAAAGATGGGTTTCTAATGTTATTAGTTGTAACTTGGCATCTTGACTTCAATCAATTTTCCACCACTGTGATGAGTTATCCCTCTGTCTTTTATATAAATATTTTCATGGCAATTTTTATAATGATCTTTGATCCTTGATACCTTGACCACATGAATTTAACTCCACTACTAGATTGACGACTAGGTTTCATCATTTACAGTTGAAATGGCTAGATGTAACTGTAAGTTCTATGCTAATAAGTTCATCTCTTGTGCTTCTCAACTGTGGAACTCACTTCTGGGTTCTTGCTTCCTTGCCAGCTATGATCTTCAAAAATTTAAATGCAATGTCAGTTGCCATCTTCTGTCTTCCTGAAACCTGTTCTTTTATTGTCCTTTCTCTTCACTAATGTTTTCTCATTTTCATTCACTCTCCTTGTGTTTTAGTAGCGTTATCACCTAACTTGGGTTTTCAACCAAGTAAGGTGATAACACTACAATTAAGAACAAAACACTCAAAAATTGAAGTTCATTAACAGAAATAAAAAAGAAGAAATTAATGCATCAGTTGTCTTCATGTATAGAATTCTAATACATTTATCATGACCATTTTAAAAATCTAATGGCTCAGTTTCTTAGTCTCTTTGGTGATAAATGAACAAATAGAGATTCTTTATATTGAATTAAGAAACTAATTAAAGGACATTTGTTGTATTAAAGATAGATTAACCTCTAAAGAATAAACACATTTTTAAAGCTATAAAGTAAATGAACTGAATTGAAATCTATTTATTCTGGTAGTACTTTCTCACTTTATTTTATTATTCATCTACAGATAAAATAGTTCTAGTTTTGGTGATTTAATTCATTTGGTTAAAAGAAATTGATTATTATTATTCTAGTTAATTTATTCAAAATTTGGAATTCTCTGTGATTTTATAGATGTACTATATTCAAGGAAAGTCTGTTCAAAATCAGTCAATAAATAAACTACAGAGTTTTGTTGTTTAGTATCAGACTATGCGTTTGATGAGTTGGCAGTGCAGAATAATGGCACAGTCAACCATGAATTAGTTTACCTTAGACTGCTTGCCTGGCGGTGACTTAATTCATGAAGAATGAATACCAACATGTTTGGTTTGCTGACTTTCAGTTTGGATTTATACTAAAATAATTCAAGTGATCATACTTAGCCTTGTCTCATGTCTCAGGAATGTAAAGTTCAAAATAAATAACAATGAATGAGAAAAATGCATGAAAACAGTTTGTGAACATGAAATAAATCCTTCAAACTTGTAAAATCCATAATCATTAGTTTAAAATGATTATCAATTTTATTAAAATTATTATATTCTATCAACATTCTTGTAAAATACTGACTGCAACATTATTATATATATATTATATATAAATGCACTTTGAAATATCTTTTGTTTATTATGGTTGTTTGACTGAGTTTATTAATAAAGGAAGCTATAGATAGTTACAAAAATAGGTAGACTTTTGTTGTGGGATATAGATTAAGTAGATTATCAATTAAGATACTAGAGGATATTTGTAATCATCTTTTTTGTTTTTCTCAATAGTTCAGTCAGCATTTTTTCTGACTACCTTTAAGTGATATTCTCAGTTTTCTATTTTTGCATTGTTAGACTGACAGAATCTTGAACTATAAGGCTTGAGAATGGGTGTAGAAATATAGTTATCAAAATATTATAATAATAAAAAAGGATAAAGATTAGATGAGAAGGAAATATTTACTGATTGGATGAAAAAAAGAGCAATTTAAGATCGAAATTTCATCTCTATCATTCACTAATGACATAAGAGTGTGAGTAGATTAAAAGATATTGGCATGGAAAAGGGAACTGGTGATTCAAATTCTAATTCCAGCCTTGTTGGTTGTACTCACTTTTCCAAAAGGCATTTAACTATGGGTTAAATAGCTGGATAGACTTGGCTGTCTATACTTGGGTAGTAATCAACTAGCAGAAGATCTACTCTGAATTAAAAACTATTGAGAAGGCAAAAGGGAACCACTCCACTATCTTTCCCAAGAAGTCATGGTAATTCACAGATGATAAAGAAAATCTGTCTGTGGAGATTAACAAGATGCCATTCAAGAAATGATTTATCTCTTTGGCAATTTCTGAATCTTTTTTTTCAGTAACAATGGCTGTGGTCTGTTGTTTTTTTTTGTTTTACAATATTGTATAAGTGGGCATTGTACAGAGTGCGATGGGTAAATTGTCGCTATTTCATATTTTTAATTTCACACATGCACATTGTTTATTTTTGATTTTGTCAACTGCACAGTATAGTAGGGTCAATTGGGCACTGTCTGTGAGAAAAAGAGCATAATGACATAATTCCTTCCACCAGAAACGGCATGCTGTGCTGCTTGGCATTCATGTCAGAAGCTCCAATACAAACATTTCAGAGTGTTTGGGTGTCAATCTGAGGACAGTGCAGAGGATTCAGAAAGAGTTGGATGAGTCTAATGGTGATTATGAAGGTATGCCAGCTCAGAAAATGAACTCTCAAATTTACCTCAGACTCCGCAGAGGCTTACATCAAGTACCTTGAGGGGTAGTCCTGCCCTGGGTGAAGAGGGATTCTGCACTGTGCCACAAAAGCAGGAGAACCCAGTCATAGCTGTCAGACAATTTTTGCGACCACATCACCCCTTACATCTGGCCACCTACGATTTTATTGAATAAATTTACTCTTTAATATTTCAAGACATTTTTGTGTAATTTTGGTAAATATATCTGTTAAAATGAGATGTCAGTGTTATTTTCATTTTTGCTTAATTTAGATGACAATTTTGTTGTTTTCTTTTAAAGGAACAATGGCACTACCAATATCAAGTATTCTTGTTATTAGTATTAGTGTGAATGGTTGCCATAGAATCATATTAAAATAAAAGTAGGTCTCTTTCAATTAGTTATTGTTTTTAAAGGAAATTTTATAAAATAATGTTTTGTTAAGTTGAGAAGAAATAGTACTTTACAAAACTGAAAAAGGCTTAATGAAATGTATACAATTCTATTGAAATTATTTTCTTTCGGAGCAACTCCTCTTTGAACAGGCCCCTTAGCATTGTTACAATGATCGCTGTGACTGGCTGAAAAGGAACCACTCAGAAGGCCCCCCCCCTTACAGAAGCTGCTTCATCCCAATCTGTGTGCCTCTTTTGAATCTTTCTTCTACTTAATGAGTAGTATGTACAAAATAACTGTTCTCGGGGAAAAAAAACTTTACCAACAGATTTGTGGAATCCGGGGTTGTAGTGTCTACTCCAAGTGAAGAAATATCTCAGGATGTCCGGATTCCGAGACATCGCTACCATTATCACAAGAAGAAGAAATCACAAGATCTCAAAGAACTATTAACAGGACATTTATTTTCTGTGACAAGAGAAGTTCACAAAATGTCATTTTTTGCAACACCAATTATTGTAAACCTTTTTCCTTTCTTCTCATTTTTCTGTTATTCTCATAAAAGGTTTGAATCTCAATTGTTTGGTTTCATTCTTTTTTTTCATGTTGTGTCACATCACTGAATTATCCTTTTTTTCTACAGCGGTAATTACTTATCTTTACAAACAAACTTAAGCAGGTGAAATACCAACAACTCTGCAAATGAATAAGTTCTACATTTAACATAGTGGAATTATTTATTTGATATAAATCACATTTTGAGCAATGTGGTTTGTTATAGATTTATAATAACATTGGGAATTAAAACAATTTCTTTGTATAGTTTCTTCAGTAAAATATAGGCAAATATATATATAAAACACTCTCTATTATTCTTAGAGGCTACAGTTTTTCTTAAAATTGAATCTGGCTATAAAAATTCTTTGAATTAGAAAATAAAAACAAATATCTACAATATATATATTGACAAATATCTCTAAAGATAATTTTAAAAAATGAATATATTTAAGTCCTGCTATAAATCAAGGTATGAAATAGTGAAAAACAGATGCAAAATTTATAATGATGATTTTCTTTCTATTCTGGATTGGCAGAGTTGTTAAATAATTTTGCATGTGAACCTTAAAAATTCAAGATATAAACTATTTTAAACATGTTTTTTTTTTCTATTTTTATAAATAAAAAAGAAAACACCATTCTTTCTGCATTAATTCTTGAAAAAAAAACTCAGTTTTATTCTTTCTGTTATTGTTACTTTTGCTTCTTTCACTTTTCTCAGCCACGTTATTGAAAAACCTTTATGTTACTACTGTCACAAATTCTGTCTTTTCACACTAATCTAAACTAATAACATCTGTGACACTAAACAATCAATAATGGCAGAGAAGACATACTTTTGAAAATTGTTTGCACAGACTCAAGACAAGAAGTGACATATACTTTAATTCAAATTTGTGTTAAAATTTGCATCAGTGATAAAAGATATTCCTAAGTTGACAGATTTTTGTAGTCTTTTTAAAAATTTAAATCCTATTACTTTTTTAGGAATAAAATGAATAGATTTCATTGAAATTACTTAAAATTTAATTTCAACAGCACAAAGACTCTAAAACAGGAAAGTTAAGAAAATATTCAGGAAGGATATATCCTCTTCTGAAGAGAATTATTTAAGGCATTTTAAGGTATAGCAATAAAAAGCAGCACTAATAAAATATAGTAAGATGAGAAATAGAATAGTGAAATTGCTACATCTAACAAAGTTAAAAAGTATTTGTGCAGAAACCTTGGTTTCAAGCATGTTTCATTGAAAATGGCTCACAAGGAAGATTTAATTAATCTTTTGAGTTTTTCCAGCATTCTAACACTTTTTGTTTTTCAGGGGTTAAAGAATATAGGAATTATCCATAGTTATAATTGTTCCGAGTGCTTTTGGCTAGTTCTATAGCCATTATCAAGGATGTTGTTTTTGGATGGTGAATTTCTGTGTGCGGTTTCTACATACTACTTTTGCTGTGTGGAGTATATGCAGTGGGTACTGTATACTTTTTGGCAGTCATGTGCTGTGCATGGCCACTTAACCTGGGAATGACTTCTATTTATACAAAAGTTTTGACATGCTATTTCCACTGCTAAATAGTGTAAGAGTGATTAACATTTTTTCAAGTAGACATGTTAGTAGACAAAATAAATACCATTTAAAATATGCAGGTGTCCACTAAAAATAACATTTAAAGTAATAAAAACATGTTGGATTAAAAAATAAAATTCATTCATTTTTTAGAATTGCTATATATATATATATATATATATATATATATATATATACACACCTTAAAAATTAGGCAGTCAGTTGTATCCACTGTTGAACCATGAATTAATTATTTCCTGGTCTGATTCAACCCCATTAACCTTGTATGTATTTTTTATATATATATATATATATAAATATATATATATATGAAGAAATATAGTCTTAAAGTGTGGTATATTTATGGGGTAAAGTGCTCAATATCAGCGATAGAGCATGTGTAAATATAAAAGTGGACATGGAAGTCAGCACTTAGAGGCGACAGGATGTTTCATGCTAGTGCAATCGTCAGGCAATCGTCAGTTGCCTGACAATTGCACTAGCATGAAACAGACTGTCGCCTCTAAGTGCTGACTTCCATATCCACTTTTATATTTATATATATATATATATATATATATATATATATATATATATATATATGAGTGTGTGTATTGCCAGAACATTTCCTCACAATACATTGGGGAAACTTGCAGAAATGAAAAAAAAACAAAATCTATTTATGGACACCAAATGGATTTTATATACAACAATTTAACAAATGCATTAGTTATACCACATAGAAATAAATTCAACCACAACTTTGATCTAATGAATGCTACACTTATTAAAAGAGAAAGTAACTTACTTAGAAGGAAAATTCTTGAGAGTGCTGTTATTGAATTTTATCAAAATATATATTTCTGTGAACCATATTTTTTCCAATATCTTCATTCCTGAAAGAATTACTCTTTTCCCAAGCCAACATGCACAACTATAAAAATGTTAAAAAATTAAAAGAAAATGGTTAAATCCACATCCTCATGTTATTTAAAATATATAATAATTAAATTAATCACAAACTATGTTGTAATGTTGTCTTTGTTCAAAATAGCTGAGAATTAGGAAGGCATTAGTCTGAGAGAGTATCGAAGGACCTGAAGACTAGGTAGGGAAAACAAAAGAAGAGGTTTATTAAATACTTATACATAGAATTGAAAAACTTGAGTAAATCAACTACTACTCATATGTGGCTACTTGCCATATTTATAAGCAGGAGCAGATCATTCTCACAGTAGTAGGGAAGAGGAGGAAGCATGCTGAGTCCTGCTCTACAACAGACTAAAATAATTTAAATACTAATTTTCATTAAAGAAAATTCAAGAACATCACTCAGAGGGTCAAACATGTTGGCTATGATGTTTTCTTTTTGTCTTATATATGTGTGTGTGTGTGTGTGTGTGTGTGTGCATATCTGTGTATAAAAAATTCAGAATATATCTGTAAAAGGACAAAATGAATAAAGACAAAAATTTGCCTTGATATAGTCCCTCAGAGAACGAAATGCTTTGGCTAAAATAGGTTTTCCTTTTGTCTTTATTCATATATATATATATATATATATATATATATATATATATATATATATATATATATATATAGGTAAATTATCAGAAAAGGATGCTACAAAGAATGATAATATTTGAAAGAGATATATTTCAATGTTTGCTGAGATTAATTAAAGAGTCAATATCTTCAGATGAATGGTAAATGATTTCTCAAGTGGAAGAAGCTTGCATTGTATTGCAGAAGTGCTTGATTTCACCTTTGATTGTTTGCTCAAAAGGTTAGTGAAAGTAAAGTTCATCAGCATGTAACATTTCTGGTGTGTATTGCAATCATTATAAATGAAATGTTCACAAACAATTTCATTCCATTAACCCTTCTCTATTAAAAACAAAACAAAACTCTATTCTGCGAAATACTAATGTGTAAAAATAGAAAAATATTATACACTTCTTTGTTTTATTCATGCTTGGTGTACTTTTCAAATTTATTCATTTGCTATAATGATGGTATAACAGAAATACAAATGGAATTTATACAAATATTGGGCAAAATATTGTATCAAATGAGAAAATTGTTTTTGATTGATTTGTTTTTATCAACCCTTTGTGGATCATTCAAAGTCAAAATATATTTTGTATTGTTAGAATAATACTTTTTTCTGCAAGTCAATATTGCATTAATAGTTTTTTGAGAAGAACAATGATTTTTCAGAAGAAAGTCCTACTATTTAAGCTATAGAAATTCAAGGAAAATATTTTGATGATTAATAAATATCTGGATTAGTCATTTTTAACAAATGTTCATCAGCAGGAAACATTAAGATTAAAAGTAAAAAGAAGCATGATGATTTTAAACTATATGATTTGATCGAAAATACATAGGGAAGTTTGTATATTCTGAGTAAATAGCAACAAGGAAAAGTTTAAAAAAAAAAAGTTTTACATGGAATAAAATTATGAGATAATATTTTGAACTTAGCTTATTCTCCTGATAAATACAGATGGCTGAAGTAGTAAAATGTCAGAAAATAATTATAGATTTCTATTGATATGCAATAGTCATGTGCCTAAATGATGAGAGTATTAGTATTCTGACCATGAAACCCAAGTTCAAATCCTACCATGGTTGATTAGTGAAAGAAGTGACTTTTTAAATGAAAGTGTTTGGAAGCTCTCCATGTTTGTGCTAATGGGTTGATATAATCCCTTTAGCCCTGATTGGCAACCAGTCTAGAGATGGTAACTTTATACCATTGCAGCAGGCTTCCCACTTTTCAGGATGTATTCGCCTGAAAAGCTTATAATAACTGAAATTTAAAGAAAAATAAATTTCATAAGTTTTCTATCTGCTGCAGGTGAAAATAGTGCAACTTTTATTTGTTTCGATTTCAGATAATAATCTTTATAAATATAATGCATGAATTTATTAAATATTGCATTTTACATAAAGTATTTTTCTTTGAATTGCATTTATAAAATTGCAACACTCTGAATATGGGTTTCAATTTACTAAAGATTAAATATAATAGGCAATATAGTTGGATTGCAGCAAGTGATCTTCTATGTACAGACCAATGCATGTAGAGTCTCCCAAATGAGGTATATCAATGGTACTCAAATTCCATATTGATACACTCCATCTTCTTTTCAGGTGTTAACATGTGCATATGATCATAAAGATAACAAATACCATCTGCAATACATTATTACATACCATTTGTACTTGTTGGCACAATACAGCAAGAGTTGTAGGTGGATAAACTGAACAAGTCAGGTATCATCCCATACATGTCCCATCTGAGAACAGGTCTGGAAATTGTGCTTGTCAGGGAAGTTGTCAAACACCTTGCAGATCATATTGAATATCATGAGCATCATGTTGGTCGGCATCATCCCAATAGAATTGTACATTACCTTCTAGTTGCAGGAATGGCAACAGAACTGTTTGAACAAGACATACATGGCTTGGCTCAATGTTCCCTCCACAAGCACCAAAAGTGAGTGAGTGTTGTAATTTATTGCATCCGACATCATAATGCCCAAAATTGGGCCTGTCTTGGGAGTGAATATATTCTGTGAAATGAGGTTTACATCACACAGGCAAATGATCATGAAAGCGGAACCTACTCTCATCACTGAATGTTGCAGTACATCATTCACTACCCCAGGTGAACCTCTCATAACACCACGGGAGAAGTGTATGATGGTGTTGTGGTATAGGAAAAAAAAAGTTTTTATGGAGAAGTGAGATATTTTGACAGGGTTTTATATCCCATTTATGCAGGCAAACATATATGCAGGCATTTGTGTATAGAATAAAGCATACTGTTCATTGTGTGGAATAAATGAAACAACATTAAAACTTTATATTGGAAGATAAATGAAAGTTGCTTTAAAACAGTAAAGTTATCATTTATTTAAAACAACAAATTTTAACACTTTATTGATTTTTGAGGAATTTACATTTAAAAATTACTTGAATTGCTACAAAAGTTTGAAACATTCTAAAACAATGATATTTTCTCATTAGTATATATTAGTATTTTCAAACCAGTGTGTAAATTTACTTAATACATTTTTCATTAAACTGATAAGAACAGACAAATAACTTAGACGGTTTTCTTTTATCATGAAAAGTTTTGATAAAAATAGAAGAAATTTTATCCTCTAATGTTTCTCTTTCAATTTATATAACTTATAGAAGTTTTTAATGGATTCAATCCTGCTAACATTAAAGTGAACTACGACTTTATTTCATTTTAAATGGATTTAATTTATTTTACTATTATTTATTCTGTCAATAAAAATAATATATATAATTTCATAGTCCTTGAAATTATTGAAAATAACATTTTAAATATCATGGAATTTCAGAAATGCGAGAAAAAATCTGAATAAAAATAGAATTGATGGCAATATTTTTTAATCCCAAATTGAAAATAAAGCATAAAATAAAGCGTAAGAAGATTAATATATCTTCTTAAATTAATACAAACTAAAATCTTAAATTGATAAAATATTGATGAATTTTTTATACAATATAATAAGTAGAAAAATAACTCTTTTAATAGTTTACATACATTTTTGATACAAAATTTTTTTGTAGGTTTGATGTTCCCAGATGTCCACCTGGATCTGAAGAAAAAGTTCCAATTCTATCTTATGAAGAAAACATTGTACCCTGTGTTCATATTGTTCAGGCATTTATAATAAATGGGGACTGTAACAGTCTATCAAGACCACAATATGTTTGGATCCCTGCAAAGAAAAAGGAAACTAAAGAGAAGTAAGTCAAAAATGAATTTATTTTTAAGCTAGATTCAATCATATTATTAAAAATGGCAAACTGATATACTTTCAGCAGGTTGTCTTTTATAGAAAGTTTCATCAAATATAAAACAAAGATTTTAATAACTTTTTAAATTATTTTAGAAAAATTACTAATTTGTGTTAATAAAAAGCAAAGTATTTTTTGTTTATAATAATATATTTATATTATAGAAAAGCTATGATGCTTATATATACATGAATTTCTTTCTACCAGCCAGGAATTGTAACAAACATGACTATCAACTGAATTTAATTTCTAAAATTCATTTTAAAATTTGCTCCTGAACTGGCTCCTGTTCTTTTCAAACTCTACAATAAATATCTTACTGCTTCTTGCTATTCAGTTTGTTGGAAATCCTCTTCTGTAGGTCTTCTGGTTAACCTGCTGATCCCTTGAAATATTGTTCTATTAGTATTCTACCTTTTTTTGTACTAGAGGCTATAATCAACCCTGAATTGGTTAAGCATCTTGCTTCACTCAGCCTTCTTTTAGATAAATAATGTGGCCATGTGTTAATGGTTATTACTGAATTTAACTATCAAACTTTAAATAAGAACAGTGAGGATTGGGCTGTGGCTTTAGATATTTCAAAGGCCTTTAACAGGGTTTGGCATGCTGGCCTTTTGTATAAGCTCAAGGGCCATGGTATCTTTGGCTGAATATTTGACTTAATCCAATTGTTCTTAATAAATCATGTAATGAAGGCTTTGTTGAAGAGCCATTCTTCTAGATCTTTTCACATTAATGCAGTCAACCCCAAGGCTCTATCCTTGGACCTACATTGTTTTTTATATTCATCAACGACCTTCCTGATGTCATCAGTTTCCAACTGGGTATTTATGCTGATGAAACAACTATTTATTTCTGTTTTAATAGCAAGTCTGGTAGGTTTGACAAAGTAAAACATGTAGCTGCTCTCAAAATGATCACCAATAAATTGTTAATTGGGCAAGAAATAGTTTGCAAATTTTAACACCTACAAAACAAAACTGCTATCTTTTAATCATCTTAGAGAACATTTTTTCCTTCCATCATCATGGCTGATGCTAACCTCCAGGAGAATCACTCATTGTACCTTCTTGGTCTCATATTTTCCACTGACATCAAGTGGAGTGTTGATATTGAATAAATTGCTGTGTTGTGGCAAACAATTTTTTTATCAGAATCCATCTTGCACATTTATAAATCTACCATTCATCTATGCATTGAATATTGCTGCCATATCTGGTCTGGTTCCCCTTCTATATATCTTGAGATTCTCACCAAAATCCAAAGAAGGGTCTGTAATATTATTGATCTTGACTAGGCATCTTGACTTAAGTCACTATCCTGCCACTGTGGTGTGACTTCTCTCTGTCTTTCTATAAATATTTTCACGACAATTGTTCTAATGGGCTCACCTCCTTGATACTTCAAATGCATGAATTTAAGTGTGCTACTAGATTGGCAACTAGGTCTCATCTTTTTAATATTGAGATAGCTACAGGTAACCATAAATTCTAGTCTAATAGTTTTTTTTCTCATACTTCTCACTTGTGGAACTCCCTTTTGGTTTCTTGCTTTTCTGCCACCTACAATCTTTAAAAATTTACATGCAATGTCAATCACCATCTTCTGTTTTCTTCAATCCTGTTCTTTTGTCATCGTTTCTTATCACTAAAGTTTTCTCTCTCCCTCACAGTTATCCCTTGCATCTTAGTGGCCTTATTGCTTTGCTTGGGGTGAAATAATTTTAAATCAAAGAATTGTCATGAATTCACTGTTGGTATTTGTGAAATCAGTCCAAACTGCTATCAAATTTGTTATTTGGTCTATGTATGATTTTTGTCCAAACATTCTGAGTATTTATACTCTTTACATTTCCTTAAGCAGACACAGAAGATTGCTTTAGAAATAGTTTACTTGTACTGTCAAAAAAAAAAATAAAAAAATAAAATTATATACATATACACATATACTTCCCAGAATATTGCCTGCATATACCTACCACATAATGGTAACACATAAGTTCTTAAGTAGGCATCTACACAAATGACACTACCATTTACTCCTGTCTCAGTAGTAAATGTGGCACTGCTGACAGAGTTAATCTGGCCATTAGTCTTGAAAATGACCTCCAATCTGTGGTTGACTGGGGCAGGAAATGGCTTGTGAATTTTAATGAATCCAAAAAAAACTGCTATTATTTACTCACCATAGAGAAATGTCCCTGCCTCCTATCAGCATGGTTGATGCTCAACTCAATGAGAGTGCCTTACTACACCTTCTCGGTCTCATATTTTCCACTGACCTGAGGTGGAACAACTACCTTGAATTAATTGCTACCTTGAATTAATTACTGCAATAAAAGTTGGTTTTCTGTGTTGTGCCAGAAGGTTTTTTCTCATCTGAGTTCATCCTTCACATCTACAAATCTGCCATTTGTCCATGAATGGAATACTGTTGCCGTATATGGTCTGGTGTCCCCACTGTTCATCTTGAGGTTTTCAACAAAATCCAAAGACGGATATGCAATGTGAGTGGTCCTGACTTGGGATCTCAACCCAAATCACTTTCTCACAGACATGATGTGGCTTCCCTCTGTCTTTTCTACAAATATTTTCATGGCATCTGCTCTGATGAGCTATTTTTACTGGTGCCCCAAATGCATGAATTTAAGCATGCTGCTTGGCATCTTGGTCCCACCCTTTTACTGTTGAAATGTAACCGCCTCTTCTACCTCAACAGCTTGCACTTCCCATCAGTGGAACTCCCTTCCTCTTCCTTCCTTCTTTGATAACTATAATTTTCAAAAATTTAAATGTAATGTTAATCAACATCTTCTGATGCCTTGATCCCCATTCTTCCTCTTATCCTTCTCCATTCCTCTTTTTATTTTTTCTTCAATCCCTCCTATACCCAGTCTTTTCCCTTACTTTCACTCTCTGTATCCCCTTGCGTACTAGTGGCACTCTCGCCTTGCTTGAGGTGAAATGCTTAAAAAAAAGAAAAATTAGCTAGATGAAGGCACCATTTCCACTTGGTTAAGTTCATTAGCACCACACAGGTGATATTTTAAAATGTGGGAGGTATTTCTGCCGCACCCTGTAGCTAATGTCTTATTGTGTTTTACCATTCTGTGCAAGCATCATACCCACTGGACCAACGGGTCTTGGTGATGGAGAGGTAACAAACCAGACTTGATATAGCACCAGCTCTTCACGAGTTCCTTCGTGTGACTCATCCGAGTCTACTTATACCAACAGACTTGTGTGAAGAGCTGGCATTATATTGAGTCTGGTTTGTTACCTCTTTGTCAACGAGACCTGTTGGTCCAGTGGGTATGACGCTTGTGTCATATCGTAACAGTCCAGGTTTGATTCTAGGTAGTGGATGTGCATCGCTGATGAGTCCCAAAAATAGGATGAAATGGCTGTCCAGTGCTTTCTGCATTCTGTTGAGGATTCTTCTAGACTTGATGAATTAATTATGGTTATTTAAATCACTCTTAATTTATATATATATATATATATATATATATATATATATATATATATATATCACTGCTTAAACCGTTTTCTAATGCTCTGGATGGAGTGGCTTGGGGATAGAAGACATGACTCATGTGGGCACAGTCTGTTGGTATAAGTAGACTTGGATGAGTCACATAATGGAATTTGTGAAGAGCTGGCACTATATTGAATCTGGTTTGTTAGCTTTCCATCACTGAGACTCATTGGTCCAGTGGTATGACACTTGTGTCAAATTGTAATGGTCCGGGTTTGATTCTTGCTAGTGGATGTGCACTGCTGCTGAGTCCCAAAAATAGGATGAAATGGCCATACAGTGATTTCTGTATTCTGTTGAGGATCTTCTAGACTCAATGAATTAATTATGATATATATATATATATATTAAATGTTTATTTATCTACAGAGCCAATAACAATTTCCTTTAACACAATATTTCTAGTATAGATATTTTGTAGCATTTCTACTGTCACCAAAAGAGTCCACTACATTGAGATATGAGAATTATGCATCTCTATATAGTGGACTGTTCTGTTGAAGAAAAATGTTACATTCACAAATATCTATATATCTATCCATCTATATATGAATGAGCATTGCATTTTATGTATCTGATACAGTTATACTGTTGATTGTATAGACCACAAATTTGTTTCTCTCTCAAGTTATTTGCTGTGATTTTTGTATAAAATGTATTGGATAAAATAAATAAAATCAACTGTCATAAATTTAATTCTAAAGAAAAATAATTTTAAAATCTAATTTTCTCATAAGAATTTATACATTCTTGGAAAATGCATTGTAAAAGTTATTTTCTTTTAACAAGTATTTGTTTTCTTTTTTGCTTCTTTTCTTTATGTGTCATGTCCTTCATGGCTCTACACAATTTTTTTGTCTCTTGTTGCTCTAATTAACTCTTGACAATTGATCACATCTTTTTCTCCCTGTTGTCTTTGTTCTGACATCCATTTACTCAGACTACTTCTCTCGTCTTCAATATATTCAGCAAGTGTTCAATTCTTCTTTCCTCATTATATGTCCTTAAAATTTAATGTCTCTCCTTTTGATTCTTATTAGAAGTTTCTTTGTACTTCCTATTCTTCTGAAATCTTTTTTACTTCTTTTTCTCTTTAAAACTTCCTTTTTACTCATGTCATCTGTCTATAGCATT
Source organism: Acanthosepion esculentum (assembly GCA_964036315.1). Lineage (NCBI taxonomy): Eukaryota > Metazoa > Mollusca > Cephalopoda > Sepiida > Sepiidae > Acanthosepion > Acanthosepion esculentum. The sequence continues at coordinate 66,390,772 of OZ038506.1, forward strand.
CTCAGTATTTGTTGGTAGGACCCCATCTCTGTAGCTTCAAATTGTTCAACATTTATTGCTGTATAAGAGATTAGATATTACTTAGAAGTCCACTACTGTTTTCTTTGTTTCTAAGGATTTTTCCAATCTCTTAATACATTGGTCAGTTTCTGAAAAGCATCTTTCACTATTCCTATGTGCCTTCAGATTTTGTGTCATACTTCATCAGCTACCAGTTAAATTTCTGCTTTTACTTTATGTTGACATCACTAATACATAACTTGCAACGTGAGCTCTTTCTTTTGCTGACAAATGATAATTTTGTTTCCCTACAATTAGTAGTTCGTCCTTTGTTTTTGCTCTTCTTCACTACCTTGTCTAATAGTTCTTTCAAATTTTTTCTATTTGTTAACAGAACAGTGTAGTGTATGTTCTCAAGATCATGTTTGTTGAGAATAACTCCTGGTTGATTTTCTTGTCCTTTTAGAATTATCTCATTGTGCAAGTTAAATCAATCCAGTGAGAAAATACATGATTGTCTTACTCTTCTTTCTATTTTTGTGTATTCATTAGGTTTTCTTTCTGTCTGTATGTAAACTTTGTTTTCAGTAGAGATTATGGATCACTCAAACACCTTTTCCATGTAATTCAGGTTTTCCTAATATTACAAGGAGATCATCATGTTGTATCTTATCAGATGCCTTTGAGTAACCTATGAAACATAGGTATAGATATTTTTGAATTTACATTTTTTGTTCTTAAAAAGACACAAATTTGTAACAAAATACAACAAAAGCAGCAAGTTTGCTGTTTGGTAAGAAATGGTTGTATAAATAAAAGTACGCTTGATGAATTAAAAAAATATAGAGCAATTTAAACTTTTTTCTAAAATGTAATAAATAAAAAATCCAAAACTTTCTCCTATTGTGCTTTCACCTGCAAATCATCAAATGTTATGATTGCCAATTATTTCTGCCTGCAATAATCAAGAGATGCAACAGCAGAATGCTGAACATAAGAGAGAAAACAAATGGAAAGAAGTGTAATTATAGAGATACTACAAACTGCCCTCCTGATGTTAACTGCATTGTGGAAAATATTGTGTATAGGACCATGGTAGGATTGGCCACACCCCTTAGAAAGGGTATATTGCTTCTACAAAGGGAGCATTTAAAAAACGATTTTACAACCATAAAACATCCTTCAATGTGTGGAAATATAAAAATAGCACGTATTTTACTAAGTGTGGGAAATCAAGGAAAAGGAAAACAAAAGCCCCATTGGATGTAATGAAGAAGACTCACAGTTTGGGTTTGGGAAATAAAATGTGCAATTTAAACCAAGTGAAAAAATTGGCAATCATAACATATCCAAAGGCACATTTTTTTTTTCTAATTCTGTCATAGATGCTACATATATACATACATACATATATATATATATATATATATATACACACATACACACTATCCAGCAGAAGGATTGAACTCACAATCTCCAGTTTACCAGAAACTAGAAACCAATATTTTTACCTACCAGTTTATTATTGTTGGACTTAATTGTCACACCTGCTGATTGGAGTGAGTTCAGCATATAGAACAATAAAAGCTCATGATATTTTTCTGAATTTAGTCACTTTTTAGTTGCCTGGTGAATCCTTTTCAGCGTACTTTAAAAGGATTTAAAAAAAAAAAATCAAAATCAGTTATGTTCATCAGGTAGACATTGAATATTCTCTTTGAGATTACATTATAGTTGATTTTATTTACACAATTTCTTTTGTAATTATATAAGTAATAAATTATATAAGTAATTATATAAGTAATTATATTAAAGCTGTGCTTTAAACTTGATGGATTTAAGACTGGGATTTTTGGTTTGAAATGATTTGAACTAAATTTCGTAATAATTTCATAATGGGTGTCACAGTTGGGAAAGTCATAAATCTTTCAGTTTTTAGTTCTCTATTTCTTCCAATGAATTAATTTTAGAATTGAGGCCATACTGATCATAAATAACAGCAAAGAATACATAAATGATAAAACATATATATAAATTTGGAAGTGTTGGCTAGACAGTGTTCTTTTACTTTTGACATCACAAAGTCCTTAAAAGTAACAAAATACCAGGCATAACAGCAAAATTGTCCAAATCATGTTACAGCATAATTGTCCATCCCACAAAATGTTTAGTATCTAAAAACCACTAAACTAAATGAATTTCTTTTTTCTAGGTTTTCAAATAAGATGTTTAGCCATCTTGACACCATTTGTTGTAAGAAACATTGAAAAACCCTTTGAGTAATTCAGCTAGAAAGAGAACAGGTTAAAATCGCTTTGTGTCAGCCCCACTGTCTTCCCAAGTGAGAGGAAATAGATCATTCAGGCCTTCAGTAATGGCACCAATATTCATACTCTGGCTTCCTTCTTCAAAGTCCATTCAAGAACTGCCAAGAGAACGGTGAATAAGTTTAAAAAAGAGGGAATAGTAGAGAGGAAAACTGGATCAGGAGGTCACAACTGAAAGAGGGATCATCAATTCAACTTAGAGCTAAAGAGATCAATTACAAAAGATCCAACTTAATCCACAAGACATTTGGCACATGAAAGAGGAGTTTCAGCTATGACAGTCCAAAGTGCAGTGAAAAAAGACTTGAAAATGAAATTGTATGTGAAACTTGTGAGGCACTGTGTTACTCCAGGACAGAAAGTTAGAAGGTTAGGGAAGGCAAAGATCATCTTGAATAAGTTGGAAAATCATCCTGGAATAATATATTTATATTTGAACATTATTTCAATCCTTCATGAGTTTCCGATCCTTAGCTATGATTAATTAATGATAAACATGTCATTTTCATTTACGATCAATTTCATCATGATTCTTCTGTTAAGCTTGGAGAGTAATTATATCTTCTTATTGCTCAAAGTAGAGTCCAATAGTGTTATAAAATCCTCAGAGAATTCCAGTAGATATCTTTAATCATTTCTAAGATACAACGATTCAAAGCTTAATCTAACAAATGGACAATTTTGCTTTTACACCCAGTATGTGTTAAAACATCTGGTGAACTCCAGGTGTGTCTTATTTGAAAGATTTTAATAAAATATTAGGTGCATGCAATATTTTCTCAGAACTGGTTCTTGGAAAACTAGATTTGATTGATATTCAGTTGAAAACCATATTTTTCGTTTTTGCTCGAAATATTTTCATATGCTTAATAATTAAACTGCAATGAATCATATTTATTACACCAGAGACCATTACATTCTGTTATGAATTAAATATATGCATATATACACTTGTATGCACAGATATACATTCATACAAAAGACAAAGACAAATGCCACCAAGAAAAAATGATGAGCATCATATTTTTAATTGCTAATTTTTACAACCAATCAAAAGTATAATATAATATAATAATAATTTTTCACCATTATTTTTTCCACAATATTTTAACTGGTACTTTTTAAATCTTTTTTAAGCATATACTATATTCTATCTTTAGAATTCACTTAATATGTTTTCCTTTTCATTTTCATAATATCTTGTGTTCAAAGTGTTATGTCAGACAACCTTTGAATGGTCTTGTGTTAACCTCTGGTAAAAGAGGCCTCAATTACTAAAATGAATTTTTTGGCACTTTTTTGAGATTATAAATTTTAAATTGAAATTTGTTTGGCTTGCCTCACAACTACTCCAATCCTCATAGCAAAAATTTACCAAAATCAGGGAGTTATTTACAATTTGTGAGTGCAGATGATATTCAAGGTACTTACAAGGAATTTTTCCAATTTAAAAAATTTTTTTAACAATCTGTTTTTGGCTTGTTTATCAGACTGGGCACAAAAATTGACCCCACACTTAGAAATAGCACGTCTGAGTTGCACACATTTGGGTCGATTGCAAAGGTCAAATCAACCAGAGTGCAATGGAAGGGCTTCGCTCTGGGATAATTTAGTGTGAATTTTAGTAAATATAAATTCTTTTCATTTTGGTGAATTAGCAGAAAAAATCTAAACCCACACTCCTTTTTTTTATATGTTAATTTTTTTTTTTTACCAACATATGTATGGCATTTTCATCGTATGAACTTTCTAGTGTTGTTCTTTTGCTGTTACTTTTACCTAATTTTTTTAATAGACAGTCTACTAAGCTTGATTTAATTATTCCACCTTAGTGACTCCAATTCCCAGTGAGAGTCATTTTGGTATGACTATCAACAACATACAACTCAACCTGACTTTTTTATGCTATTCCCATGACCAGCTCTCTGTTAATTGTTCTAGGATTAAACCCCTGAATAATCTTTTAAAAATGGCACCCATTGTACAGAAAAGCCCTGACAAACAAAAGGATAACATCATATGTTTTATTTTGTCAATTAGAATACTATTTTTGTAACAGCTGCTTTTTCATGTGTAAGTAATCTTTTTTTTTTTTATTTGTTGCATTGTATAAGAAGAAATACGTATGTTAAAGATCTTATTTTTTCCTGTGCTGTTATATTTTTAATCCAACATTTACTTTGCATTTGAAATTGATACTTTAGGGAGGATTCTGGTTCAATCGCTGCTGGGGGGTGGGGGGGTTTAGGTCAATAAGCATAACACATACGGTTTAATAAATAAAAATTGGGAGTCTATTTCAAATGTGAAATATCCACTATAATGTGTGAAGTAATAAAAATGTAGGATTAAAAATAAATATATATGTAAACTGATTTGTATGCAAATCATAACAAGATTTTAGCCCTGGGTGAGTTAATATCTTAAATTTCTTCAATCAAAATATTTCTATGTTTGACAAATAAAAATTATAGGGTATATTTTTATATAAAAATCTTGGATTTATCTTACTTTTTATTATAATGTTTACTTGTGAGATAATTTGACAATGCAATGTGTAGATAAAGTTAAAACTAATGATAACAATAATTTATGTTTTGGTAAGAGTACTTAACTGTTATGTAATATTGGTCCTCCTATATGGCACTGAATGCTGAACAATCTCCTCACAGATGATGAAGAGACTTGAGGCAACAGAAATGTGGTTCTACTGAAGGATGCTGAGGATACCATGGACTGAACATGTGAGCAACTATGAAGTTTTAGAGAAAATTGAAACAAAAAGGACACTTATATTTAACATCCGAAAGAGAGTGTTGAAATTTCTAGGGCACAAAAATGTTTGGCAGAACAGGTTATTGGGAAAGATAGCAAAAATACAAAATTTACTAAGCGCTATAAGATACAGGAAATTGTAGAGAGTCATGATCGCCCATCTCCTTATGGGACACTACACATAGAAGAAGAAGAAGAATCAGTATTTTTTGATATTGCTGTTAATTGATTTTTTTTTAATGTTTTATTATAGTGCATTCAGTGGTGGACAAAAGCCTTCTACACAGATCTTTGAAGCATCACAAGTTCTGGAATGTAAAAGAAAACAGAGGAAAGAAAACATGACTGATGTAAGTAATTTGAAATTTGACAATTCTTTTAAAGAGTGTAAACAATAAAAGAACAAGAATTAAGAAAACAGAAGGTAGCATTTGACATTGCATTTAAATTTTTGACGATCAAAGCTGACTGGAAAACAAGAAGCAAGAAGTATGAGAGAAGAAACAGCATAGAACTTACGGTTACATCAAGCAATTCCAACTGTAAAATGATGAGATCTAAATGTTAATCTAGTACTATATTTGTTGTCTACTGAAGAGTTCCTACCTCAACCGAGCGGGTTCTATTTATACTCACGCGGACATCACATCTGCTCCCTCCTTTGTATTCAGATTGTTTCCCTCTTCTTCCGAACTGCTGCCTGCATACCTCCGGGGTTTTCTTATATGGCGTTTTCTTCGTCTTAGAGCTATAGGGATATCTACTTCTTCCTTCTCCTCGTCCTCGCTTTCTCTCTCATGTTCTATATTTTTCTGCCCCCCAAGGTCGTCGTTGAAAGGGAAGTTGTCATCCCTTGGTTGTTGGCAAGTCCTGTCTTCGGGGATTCTTTTCATTTGTGATGTGTGTTGTAAGATAAGTTTGTCACCTCGTGTTATAAGTGCAGATTCGCCTCTGCGTTCTTTTACTCTCCATGGTGTTGGGTGGTAAATTGGCGTTAGCTTGTTGCGTTTACTTTGTTTAAGTAGTATGACATCTCCGGGTTCTATGTTAGTTTGTTTAGCTTTATTTTTCTGATCTGTGTGATCTTTCAATTTGTCTTTTCCTTTTGTAATCCTGGTATGTTGATGTTTACTTCCCTACCCATAAGTAGCTTAGCTGGAGTTTCTCCCGTCATGGCATGTGGACTATTTCGGTAATACATTAGGAATTTTCCTAGATGTTTTCTCCAGTCCTTTCCTTCTGTGTTTATCGCCGGAATGGCTTTCAACATGGTTGTGAAGAACCGCTCGATCTCTCCATTAGCTTGGGGATGATAAGGGGTTACCTTTCGGTGCTGGATACCCCATTCTTTGCAGAAGCACTTAAACTCTGAGGATATGAATTGGGGTCCATTATCTGAAACGATAATTGCTGGAATGCCATGTGTATAGAAACACCTTTGGATTGTCGATTATTCCGATTATGTAATCCCCGCTAGAGAAAGGCCCACAGATGTCCACGTGGAGTATTTCCCAGGGGCCGTTCATTTCAGCCATATGCACTGGATGGTGGTTTCCCTTCGGGTCTAATGTTGTGCACGGGATACATCGGCTTATGGCAGCCTCTATGTCTTTGTCTATATTGGGCCACCATACCTTAGTTCTAAGCAGGGCTTTTGTTTTCATTATCCCCATATGTGTCTCATGCACCAATTTCAGGATTCGTTTCTGTAGGTTTTGGGGTATGATGATTTCTGGCTCCACGTATAATTACACCTCGTTTTGTTGTCAGTTCATTCCTCAAGTGTTTAAAAGGTTCCGTTAACTTATTAGTCCAGTCGTTTAGTTGTATTGCTTTTTTCCCTGCTGTGATGGTTGGATCCCGCTGAGATTCCTCCATTATTTCCGATAAGGTGATTGATTTTGGAATGTTGTTAGCTACAACCGTGTTGATAAATCCTTCGGCAATCTCTTCTTCGGGTGAGACTATTTTTTGATACTCCATAGGTTGCTGAGAGAGTATGTCCGCTGGGTTATCTTTACCGTTAATGTGTTTTATTGTATAATCATGTTGTTGTAGACATAAAATCCATCGCAAAATTCATGCGGAGGATTGAAGGTAGGATTGAAGATAGTTGTTAATGCTTGATGGTTGGTCATTATAAGAAAGTTCTTTCCATAAAGGCAAAAGTGGAATTTTTCGCAAGCCCATACAATTGCTAGGGCTTCTTTTTCTAATTGACAGTACCGGCGTTCGCCTTCGATTAAAGTTCTGGATGCATAGCTGATTGGGATGAGTATCCCTTGTTTGTTTTGGCAAAGTATTGCTCCTAGTCCCGCAGGACTGGCATCTACTATAACAGATGTTTGCAGTTTGGGATCAAAGTGCATGAGCGATTTGCTCTGAATGACTGCATTCTTCAGCATGAGAAAACAAGATTCTTCTTCCTCCGTCCACCGCCATTCCATGTTTGCTTGCATTAACTTTTTTAATGGTTCGCTGAGTGTTGCCAGTCGTGGAATAAACTTTGTGAGGTAATTAATTAGACCTAAGAAACTACGTATATACTGGACATTTTCAGGGTTTTTGAAATTTCTGATTGCTTTTATTTTTGAGTCAGTCAGTCTGATCCCTGTATTGGACACTATAAAACCATAGAATTCGATTTCTTCACTATGGAATATACTTTTGTGCTCTGCAATTGTGAGGTTGTTTTCTTTCAATGTGCCTAATACCATATCTAGGATTCTGTTATGTTCTCTTGTGTCTTTGCCCCAGATTAGAATGTCGTCTGCCCCATTTCAGCAGTTAGGGATTTTCTGCAGGATGTGTTGAAGCAATCGTTGCCCTTCTTCGGCTGCGGATGTAATGCCCATAACCAGTACCTTATATCGGTAGATTCCGGAGTTGCATGAAAAGGTAGTCATGTCTCTAGATTCAGGATCCAGTTCTATTTGCTGGTAATAAGAGTTTAGGTCGATTTTTGAGAAAACGTTTGCATTGCCAATTTCACTCAGTAACTGTTCAACTGTTGGTATTTGATAGTGTGTGCATTTCACTGCTTTATTTGCCATGCGTAAATCGGCACATATTCTAATTTCTCTGTTTGGTTTCGGTACTGCTACTAACGGCGAGACCCACGGAGTGGGGCCTTCCACTCTTTCGATGATATCATTTTCTAGCATTTCATTGATTTTTTTCCTCTACTGCTTGTTGGATATGAAATGGTGTCCGTCTTGGTGGTTGTGCAACAGGTATAACGTTGTCATCTATTGTAATTTTAAGTTGGAAATTTTTCATTCTTCCTAATTCTTCCAATGAAGGTAGGTGTCGATCTAGAATTTCTTTTGTTGATTTTGGGATACTTTTTGTTGTAATCGATTTCACCTGTGGGGTGGTGATAAACCCTAATTCAATGCTGGCCTACTTACTTAATATGTTACCATCTTGATATGCCTTTGTAACAAATACTTTGTGGGCTTTTCTTCTGGGACCATTCGTCAGCGTTGCAAAAAATTCTCCTCTTAGTGGTATTGGAATATTCCCATAGGCTTTTGGTTTACAATTTGTTTCTTTTAATGTTAAGTTTGGCCGTACTTTAAGAATTTCTTTGAACGTTTTGCTGTTGATAAGGTTGATGTCTGCTCCAGAATCTATTAATATTCCGACTGGTACGTCGTCAATATGGACAATTTCGCTATCTGCTGAATGAATAGGTTTCACCTGAAAAACGAATGCCTGGCTGTCTGAATTATTTGGATTTGTCGATACTGGTTGGACGTAATTGTGGCCGTCTGACATCTTCATTTTTACCTGTACCACTATTCCTTTTTTTTAAGCATATTTTTTCGAAGTGGTTTATTACTCCACAGTAGTTAAATTTTTTCCCAAATGCTGGGCATTTTGTTTGACCGTGTGTGTGGTTGGAGCCATCACACCCGTAGCATTTTGTAACTGTTTTTAATGGGTTGTTGTCCCTGGATAGTTTCCTATATCCACTGTTATCTCGTTGTTGTTGTTGCTTGTAATTTTGTGGATATCTGAGTGCTCTCTTTCATTCTCTTCTATTTGTTTAGTTTGTGTTTCAGTGGATTCAAATATGAATGCTCTTTGAAGTGCTTCCTCTACTGTTAAATCAGTTTCTTTCAAATACGCACGGCGTAATTTGCTTGACAAGCATTTTTCTATTAATTGGTCCACTATAGCCATATCCAGGTTGTATTCACCAAAGTTGCATTTTACTCCTTCTATGCGTAGACAGGTGACATAATCACGTGTTGACTCCCCGTTTTCTTGACTAAGCATCCTGAATTTATGTCTTTCAAAGACTTTATTTGTTTTCTGGATGAAATATTTGTCCAGTGCTATTTTTGTTGTTTTGTATGTAGGCTCTACTTGGCCTGGTGGTATCTCCAGTGTTAAGGTTTTGAGGATATCTTTCAGTTTCTTTCCCCCGTAAAATCGAAAGAGTGATAGTTGTTGTTTCAAACACTGTAAATGTCTTCCCAGTCTAGGGGCTCTATTGTTGGCATAGAGAGAGTCATTTCTTTCGAAATAATTTGTTATTTTTCAAGTTTGTTACTCACGTTGTTGTTGAATTCGAGTACTTTTTTTTTTGCTATTGAGGTGGTAATGTTTCATTAATTCGAGGTTTTACTCGTGTTGTTGTTGAATTCGATTATTTTTCTTTGCTGTTAATTTGAAGTTTTACTCGTGTTGTCAAATTTGAGTATTTTTCTTTGCTGTTGAGGGGGTAATGTTTCGTTAATTCAAGGTCTTACTCGTGTTGTTGTTGAATTTGAGTACTTTTTTTTTTCCTTTGCTGTTAATTCGAAGTTTTACTCGTGTTGTTGTTAAATTCGAGTATTTTCTTCGCTGTTGAGGGGGTAGTGTTTCATTAATTCGAAGCTTGTCAAATTATCTCATCCTTGTCGCCAGGTTTGCTGTCTACTGAAGAGTTTCCACCTCAACTGAGCGGGTTCTATTTACACTCGCGTGGACATCACACTATGCTTTAGGAATTTAAGCTATCTCCTATCATACAAAAAATATGCTGTTACATAATTTAATCTGTTTTTCTTTAGGTCTATTTCATGAAATCAGAATGTTTAGCTAATAAACAAAAATTGTTTGTAGCTGATCTGTGTTAAAATTGCTGAGTGAACTGTCTTTAAGCATGGTGATTCCATATTTTTTGCTACTGGCAGTATGTTTCATCTGAGAAAATTTTGAGTGGAACCTTTTATTATTGTTTGGTGAAGGTCTGATCTTTGTGAGGTGATCCTATAGAACAGTTTTATTTGAGAAGACTGTCCTGATATACAGAGACTCTGAATTTCTCCAGTCATACAATTACAGTTGATTCTTTATTAGTGTCTTATAAGTTTATGTCTGTCAACAGATCCTGATTCTATATATAAGCTGATCAGTCATTATTTCTTAGTTGTTCATTGTGTATATGCATCAACTCGTATTGCTGGTTACTGTGTCACTACTTATCACTGTGTGTGCTATGCCCAGTGTTGTTGTTGACAAATCTTTACTGTCTTTATACTGTATGGATAGTGAAAAGTAAAGTAGAATGTGTTGGCTTGCAATATATGAATTGGTCTTGAATCCATATTCTATGCTAGGAATTTGAGAAAACGAGTTGATATTTTATTTGTAGTGTGAACTGTTTGAAAGATATAATGGATTTCATATGATTAAGTGAGTAGTAAGGGAGGCATAGTGGAGTAATGGATAGTGACTTGGATTGAGGAATCAGAGAACTGAGTTTGAATTCCAGTCGAATCCATTACATTCACTTATGTACTAATACCCTTGGGAAAGGTATGAATCCTCTTCTCCCCACAGCTATGGGTAAATAGCAGGACAGACCAGGTTCTATAGCCTTGGATGGCAACTGGTCTACCACAGAAAGACATGGCAACCTACTGTGGGAAAAAATCTGCCTCATCAGTCATGTATCATGTTATGGTCCAAGGTTAGGACCAAGGAAGAACAACACGAACACAAGAGTAGAAATAACAAAGATATATTACACAGAATAATAATACAAGATGTTGAAGGTGTTAGTATGACTGTCAGTCTGGTTTGGAGTGAACTACTATTGGCTAGACTCGATTCCGTCTTGTCTCTCTTGAGAGGCGCAGTATTCATAGTGTCAGGAAGAGTTCACTCTGTCCTGATAGGTAAGGTCCCATAACATATCAAAAGATACATGATCGCCTAAGCGTGTGTCACGTATAGCACATAACTGACTGAAGCAAGTAGTATCAGAGTATAGAAGTGTTTTCTACATATTGAGGCTGTAATGGTGACATTATTAAAAATATTTTCAAAAAGTATTCCATTTCAATGTTTATTATTACTGGTTAATGTAATATCCCATTGTCAGACACTGTTTTTGTCTATATAAGTCTGAATTGAAAATGTCTCTAAGTAAATCAGTTTTGTCTATCAGAATGCTGGTACTTAGTTATTCTCCAAACTGTATCAAAATAGTGATAAAATTTTATTTGTTTGGAGTTGTCACTTTTTGTTTGTAGACTTGTCTAATAATGGACTGATTATATTGACAAGGACTAATTCTTTTGGCTAACAGTGGGTGATAGTGGAACACTATTTTGTAAGGCTAGAGGTGTTTTCAGAGTTTGCTCTATGATAGCCTATGCAGTTGTAGCAAAGAATATAAGGGGAAAACTGTTCAAAAATTCATATGGCAGCTCACTTCCACAATGAAATAAACAAATTGCAAGTCTAAACTTGAAAATCCAGGGGCAGAAAGAAATGTCAAAATCATGAATTGCAGGTTTAATGCCACAAATCCCAATACATGTAAACAGTCACAAATCCAACATGCAAGCTGACAGATGAGGTAGAATAATAAACGGCCTTTTCTCAATTTGAGAACATCAACTGCTTTTATCAACGGAACAATTTCCTCATTGGTCAATCGTGGGAGAGGACACACAATATTAGCATATCCGAGATGTATTTATGGCAACACTTGCGACTAACTTGTTTCTATTTTGGTTATTATGTCTTTGGCATATTATATAGAACACATGTGCCCTTTTTCTTGTTAAGTGACTTTCTCTTTTGCCACAAACTAATTATGTTCAAAAGATAAAACTTTAAAGAATATTGCAAAACTATAATCTAGAGGGATGGAAATGGGAGCTTACCACCTTTTAGAAATTGAATTAAGAGAATAAACAACTAAAACGGAAAATATGTGAATTGAAAGAAGCAGCACATATGGTATTCCCAAATAAATTTATAATATGGAAATAAGTGATGTGGGAGTCAGTAACCAGGAAATAGGATAAGAAAAGTTCTTAAAAAGTTAAACAGTGTATGATTAAAATAAATTCAAAACAAAGATTGAACATCATATGCTTAAGGCTTCATAAATACAGTACTGTTTCATTTTATTGGAAAATAGTACAAAACTGGTTTGTTCTATGAGTAACTGTTTTCTTTTTACAAACCCCTCTTTATCATTGTGTTCCTTGTTTTGCCACCCATTCATTTAAACTTGTCAAGTAGGTTTTACTGACAACCATGTTTCCTTAAACTCAATTTTTAGTCTTCCTTTTAGCTTTCTTTGACTACCTTGTCCATTAGTTCTTTGTTTTTTTTTTAATTTTATTTATCATCAGCACTGTGTTATGTGCATTTGTATTATGATTATGTCCCTGCTAATTGTCTTGCTAATCAAAAATACTCTACACCAAAAATGTTGATTATTTCCTAACATGCTATACGAATTTCTTTTATTAAAAACCGATAATAAAGATATTAATTTTAGAAAACAAAACCAAACTGAATGACAAAACAAATCACTGCATTAAATAAATCAATGGACTATCACGAATACTGAGTTACTTGAATTAAATATTAAGAAATATATCCAAGAGATTTAACTCTTAATTTTATTTTAATAAGTTATGTCCCTTGGATAAGATTTGGTTATTTGTAAACGAACAACTGTTCATAGTAAAGTGGAATGTATATTAATATTATTAGCTATTGATAAAGTATTCCATTTATGTATATTTTATATTTTCATACATTTATTTCTCAGTGTGAGAATATTAAACATCTTTTTGTCATCTCAAATTTATTTTTACTTTATGTAAAAAAATCTGTGAAGTTAAAACTTTAAAAAAAATAATGAAAGCTAATTTTTAAATTGCTTGTAAATTATTTGTGATGGATTTTTTGAATCAATTTAACCCTTCTAAAAGTTAAGCTGAATGCTGATACATCATATTTGGCAACTACCTGGAAAAGTTTTACTTCTGTTTTAGTGTCTTATAGCTATATAAGGGATACCAAAAAGAAAGGATAAAAAAATGAAGGTCAGATTATTGTGGGAAGCATATCAAGCCAAGAACTTATCAGCACTCCCTTTGAAAAAAGAAAAAACAGATTAAGTCGAAAATAATATCTATCTAAAGGCAAAAGGAGAATGATATGGACTGTACAAACAAACGATGAAAATATAATTAAAAAAATGTAGCACTGACAAAAATTATGAAATGGAGTAAAGTTAGAATTGTCCATTTTCAAAGTCATTAAATTCTTGTAGCTTAACTGTTAAAGTGATTTGTGTATTCAGCCAAACTTTTCAGAGACACAAGGAATGTAAATTCAAATTTCACTTAAATTTTGTTCTTCATTTCTATCTTGTACTGTTTACTTACTGCTGTAGATTACTTGAGTAAATTATGACAAAAAAAAAACAACCATTAATTTTAGATGGAAGTAAAGACTAGTCAAAAGTTTGTAGTAATGTTTCACAATACTTCATATTTTAAAAATAAAATAAAAATGAATACTGCTGCTAAAACAATATTGGTAACATTTACATTTTGGAAAAAAAAAACAACTTAATGCCAAGAAAGCCATTGATTATTATTATTAATATTTTCACTTTCAGATTTATTATCAATTCAATTAATCTGGTTTACTTGGACTAAGCTATTTTTACATAAAGCTCATATATGAAATACTTTGAGAATCTAATAAAAATATAAATTTCACAATAATATAAGCAAATATTATCAACCAAGGGACGTAACTTGTTAAAATAAAATTAAAAGTTAATTCTCTTAGATAGATTTCTACCCATCTCTACATATAATGTATTCATCATCAAGTGATATAAATCATTTGGGATTAGTCCATTGATTTATTCAATTCAGTGAACACATGTTTGATATGCATAGTTTTTTGTTCTCTAAAACTAATATCCTTATTCTTGGAATTTGGTAATCATATTAGGAAGTAATCAACATTTTTTAAGATAGAGTATTGTTGATTTTACAAGCAATGGTATTTTGTTCTGGAGTCAGTTTTCTTTTTCCCCACATTAATATAAAATAATAAATATAATTATGTTTAACACCCGGCGTGGGATCTTCTTTGGTTTGAGCCCTTTTCTTTATTATTTAAAATTAAAATCTTTAAGTATATAAAATTCATTAATGTTTTCTTAGCTATTGGAACATTTTCTGTTAATTTGCCTCAAATAATGTAAAGTTACTTATTGCAAATATTAATTCACCACAAGAAATTACAAATTTTAAATCAAAGTTTTTTTTAGCTTGCCTTGCAACAACTCCAACCCTCAGAATGAAAAATTACCAAAAATCAAGGATTTATTCACATTTCATAAGTGTGGATAATATTCAAGGTACTTACAAGGAATTTTTTACAATTTATAAAAAAGAAAAGAAAAAAAAAATTCTTTTTGGCTTGTTTATCAGGGTGAATACAAATGTTGACCCCACACTTAGAAATAGTGCACCTGAGTTGCTAACATTTGGAGCGATTACAAATGTCAACCTAACCAGAGTGCAATGGAAGGGTCTTGCTCTGGGAGAATGTGGTTTGAATTTTAGTAAATATAAATTCTTTTTATTTGGGGGTGAATTAACAGGAAAGATTCAGCTATTGTTATGGTGCTCACTGGAAATGTCATAATTTTGACTATCCTCTTTCACTGGCTCTGATTATCAACCATTTAAAATTTCAAAGTATTAGAGGCATCATAGTTAGGGTTATGAATGAATGCTGAAAGGTTCAATAGTAATATAATTAAAATTAGTGTTAAAAGAGAACAAGGTTTAGAAGAATGTCTACTTCTGTCTTTAATGCTTTTTACAAGTTGTGTTAGTGTTAGTATGTAGGTTGAGCAAATCAGAAGTATTTCTTCTGCTTTTATATATATTGTCTCTTTACGACAGGGTGGTCATAGTTCTCCACAACTTCCCATCTTTTGTTGCTCTAAGTAATTTTTGACCCTTTAGTATTACTCTTTGTTCTTGTTCTGTCATCCATTTACACAAGCTGATTAAATAATTGTCTCACTGTTTCCCCTTATTTGAATATGACCTGTGAGTATTAGATTCTCCATGCCCTCTTCTCTCAATATGCATCTCAGATATTTCTGTTGTCTCTTTTTGATTATAAGTATGAATTGTATTGTAGTTCATATTTTCCTTCAAACTTTCTTGCTGCTCTGTCCATGGTATTCTCAGGATTCTCCAATACAACTGACTCTGTCACTTTAAATCTGTTCTTCATCTGTGTAGATATTGTTCAACATTCACACTGCCATATAAGAGATAAGATATTACATAGTAGTTCAGTAATCTTTTCTTTGCATTTAAGGACATTTTCTGATCTCTTTGCTTAATTTCTGAAAGCCTCTTATAAATAACAATTTCCTATTTTTTGCATTTTTAGATTTTATGATAAAAATAAGATCAATATTTAGTTGGGATTAAACACATTTATATTATGTTATTTTTCTTTCTATTTACCAGAAGGAAAACTTAATTAAAATTAATGTAAAATCTCAGATGCTTTGAAGGGCTGCTTGGATAGCACTAAAAAGTTTTTCTACAAATAAATTAAAATGTTAAAAAAATGTCTACAGAATATGAAACTAATTGCCATATTGAACAGCATGCTGAGTGAATGACTGAAATCTCTCATGTGATAGCCTCAAGTGCAAAATAATTAACAACATTTGTGTCACAGGTCTGCATAATCACCATAATTCTTTTTAAAATCTTTGATTTATATATCTATAAACTGCAAATGTACTAATCTGTTTAACTTGGAAATTAAAACTTCTGATTATGTTAAAATAACATTTTGTGTAAAAATGTTTAGAATAAAATGGAGTGAAATAATTAAAAAAGCATAACTCTTACGACTATATTTAATTAGCAAACGAGAAAAGTAGTAGTGATAGTTCTTTCTTCTTTTTCAACTTCACTTACCATTAGTTACAAGTAAGAAAGTCTTAACATAGTTATATTTTTCCAAGTTGACTTGTTAATATATAGCTCATTTCACAGGCAAATTCACTTGTGTACTAAGTATGATCTTCACTGTTTTAAACTAAGCTTAAAAACCTATTTATTAATAGCTTGTTTACTCTTACCTTGTGGTGTCCCTATTCCTATGGTTAAATTTCAATTAACCCTATTGAAATTATTTATATTTGTAATTTATATATTTTTTAATATTACTGCATTGTGAATTTTTGCACTTGCAACAAAAGTAAGTAAAGTTTTTTTTATCATCATTGCTTATATATAATTTGTCAAATAAGTTTGCCAAAATGACTTGTATCTAAATAAAATAGTGTAACAACCTTTCTTTTGTGTTGTAATGGATAAAAGGACATTTATTGAATTTATAGATGTAATAGTTCTATTTTTTAGTCTGTTGTGTTCACTTTACACTAATACCCTTGAGAAAGGCATGAATCCATTTCTTCTCCTACCCCAAGCTATGCATAAAATAGTATGATAGATTGGTCTCTCTTACCTTTGGTAAAGGAGAAGGACAATTTTGAATTCAGGACTGTGAGGAAGGCAACAGGAAACCACTGTCATCTTTGTCAAGAATTAATAGCAATTCACAATTAATAAAGATTCTGTAGAGGTCCATGATCACCTATCTCCTGAAGGAACATGCTATTTAAAAAGAGATTGCCTATATAATTAATTATTCAGGTTATTGAACTCATAAGACATCAGTTTTTGCTATCATTGTCTAACATGTTCTTCATACTTATTCTTATAATCTTAGTTACATTTGAATAAAGATCATCAATAATATTTTTCTACTGAATGTTTCTTCTGTCTACACATATAAACAAGTTAGCTATGTGCAATCTTATAAATTTTCTTTTATTGCATTTATCAAACTTTTGAAAAGTGGTCATATAATTATTTGATGTTTTGATAAAATTATTGATATATTTCAACCAAGTCCAATAAGAATGTGGTCTCATAAATAACATCTTAAGTTCCTGTATAAATATATCACACTGGAATTTTCATGTTTGACAAATTGTGTTGTATAAAATTAAAACTTTTATGAAGCCAATTTTTTTTTAAAGAATAGAGGGGGAAAATTGATTAGCAAAAAATAATAATGAAATAATAACAATTAAGAAAGGTTTATAAGTGGAAAGGAAGAGAGAATATAATTATGACAGAATCCTGATGAAATATTCTACCTTATCGATTAATTTTGGATGTTTATTATTTAATTCAGTTAATTGGACTGAGTGTTGTACTTTTTCTCATGATAGACAACTGCTTTCCAATCCCACCATATATACATAGCATCAACTGCTTTGGATGAAGACTGTCGTTTGGTACTGTTAGTGGCAGTTCATTTTGTATTCCCCATGATATCTTGGGTATTACAGTAGGTTTCATTTTTCATTGCTCATTAAAATTCGTTTCAGAAACAAAATATTTTCCTTACATTTAAGTAGTAAATCAAACTGAACTGCAAAATATGATTTATTGTTTGGTTTAACTTGTGGAGAAGTGGCAAAGGCTTCTTCGTATTATTTATCAGAAACTTCAGAAATAAAGAAACAGAATCAAAGGTATAAACAAATAATATATGTGAATTTATTTGATTTTGATTTGTGTGAGTCCTTTGTAATTCTGGTTGATGAAAGTTTATTCGGCTTGGTAGTTGATAGTTTACAAATTGGACCTTAGTAGAAGTTGAGGGTGTGTTTACTTTGGAAACTTGTTGTGGATGTCAATCTGTTATATTTTCTTGGCCCTCAGAAGGGCAGAAAATGTTTTAAGCAGATGACCTCTTAACTTCTTCACTCAAAACAAAATTGGCTGGTTTCTCTGGGAGTCCCTTCTCTTTCTTTGTCTGTTAGCTATCTGTTTATATCTATTAAGAAAGGGCTCCAGATCAGTGGTATGAAGCTTCGTTTTGGCTAACATCAAGAGTCCCTTTGTTTTTTTTTTGATTGGCCAAAATTCTTTTATTTTCCAGCGTTCCTTTCTTTTTCAATTTTTTTGTAGCAGAACTTATGAGTGGAGCCTTGTTAGATTTCTAGTCATAATGCCTAGAAATTGGAGCATGCAAACTTTTGCCATTTTGCAATCTTTTCTTCTTCTTCCTCTTTTTATTTGAGGGTTGCCTTCTCAGTAGTTAAGAGAGAAGGGTAAAGAGAAAGAGAGAGAAATATGGTTTTTGAAGGAAAGTAAATGCCTTAATTTAATTTAAATGTTTTTTTATGTTTATATATTTTATTTTCATATTTATTTTATTTTACATTTGTGTTCACTACAAACTAACATATAGACTCTACCCATCAAAGAGACTAGCATAAAGAAATTGTGTAAATGATTTTCAATATGTAATTTGGATATTTTGTCTGTTGATTATATCCTATATATCATACACCATTGATTATTTTCTGTCTTAATTTGATTGCTATTAACTTCAACTTTAATAGACTTGACAGTGTGTGTGTGTGTGTGTGTGTGTGTGTGTGTGTGTGTATAAAACATGATTCCAAATCTAGTGTATAAAAATTGATTTCATTTATTTTGGTTAATAACTATGTCAGTTATTTTAAGAAGCATCTATTTTCTCTTTTCATTCAAAATTATTCCTTCAATCAGTCAATCTCATATTCATAAAACCTACCATACCTATGGATAAAAACAACAATTTTTGAAAAAGTAGGCTGACCTTTCCAATACCAAGTTATTTCTACTATGTTTTATTTGGCACCAAATTTTGTTACTGTTATCTGAAAATTGAGAAAAAAAACATTGGCATTTCTTCTGCTTAAAAAATCAGTAATTAAAAATTAGTTTTTGTTTTGAGTTATTTTAACTAAGTATTCAAGTTCATTTTAAATTAAAAAATACTAATATTTAATATTTTAAAACATATACAGCATTTAAAAATTTAAAAAATATTATTCATGACTTTTATTAATATGTAAATAGAATGTTATGGTCATAAAGTAGCAAGGACGTAACAAGATTTTGCTGGCTATGCCTTGACATCAACTAATTCCATTATTGTTATGAATAGTTGATAATTAAGTATCATTTTTTAGTTGTGCTTTGATATTCATCTGCCAACTGATAATGGAAATTTACTTGAGGACTTAAGATTTAACCATGACATCAGTGTAGACTGTGTTTTAAAGGAATGATTTCACAACTAATAGCTAATAATTGAAAGTTTCATAAAAAATTATCAGCTATACTAGTTTTGAACTTTAATATTGTCTGAGATGGTAGTGACAGTCCCTTTTTCTTTTTCAAACTGCAGATTCAAGTGACTTTTTAATTTAGGAAGAAATATTATTTTCTCTTTCTTGATTTAGGTTTTTCATAATTGGTCGACATGGGTGTCATCTTCCAAATTTCGATATAAAACTCACAAGTATCATCACAAGCCAGTAGATGAGGCTGAAAGGTAAGTTAGTTGAAAATGTGACTGGTTTAATTGCTCAAAACATTATCTATCTATACATCATACAGTATTTAGTGTTTAATATGTTAAAATATGTTTTTATATAACCAGTAGACACACATAAAGAGTGCAGTTCCTAGTGACTAACTTGAAACTGTGTCTGGTATGTTCCGTGAAGAAGTTTACCTTTGGGAAAGTTCACCATAAAAGGATAAAAATTAAATAATTTTTTAATGGGTCCTAATTTTATTGATTATTATAAATAATAACTGACATTATGTATTTTAATTTAATAATTAAAACTTATATTATGATATTATGTGCTATCCCTCTCAAGTAGTCAGGGATACAATTATCTTTGTTGTAATTTAGAACAAGTCTTTGATTTTGTATTTACATTAGTCGGACTATTGTCCTCATCTTTGTCGCCATATTTGTCACAACGTTTCGGCCGTTGTATGCTCCGGCCTTCTTCAGGTGGTTGGAATTTCGAACTGAACCCTTTATTTCGATCACTGGGGTAGACTGTTCTAGTTCCACATGCCAGGTTTGATGGATGTCAGTTATCAGTTATCTCCTGCTAATTTTCCTTCTGAAAGTTCTCCACTGCCTTAACCGGGTATTGAACTCACACTCTTTGGGTCTGTCACTGGATCTAACCAATGCCTTTATCCACTGTGCCATGTGTCCTTGAGGATAATACCTCATCTCAGAAATATAGACAGACTCTGAAGTCTTTGATTTTGTCCAGCAGAAGTAACATAGGCTTTCAGTCCTTTTTTAGGTGCTTGCCCAGCCATGTACTGTTCAATTTTGACTTCAGTTAGCCTTTGTTTATTCTTAATGCAATCCAAAAATTTCCAAATATTAGGATGACAAGAAGTCTTTAGCTCTTCAAAAACCCTATGCCAACCTTCTACATTACTATTAGTTTTTGGTAAGTTATCTTTGACAGAAGAGTAGACATTCCACATTCCAAGGGGATATTTAGGAGTTGACATTGTTCTCTTCTGTCTGGATGCCTTATCAAGGTGTCTCCAAAGTAATCAACATCTTGAGATTCTGACAAAAAACTTCATCATCACAGAGCATTTAATATGCAATGACAACTTTCTATACAGGCACAAATGCCAAAGCACACAGCATAATCAATTTTAATGCAAACTCAATATCTTTTTCATATTTCTATTTAACTCTACAAGTTTGATTTATTTTTGATAATTCACTGTGAAAAACGAAAAGAAATCCTCTTGGATTGCTGGTTGGAAAGACGACATTTCAGCTTGCTTTGACCATTGCCTTCTTGAAATATGGAGTGTGATTGAAATGGGAATAGAAGATGGCTCCAAGTCTTTTTATGATTTTGAAAAATGTTGTGTATATATTTTCTGATTGATTGGACAATAAGGGAAACAGTAAAGGCAATGAAATGTTTTCTTTCAAGCCATGAAGAGTATACAATTAAATGAGTAGTAAACAACTTGTTTTAAATGTTTTATCTGTGTATCAATGCTTGCTTCTTGTTAGTAATTGGAGATTTCTTTTTGTTGTAAATATCAAAATGCGTTCTTTTAAATTTCCAGAGTCAAAGTTAAAAATTCTTCACCACTTGATAATGTAATGGCATTGGCAAAAGCAATATCTTTTTGATGATGTAGTAGCACTAGTTTAGCATTATTTCTTTGTCTAATATTTTGCATTGTTTGTTTAGCTTATCAATACTTGGAATTTTATCTGCAGTAGTTTGACTACATTCCTTAAGAGCAGATGATAATTTAATATAACATTAGGAAAATGTGTAGTTTTGTCCATTTGCATACAAATGGTTTCACATAGTTTTTCAACTTCAACCTTTTGCACATCACTGCTATGATTATTCTCATTCAAAGCATTAACTATTTTATCATCAGTTACATGAATCCATGCACTACATTTACGTTTTTTTATACATCTCACATTTATCAAAAAGTGATGCCATACTTTCCATAACTGTAATGCCATCATACCTCTCTTGCAAAACTTTGGTTGGTTTTTAGTTTTGGTTTGGTTTTAGCTGATTTTTATTTCTTCCTTTATGCTCATTTCAACCCTTTTAGCTATTATGGAAATTTCTAGATTTCTCTCTCTCTCTCTCTCTCTCTCTCTCTCCCTCTCTCTCTCTATATATATATATGAAGAAATATAGTTTTAAGGTATTCTATATTTATGGGATAAAGTGTTCAATATCAGAGATAGAGTGTATGCAAATATAAAAGTGAACATGCTAGATGCAATCTAGTTTCATACTAAATGCATCTAGCATGAAACAGTCTGTTGCCTCTGAGTGTTGACTTCAATGTTCAATTTTATATATATATATATATATATATATATATATATATATATATATATATATAATTCTAAAAGTATTAATTCGAAAATCTAATCAATTTATATGGTGATGTTTATTTGCAGTGGATTTACCTGTAAACAAATGAAACGGTTTTGATTGTGGACAGCGACTTAATGTATTTTAATCAGACTATTGTTGCTTCATAATTGGGATGTTTTTATACAATTGATTTATTGAAATAGTCATAAAATAAAAACATAGCTTTTAATGTTTTCATTACTATTGAGATAAATTATTTGAAAATGTAGGCAAGATGTACCACTAATGTCAAATATTTCAACTATGAAATGATAAACTTTGATTAAATGTATACTTCTATATAAATTAATGTAATTTAAAATATTATATAATTCCATTAAAATTAATTTAAATAAGAACAAATAGTTAATAAATTAAATAGTTTACAAGTCGGTTTGTGAAATAAAATCAATAAATTCAAATTCAGTACAAATAATAAATACGGCATAAAAATTAACATAACAACTTATTTCCTAATTTGAGGCATATTCTTTTTAAAAAAAGAGAAAACAAGTACTGACTTCTTAAAATATTCATTTGACTTCATCATCCATGATGTAAAACGTAAAATTATTTGAACATTTTGGAAAGAATATTTAAAAATTTTTTTAAATTTCTTTCATTTATTTTTTTCATAAAATAAAAGCAAATCGACCAAAAATATACATTTCAGTAATAAACTTTTATTTTGTGTTTATTATTGTAAATATATACAACTCTGTGAAGAGTGCTGAAAAGTTCTCTGTTCAAACCATTTTGAAAAAATCTAATCCTTCTCTTTATGCATGTTTCATTGAATGTGACAAATAATGTTTCATTGAATGTGACAAATAAGGAAAATTTTATAAGTTTTTTTTATTCAGCTTTTCTAGTCTCTTTACAGGTAACCTTTTTATAAGAATTAAGAGCCTGAACAAACTGTCCACAGTGATTATTGTTGCTTTTGGTTAATTCATTAGCCATTTTTCAAGGGGCTCATTGTTAGTATATTTTAGTGTTGTTGACAAATTGAGGCTTTTCTGTGTGTTTTATTTTTTTTATTTTATGCTGATAATTTTTAATTAACAACAGAGGAGAGTGTAATTATTATATTTGTTATTCACTTCTTGATTTTGTAAGGATACTTTCAATTATTCAATGTAGGATCATTAGCATCATGGCTGACAAGACTGTATATATACTTTACTGCTATCTTGTGTGACGTCAGTAGACTTTTTCTTATTGAACAGCTGCAGATATTCCTGTCATGTCTGGTGGTACATACTTTGTTGAATAAAACCTAAGAAATAAATTCAATTTCTACTATGCTAAAATACTAATAATATGAGAAGGTGCTGAAAAGTTCTCAAGAAGGGATTACTCATTTGTTCAGATTATATGAAGTAGGTTGGGCTGAGGATTTTTCACCATCCCTTCATATTTCCAAATACATGCAAATATATAAAACCTTTATGCAGAATAATAACTTTTCACTTTTTTGCAAAATTCTATTATTTTACACAGTATTTAATTTGTACTTCAACTCTTTTTTGCTTTTTATCCCAATAAAAAGTACTTGATAAAAAAATTTATAGGATAAAACTTAAACTAAATTCAGAACTATAATATAGCTAAACTTAACAAAAGTAAACAATACATAACTCTTATACAAATATATTTTAATTTAGGAATTTACAGGTATATTTTGTCAATGACAATGCAGAAATACAGACATGTCTACAATGACTACCTCAAACATACAACTTAGATTGGGTTTTACTAGTAAATGCACATATACATGAACAGTATTCATTCTAGACTTATGAAAAAGACCAGTTCAGACAGGTATATAAAAATACCTGCAACCTATATAAAATATATACTTACATTTTCAAGAGCTGACATAAATTACCATTTAGAGTGTAACCATTGCAAGGTCATAAAAATCTTATCTCTTGCAATGTCAACAATATTATCTTGTAGGTTAAATGTTAAATAACATAAGATATCACTTCACTTATTATTTGAGAATTTCTGTTTTATCATTTCTTCTTTTATGTGAATTCCTCTTTGCAAAGATTTCTAAGCATCAGGATTTATTTTACAAAGTATTTAGAATTGGATTCCCATAAATATTTTATGCCACATGTTTGTATTGTGAATGATGTCATTTGTCTTTTTGTTGTTATTCACTTGATGCATTTTCTTTTGCATATTTTTCATATCCTTGAGATATACTAAACTTCAAAGTGTATATTAACCAGTATTACTTGACTAACCCTTTATGAAATTCTGGAAGAAGTTCAAGAATGAAAGTAGAAACTAGATTAGTTTCTCTAAAACAAGAGGTTTGTCATCAGAATTGTGACAATAATAACAGAAAAAAAAAACTGAAAGATTGTTTTTAGGTCAGGTACTACTACTGGTAACATGGAATCCAATACAACCTGCCACATGGACTGTGGATTGTTTGTTGAAAGGTCTGAAGTTTAAACTGATGTAGGTTTTTCTTGAGCAATAATAGAAAACTTATACCAGGAAAATTTGAATCCTGAATGACATCAGTAGCATGTGAAAATTGTAGGCATTCACAAGTGATACAAGAATGATACTGTCATTGACTAACAAGGATGGTAATCAGCCACTGAAGTGGAATATTAAACCATGTTCTCTTTTAATGCTTTACAGCATTCACATTCCATTGAGTTTCAATCATTAACCAATATTTCTATTACCACCATTGACATCATTTACTGTATCTCACCTGGGCTAGAGAATCACCTTTGAATTGTGAAAGAATGATGCTGTGTTATCAGACAAGTCATAGTTGCAGCTCATTTGCACAGACGGTTGAGTTTGTGTGCAGATTAGACTGCATGAGACTATGGATTCAGCCTTTCAATCAGGTGTGGTGCAAGCTGGTGGTGACTCTGTAATGGTAGAAGCTATTTACAGATTGTTTTAGAAAGTTTTCTTTAGATTTCTGTCAATTTTCTATCAAGTATGAATATTGTAAGTTTTTTATTTTTTTTACTGAAAAACAAACTTTACTAAGAGCTAAAAAGGACAGGAGATTGTGGAGATCCATGATTACCTATGTTCTGAAGGGATGCAGCATATTGAATTGATGGCTAAATTTTTAGTTGTTTAGATTATGTAGATGCATTTGTGTTTCCAAACTTCATACTTAGAATATACAAAATAAATGTATTATTTTCTTTTCTTTGACCCAGTATCATTTCTTGTAGAGTCTTTTTATCTGTGAAATGAAAGATATTTACACATTCTATATTCCTTTGTATTTCTGTGTTCCATCTGAAGCCTTATCAAAATTATTTCATTTGGTTATGGAAACAATATTTTGTGAATAAGCCAAGCATCAGTGAATATTTCCTTCGCAAATTAAATAGTCAGAATCCTTTATCAAGCATCTAGGAAGAGGTGTATAAATGCAATTCATATTTTTTAAAAACCCAGTAACTTTTTGATTTGATAATAAATTGAATATTTCTAAAAGCAAGAGGAAAAAGAATCATATTCATCATTCAATAAAAGCTGATAATGCGTTTCAAATTTAAAATTGTAGATTTCTATTACCTTAAATATGAAAAATATGTTAGGTTTCTGAAGAAAATAAACATTTTAAATGATAAATGCATGCTTTCTATGTCAGTATGTAAACATTTACAATGATTATCTATCAATATCAATTGCATTGCTGGTCTCATATTTCTGGCACATCCTTGAATGTGCCAGAAATATGCCTAAATGTTTAGCTATGTATTAACATTCATTTGTATATAGTTAATAATATAAATGTAGTACAAATCAGAAATTTGTCCAATCCTCCTGATGATGCTTGTGTTATAAAGAGAGTCTCATGACACTATCTATTGTCAAAGTCCTTCCTGATAACCATTTTCACAAGTACTTCTAATTTTCTTTTTCTCATTGGTATATCTGAATAAAAGATGGTAAAAGTAAAATTGCAACACTATTGTTTTATTTTGATTTGAACTAAGGTCAACAGTATAATTGAAACACTCATACTGCAACAGTCTGATACTTTTTCTGTAAATGCTTTTATCTGAGCAGAAGGATGTTTCCTTATAACTGATACTGGTTAACTGGACTACAGTTAACACAACAATGCCCACCATAAAATCCGTTATTAATTATAAAAATTAAAATAAAATTCTGGTATTAATCATAAAAATTAGAATAAAAATCAAGTATTACAGGCTTTTAAAAAGTGCAGTATTATAGGTATACATAAAAAAATCTGGCATTAATTATAGGTTTCTATCTTTAACCTTTCAATGCTCACCATCTCATTGTTTGGATGGTAGTCATTAATGGATTAAATAATATTATTTAACAGAATTTAAGTATATGCAAAGAAATAAACTTTGGTTAACTAGCTCTACATATTGTTCATCCATAGTTTTGAAACCCTTATGAAATCAAGATCTGAAATTTGTTTGTGTAGCTGTTTGTTGTTGTTAGAGACTTGTTATCTAAAAAAGTATTTTGAAGAAAATAGGTTTAAATCATATAAATTTGTTTATGACTTCTTTGTTTATCTTACAAAAACAAGCAACATGTCAATAAGTAAATATTATTCAGTTTTCCTTTTTGTATTCTGTTTTCAAAATTAAGCTAAAAAGTCCTTTGTATTACAATGCTAATTTAACAACTTGATTCTTTCTTGTAGTCCATCAAAATTCAAATACAAATTGGCAGATTATCAATACAAAGTCCCATCATCATTCATTCATATAGCTTGTTGTTTCACTGAATTCTCCATTATAATTTGTTGCTTTATTTGGAAAAAAATTTAAAATTTTGGCTTTTTACTGTTTATAATATTTTAAATACATATTTATTATGTAAAAAACAAATATTAAATTTTATGATGCAAAGCTGACCTTAGATGATTTTGTGTTAGTCAAAATTTGAATTTTACTTTTAGATGAAAATGAAGTGAGAAAAAAACAACAGACAGTATGTGGAATGCTATTTTAATTTGGAGTCAAACATGTGGCTAATATTATAAGTGTCTTTAAGCATTTATTATATTGATAACTCAATTATCTCAAAGTAAACTAATTGAATAAAAAGTAATATCAAGTTTGAAAGAGCAGTAAATTTTAAAAAATTAGTTTGAACTTAAGACACTAAGATTGAAAAAAGTGCATGGTAGAGGAAAGAATAAGAGGAAGATGGATGATGGCTAATGGTATAGCCAAAGAAGGAACAATTACAAAGAATTACAGACTTATGCGGCTGACTTTGATGTAGAAAATTCTAACTAAACAACTTGCAGTGGAAATTTTTAATTCATTAGAAAACTAAGAATTTTTGCATAAGGAGCAGACAGGATGAAAAGGGAAAGCAAGGGACAAATTACTTAAAATGTATTGATCTAGATTCTAGTAATGACGTAAATAGATTAGAAAGATCTTCAATCCTTCAATTGCAGATATTTGAATGTTTAGATATGCTAAAAATGATTTTAAGAACATATAGTCAAATGCATCACTAATGCAATGTAATAATAGAGAACAAACTGCAGGGAGAAGTCTGTAGCTAAGATCAATAAACATTTTCAAGGAAATATCTTTCTCTCCCATTTCATTAAGAGATGCCACTTACTTGCATCTTGTGGAAATGTAATGGATGATATGAATAAATGGTAGGATGAACTCAACCATTTAATGTATTAGGCCAGAAAGTAAGTCCTGTCCATTCATGGCATGATCAATTTTAGGGTACATTTTCAATACTTACAGTAAAATAACCATTACATTTTATATTCTAATGATTTTTTCTTTATTTACAGATTACTTAATATTAGATTGAATAAATTTTGTATTGATTTTTACTCTTTTAATATGAGTTTAGATCAGATCTATATTATATATTGTCTGCTGTATGAATTTAGAAAGGACTCTTCAGTAGAGGAATTGGCAAGCAATTCTCTCTATGGAAATGACATTTTTAAGTGTCCAGACATGCCAATGATGATTTGAAATTTTTCTCTTGAAGATTCCCTATAATTCGGACAACCAAATTCTGTCAATATTAACGTCTGTAAACTATAGCTGAGGAAAATTCTAAACAAGTTGCCTGAAAATTAGCAAAATGGTTCAATATAAGTCACAGGTCAATCTAAAACACCTTCATAAACTAGGAAAAGTCTGTAAACTTGCTCGTCATTTGACTGTTTCTTAGCTTGAAGAGTTACCCTTTGCTTTGTATTGCTTACTACCAAACCATTCCTGTGTAGAATCGTTGCCAATAGTGAAAAGTGAGTTCTCTGTAATCATATCCAATAAAAATACTAATGGTTAGAACCTACTGAAAAAAAAGATAACACCTGAAAAGAATCATGCTCTATGTCTGGTGGGTGGTGACTATCATGATTTCCACATACTTGAGATTCTTTCCATCAACTTGTAAAGTGACCTCAGGAAACTTACGAACAGGAGTCTCTGTTTTACATCTCAAATTTGCTTCAGTGTCTGGCAAAATTGATGAATAACTTCAGTTTTCTTAATGGTGATGGTAAGTTTGAATGCCTTGCATGCTGCAGAAAACTGGTTGAGTAAATCTTAAGCTTCTAAATAGTTAGCTACAATGGCAGCATCATTTGCAAAAAGTAGATCCCATATAATACTGGTATGTAGAAATGTTTTGGACTTAAACAGCTGATGGTTAAACAGTCTTCCATCAATTTGAAAATTAAATTTAATACCAGTTTTTGTATCATGAAAACATGCCTCAGCATCACTGAGAAGAATAGTGCAAATAAAATAGGCACCATGATACAGCCTTGCAAAAATCACTGAGATTCAGGATAGATGGCGTCAAAAATGTGTTTTATAATTCTGTTGAGGATGAGCCTCGCCAAAATTTTTCTGCTGATAGATAAAAGTGAGATACCCCTATGGTTATTGCATACTGTTTTAAGACTTTTTTTCTTGTAAAAGTGTTGCATGGAGGCATTTTTGAAGTCCTGAGGAACATGGCCTGGTCTCCAAATTTGAATGAACAGATCTTGCAGCAGCTTATAAAGTGTATGCCCTCAATGTTTGTAGATTTCAGTAGAGATAGCATCCTCACCAGGAGTTTTTCCTGATGATATCTGCTTGATAGAAACTTGCACCTCCTGAAAAATGGGTTCCAGAGATAACTTAGGAATTTCAGGATGTTGTGGTATAGCAGACAGAGCTTCATCATATGTGAATGAGGTGCTGTTGAGCACGGTTTCAAAATGATCTTTCCAGCACTGAAGTATGGCTTCTTTATCAATTAGGAGAGTATCTCTGTCATTGGTTAGATTTGGAGAGACACCATACTTTTAATTCATCAGAAAGATGAGTTTCACTCAGTGCAGTTATATCAATGTTGTACTTCTTTAGCTCCAATGCAACCAGAACTGTCTTTCTTTCTAGTCCTGGAGAGTTTGTACATTCCAAGAGTCAAGATGAAGTTGATGTTGTTTTGTCGAGTTTTTCGCAGTAGCCGGATGATGACCGGGACCATGATGCAATGCTGTGGGACACCTGCTGGGGCAGACCCCTTCACTTAATATATATGTTATCATTTGCCCTTGTGATAAAACTCATTTCTTATATATCCAGTCTGCTTTTTTCTTCATTCACAATCTTATTCCTTAAGTATGATAATTCCTTTAATGAATACTAAAAACTTTTATGAGTTATTGTTAATGATCTTTTTATTTGGCATTTGGCTTTGTTAATTGCACTTCCTTGTAACAGATTCCTGAATGTCTGAGCCAACTTGCCCAAATAAAATAATGCTATTTTGCAGAATATATGGACAGATTATAAAGCAAAGAAAATATTACAAAACACAGTTTGAAAATTTTTAGGTCAAGGGAGAACAAAAGACACTCACTGTGTTACTGGCCCTAAGAACCTGCTGATATTTTTTTTAATGGACTGTGATTGGATGGTTCAAAGGTGAATTGCCACCCTTTGAAAGGGAAGGGAGAACTGTGACTGGACCTTAGCAGCAGTTGGAAACAAGACAGCTTAGAGGGAAGAGGTTTGTTTTCACTCTCCCTGCTGAAAAGGCAGGCACAGTTTGCCCATAAGTAAGGATGCATGAGTAACAAGTTGCTGAGGGCAAGTTTCCTCTTCAGAGAAAGTTTTGAGAAGTCCTCTTGAAGAAGCCTCAGTAAAGAAAGTTGAAAAGAAGTCCGTAAGTGGAGTTTGGAGCCAAAGCCGTTTGAGAAGAAGACGAAGGAGCGAACACATGCGTTTTCAAAAAAGTATTTTGCCATGTGTTTATGTACATTTCCATCTTCTAGCGGCCGTAAAAGAAAAGCATAATTTCCAGGCGGATGGGGAGGAAAATAAGTGAAGAAAGAAGGGAGTTGGTCACCAGGAAGAGAACTTTGTCTACACAAAAAAGAAAAGAAAAAAGATAAAAACTTTTGAACCTTGAAAGGACTGAAAGTGTACTGTAGAGCTAAGGCTCTCCCCCCTTTTTTATTGTTATCATTGAAACAGTAGGTGGGTGCAATTCTTTTTTTGGGTTTTTTTTGTGCATTGTAATTTTTAAGACAAATTTTTGCAAGAAAACCTTATTCAGCTGGTTAGAAATAAATATTTTACTTTGTAATTGAATCTGATTTGCATTTTTTCTTTCCTTATTTTTCATTATTAATTCGGGCAATAGAGGAAATACTGCTGCAGCCAGTTTTATTTTCTTTCAGAAAATAAAATTTCTGAAAACAGTTCCAAAGAGGAAATTGCTTAAGGTGATGTCTTATACAATTTAGCATTAAATTTGATAAAATTTCCAATAGAATTTTGTTTTATGAATATAAACAACTTAAATGAACACTATAAAGCACTTTTTCTTCTTCTACATTGAAATCTTATGAAGATACTCTTCATATTTTGAAAATTTACCAGACTTGTTAAAATGACAATGAATTTATCCACTATTGAAGTTAGTATTCTACTTGTAGAATATTCCTATCCAAGCATATATCATTTTAACAGCCATTCTTAGTTAACAATGTCATACTTACTTTTTGAACAAGCACATATCCTGAAACATTTTAGCTTCTTGTAAACAGATGTATGTTGACAGTGTTAAGAGCAAGTATAATAGCTTAGATGAGATCTGAAATTCTAAGTGGAACACCTGAAGGGAAGCTCTAGTGACATTGGTGAACAAGATCATCCAAAGGAAAGAGAGGAAAAAAGAGATGCAAATGAAATTCTTGAGATAATGGAACAGAAAGAGCAAACAATGTCAAAGAATGGTACAGAATATAAAATATTAAATACAAACATTTGAAACAAATGCAGACAAACAAAAAATGAATGACTCAATGGAACATGTATGGAGAGAGCAACATGGCTATAGCAAACATTCATAAAAGAAATGACAAGTCAAAAGGCATGGAAATGGATATAAAAAGGAAAGAGAAATTCAGATATGGAATGGATGCATCAGAGAACTCCTCCGTGATAAAAGAGGGAAACCTACAAAACACAGACAGTGAAAGGACCTGAAATATTAAAATCTGGGATAAGATCAGCAAGATGACAAGATTATCTGGAACAAAACATCAGGCTCAAATGGGATTCTAATCTAATTGCTAACAGCCTTTGAAGATTTCAGGATCAAGAATATTACAGAAATAATAAATGAAATAAATATATGACAGTAGCAAAATACTGGACTACATTAGTAGATTCACCTTCATAGTGCTGCCTTAGAAACCAAGTACAAATGAATGCAAATTTTATACAATCTATTATATGAGCCACATAGCTTATGATCTGTATTCAAATGATTAGAGCATTTACCAGCAGGATTAGACTACAAATAGTATGGCTTAATTAAAGATATTGGAACAAGAAATGTGATATTTATGCAATGCAAGCAATACAAATGCAGAAAGACTTATACCTCTCTTTCATAGACTATGCAAAAGCATTTGATAAGGTATGACACAAAGATCTATTTGAACTACTAGGAAAACTTGATTTATTTGGGAAACATATTAGAATAATCCAGAATGTTTATTGGAAACAAATTGCCTTCATATGGATAAAAAATGAATTGTGTAAGTATACAAAAATAGAAAGGAGTGTAAGACAAGTGTCTTCTCACCAGTTCTATTCAGCCTTTATAGTGAGGCAATCTTAACTAGAAGTTATACTAGGATTTATTATTGGTAGACACCATCTTAACAACATAAGATATGAAGATGACACTGTGTTGATGGCACACACAAAGAAAACTGCAGGAACTTTTAGACAAGGTAGAAAAGGTAAGTGAGAATAAAAGACTAACCATCAGTTGTAAGAACAGAGAATGTTTAGTAGTTAGCAAGATAGAAAACTGAAGAAGTTGGAGATCTCAGAATCAAGTGAGTACAGAAATTTAACTATGTGGGAAATGTTATAATAGATAATGGAAAATGTAATACAGAAATCTAAAGGTGTATTGGAATAGTGAAAGATACCTTGCAAAAGCTAAGCAACATATTAAGAAACAGGAAAATTTCATTAGAAAAAAGAAAAGAGTGTTAATTGCTATGTAATTTTAAATACATATTTATTATGTAAAAAACAAATATTAAATTTTATGATGCAAAGCTGGCCTTAGATGATTTTGTGTTAGTCAAAATTTGAATTTTACTTTTAGATGAAAATGAAGTGAGAAAAAAACAACAGACAGTATGTGGAATGCTATTTTAATTTGGAGTCAAACATGTGGCTAATCTATGATAGTGAATGCTGGACAATTTCCTCATAGGCGAGTAGTAAATTTTAGGCAACAGAGATGTAGTTCTACAGAATGATGCTGAGGATAACATAGATGGAACATGTGAGCAGTGAGAAAGTTTTAAGGAAAATGGAAGCAAAAAGAACACTTGTACTTAGAATCAGAAAGAAATTGTTGAAATTTCTAGGGCACATAATGCTTGTTGAATTTGGCACTCACATAACATATTGAAGGCAAGAGGGACAAAGGGAAACAGCAAGTAACCTACCTAACAAGCTTGTCTAAATGAATAGCAGAACAGAACTTGGAGGGATACTAAGGAAACAAACATTGTTTAGGGATACAAAAGTTGTGGAGCCCTATGATCGTCCATGTCCTGAAGGGACATGGTGCATAAAAGATTTCCAAGCAATTCTTTGCATCATAATACATAATATTTCTCTCTATCTTTTTCTACACATATGCAAAAAAGATGCCTACAGACAAAGCCTGAGGCATTTTTGTTACTCCCATTTAGCAATAAAAATTGTATTCAAGAAGGTTTTTTTTCTGGTTAGTAAAAGTGTGGTTGGATCTGCTGACTCATTAAAAAGAGAGAAATGCTGACTATAGAAACTGTACTAAGTATTTGTATGTTCATGTTTGTTCATATTTTTATACTTATTATGGACTAAAGGCTTGTTATACAATTTATATTTATATGATAAGCATGTATTTATAATCCTATCAATTCTGTATATGTGTATATATTCAAATCTATTTCTTCATTTATAAATATACACATAAACATATCTCATTATTCATAGCTTCATGTACAAGACTGCATCAGTAATTGCACAACCTGGCATGTAATTAACTGAATTTTGATCTGAAATATTCACTGTATAGTTTTTGATTTATGTTATTAATATTTGCCACTGAATTAAGTGCAATGACATGGAAGGAGATTATCTTGAAAAAGTATGTATTGTTGTGTAAAATAAATGTATTTTTCACCATTAGGCTATGGATTTATTGAGTTACCTCCCTATATGTTTATTAAATATGCAAAGTCTACATGGTGGATATATAATTAGGTGCAAGTCTTAAGAAAATATTTTACCTGAATAATGGCACACCATTTTACAGTAAGTATAGAGTGACAAAAAGATGTATTGGTATCTGTTAATGTGAATAAACATGAAAGAGAAAGAAAATAAGGAAGATAATTTAAAAACAAAGAAGGTATATATATATATATATATATATATATATATATATATATATATATATATATATATATAAATAAGAGAGAGAGAAAATGAAAATACAGAAAAAAGAGTGAGTTAAAAGTAGGTATTTGAAGCCCCTACAGCCTAATTGTTTCCTTACAGTTAAAAACTGTGCATAAAAGTGACTACTGTCTGCTCTTTACTCATTTAAATAGACTAAAAAAAAACTTGCAAAATTTTCCATCTACATTTATATACTATCAGCAACATACATTCCTGAAAAGCTGATGGCATCTTTCTGAAAAAAATGTAAGAAAAACATCTTTAGAAGAGATTTTATGTCATATATTCACTCTAAGGCAACATTTATCTTTTGAAATAAGATGAATTTTTGTCAGGGCTCAGTTGCTTTCCATTTCCTTCAACTGGTGAAAGCTATGTTGCACAATTTTAAAAGAAGCCTTAGGTTTTTTTCTCATTTTTAAAAGTGCTGAAGATAGATGTGTATACAAATGATCAGAATTGTTTTTTCTTTTTTATATTCTTTCCATTTGGTAGTGGCCATAGTAAAAGAATGTAAATTCTAAATAAAATAGCAGAGTAATTATATATATATATATATATATATATATATATATATCCTTTGGAATGTAGACAATCAATGTTCTTCCTAACTTTCTTTACTATCTATAAATTCTGAATTACTACTTTGAAAAGTAGTGGTGTTGTTTCCCATTGATTTTCCATGGTTTTGAATTCAGAATTGTCCTTTTCTAAACTGTTTTCCCCTATAAAGGCTAAAGAGCCTAGTCTACCCTGTTATTTTACTTATAGTTGGATAGAGTGAAACAGAGTGAATACAACAACTTCTGTTAGGATTTGAACTCAGTCTGCCAATAACATTTTCCATACTAATAATCTTTATATCACTCAAATATCCATTAGTTGCAAATATATTGGGTCAAAAAGCCCGTTTTTTTTAGTGAAAATAAGGTACAAGTTTTAAACACAAAGTCATTTATTCAATGAATGGTATGATTACCATTTTGTTCCAGTATCTTCTGCTATCTTGTAAGCAGATTCATTATTCCTTTTTCATGATGAAAAACAATGCTCTTACAATTAGCAAGTGGTGGATGTTCTTGGGGGATCACTGCATTTAATTTGTCCAGCTGGTCCTGTTCATGGGAAGATGCTCTTAAAAGACAACACCCTTCCAAGCTCACCAAATTGAATGCATAACTTTCTCTGAGTGAAAAACCTGCTTTGGAGGTTGTTTATTGTGGGTAGCTGCACTTCCCCCATGATTGTTTGCACTTAATATTGTTATAGATGATCCATTTTTGTTCCCTATCATCATCAAAAAAAAGAAAAAAGATTGTTTCTTTCATGTTTCTGCAACAAATTATAGATGGAAATCCGTTCAGTGAGAGTAACCTCATTCAATTGATGTGGGACCCAAACATCAAGTCTGCTGACATAACCAAGTAAATGCAGATGGTTTTCAACATTTGATTTGGAGAATATCTATGATCATCTTGGTCATATAACAGGGGGTGGTGTTGGCTAACTTCTTCACTTTATTGCTGTTAATCTCAGTTGGTTGGTTAGAGTTAGGTGCATCTTGAACTGCAAAATTTTCTAATCAAAATCTTGAAATCCGCTTAGCATTCTTTTCGTGTATTTCCCTTCAGGTTTCCACTACTTTCTTGTCTTTTTTAAACTAAAAAGCAGGAGGTGTCAATAATGTTCATTTTGGTTCTCCATTTTCAGAGTGATCTCAAGTACACAAAATATAACCTATTTTGTTGAATCATGTAGAAATGTCAAGTATCTAATGAGTGTGATTATGCAAGGAACAGACTGAAGTTAGCTACATATTAGAGCACTTGAAGTTCAGAGTACTCATTGAAGTATTTATTAGAGTACTTATTATAGTACTTGAAGCTTAGTATCAACAAAAACTGAAGAAGCTTTTTGGCTAACCCAATACAACCCTGCAACAAACTCAGTCAGATAAATCAAGCCATTTCTTAGTCATGTACATTTAATATAAAATGTGTGAAAATATATGGCTATTATTAAGCCAAAGTACTACAGGTTGACAGTTACATAATGTTCAGATTAAAATACATGGTTATTGAGGATCCATAATGTTGCTAATTTTCTTTATAATAGTTTTAAACCAATTTTTTCCACAAGGACTTGTTTACTGGAGGCCTTTTATAAATATATTTTCTTTTTTGCTAACTTCATGAAAGCAAATTATAGCTGTAGATTTATGTCATACAATATTTGTATATACGTATGTGATTCTGATGTTTTTCTGCTTTCTTTCACAATATATTTGAACATGATGAATTAATAAACAATAATCTTTGATGCAATCTGTTGATTTCTGTACATCAACAAAGATGCTAACTTTTTCCCATACAGAATGATATCAAGATTTGAAGTTATCTTAATGTAGCTTTTGAAAGAAAAAGCAACAATGTATTGTCAAACTTTGAATGAAATATAGATTTCTCATGATTGCTAGGGACTCTGGTTAGAACCATTTCAGAATTAAAAGGAGATAGTAAATGGTTTTTATAAAATCTGTAGTGTTAGTAGTAAACAATATCTAAAAAGAGGAGATGAGCTTTTGAGTGCCAATGTGGAATTGTTTAGTAGAGAACCCAAGGCAACAAGGCTTCTCTTAGTGCTTGCTTACTTCAGAAAGAAAGCATAATAATAGCTTGCAAGAAAGTATATAATATCAAGTAATAGTATTTTTTTTACATTAGACAGCATCACTGGAGAAATTGATTTTGGTCCATATTCTGTGCCTAATAAACCATTGTTGGATTCAGTTCCATTTATGAAAATGCCCAAATATTAATGGGGAAAATAAACAGCTATAATTCTTTTGGTATTCTATATGAATAAAAATACTTTTGTAGAAAAGTTTTTTAAGGTTCTATATTTTGTAAGGAATATATTTATTATAAATACATTTTAGAATTCCTATGAAAACATTTAGGATGTGCTCAGTAGTACAGCACCAGAGTAGATTAAAATCAGCAGCACTAAATAGCATGCCTTGAAAGTGGATTTATCAGCATATTCACTAAAGAAAAGAAAATAACATTCAAATGAAAAACTATTGGTTTACTGAAATCACAGTACGTCAAACCTACTCACCACCTTGCAACTCAATGACAAATCTCTGGACAAATACTTTCGTGTGTTGAAGTTAAGATTGTGACTTCCACGCAGTAACAACAGCTCAGTATTGTGAGGAATCTATCAGTGATGCATTTATTATTGGTCTGTAATCATAATTGATAAGGCAGCATTTATTAAAAAATAGAACTTTGGATTTGGCCACTATGTTCAACCAAGTGAGTGTTTGGGATTCAGCTCGAAGGAATTGTGAGCTGTACACTACTGCCTAGTCTTGGGTAGAAAATGCTTTCACCTAACCAGAATATTAATGAAGATATTACCGTAGTACCTGTTCTCCTGAAGTGTTACATTTGAGTGAACAAGACAGAATCTTTGGTCGAAGAAGTGGAACTTATTCAAGAAAATCCACATTATGTGCACATTCAATACTAAAATGATGTAATGGAATAACCTGTCACCCCCATGAGTGACTACACTATAGGTAGTAACTACCTATAAGTATCTGTAAGTCAATGGACTACAGAGTCTAGCTGGGATCTTTTGAGTAAGACTCAGACTTACGCAAGAATTACCGACCTTCCAATAGTAGCACTCACTACTGGATTGACTTGTGATGACCTTGTGCATAACTGTTACCTTTATTCTTATTGTACTGGTTTTTACAATAAACCTTTACTTATTTTATCCACCTTGTTTTTCAAGTATATATTCCTATCAGCATGGAATATAACATAAAATGATGAATAGACTATAGTATTTACTAGACATTCAGCCTCAATTCAGACACCCTAATATTGAAGAACCCCAAGAAATACATTTAAATGCAGTGGGAAGAGCCCAAGAGATATCTGTAGAAGATGTCAGAGATTATCCAGTATTGCTGCAAAAACCTTTTTGAAGCCACCCCTCTCAATCAAGGTAATACTACACAAAGCATGCCAAACCATACAGATGCTACTGAGGAAGCTGTAGTTCCCAAAGATCTGGGTGTATACATTGTTTGCCCACCTGTATAGATTTATAATGATGGGAAATATTTTAAGGAGGAGGAGTACGACAATGAAGTGTTATACCTTTCATCCCTTCCACTGTGGAGTAGAATAGCATATTCCAAATTGTTAAAAAACAGCTTTGTGTTTGGTAAACAGAAGCCAACAAATTATTTTAGTTGAATAAAGCCTTAACTAAAGGCCTCTCTTTATTTTTCACTTCAGTCATTAATCAAATTGACTGAAAAAGAAAACAATATATCCCAACATTTTTATTATTTTTTTGTTAAAAGCATCATTGGATTATTGCCTTGAGCTAAACAATGTTATAATGTCCATTAAACATAAGAAACTCAAAAGATATTAGTGACTGTAAAAGTAGTTGAATAGTTGCCAGATTTTGGTTAGTTAATACTAATTTTTTTGAGAGATTGACCTTTTACATTGTGTAATTCTCTGCAAATACTCTTAGGAAGACCTTGTCCTCAAACCCCTCTCCAAACTAAAGGACATAGATGTAACCAGACATCTTAGCAAAGAAAATGTAAGTTAAAATATGGTAGAAGTTAAATTATTACAGGAAGATTACTGATGAAGTTTTGTTAATAATAATTTAGGTGTTCTTTGACTCTAGAAAAAAGGTATAATTCAATAAGGAATGAGGCAGGGAAACAAAACTGCAAAGATACACAAGTAGACATAATGAGGTTTTTTATTCAGTGTTCTTAATTCAGTGCTTGGAAAACATTAAAAGGAATGACTTTCACCGTAGCAAGTTATGAAGTGAGTACTGGGAAACAAAATACCTTTTATTGAGATAAATATTATTTTAAGTTTTAATGGAAGAGGTCGCTGGTTGTGAAAAGGAATGCAGTCCTGAACACTATTTTCTTGTATATAGGTGAATATGCTGTACAATTATATACAACAATGTTGAAGATTTCTGGAGAAAACTTGTTTCTTTTTATAAAAATTTTAACAAGGTTTATTACAAGTCATAACAGAAGATAACTGGGAAATTATGTCAGTCACAACAATGTGACAAGTCTTAAAAGTATTACGATTATTCCAGATAAATCCCTACTGTCAGAAAGATTTCTATTAGAGAAAGATAGTTCTGTTTTATGTACATTTTGTCTTTAAAGTATTTGGAGAAGTTAAGAACATGGAATTTTAATAAAACAGGTAACTTTTGTCTTTTTGAGACTATTTATCACCAGTATGAAGTAACAAACAGAGAAGATTAAAAAGGTTATAAGAATCAAAAGATTTGTTATAGTAAATTTCATGTCAAATGTGTATTTTGTATTTTCAATTTTTATAGTTCATGGCTACCAATGAAGCATAATTTTGTTTTTATTAAACTTAATGAATAATTTGAAAACATCTGTGCTATAGATGCACCTTGTAAATATATCTGACTGATAGTAAGAGTAATGGAATATATCTTACTGATATAAACTCTTAAAGTTTTTTAGCATAGGATAGTGTTAAGAGAACCCTAGCAAGGAGCCGATGGGAAAAGATGAGTGTATCAGAAGATATCTACTATTTTGATTCAACCAGCTGACCTTTATATAATTAACATAAATATTTGCAAGTATCAGCTTGTGGGACTAAATTAACAAAACAAAAAGCCTCCTTATTGCTATGACATTTGTAATGATTGTTGCGAGGGAATTATAATTGTTATAATTTTCACATTATTATTATTATCATTGTTTTGACCATTTCAACAATATTTATAACATCCTCAGTATTCACCAAATAAAAATCAATAACAATGTATATTTATTTAATATGCAGATCTACATGTGGTTTATAATATATTAAAATATATAATGTATAAAAGAGTTATTGGCCTCAGAAACCCATGATGATGTTGATGTGTTGAAAAGCCATTCCTAATTATTTTTCTTACACCAGTTGCAAGAATGGTTAGTTTATTTGATTAGTTTCCATTTCATTTCCCTGAAAATCGTTTTCCACTCCAATTTTGACATCTCTGGAGTTATGATGGATTGTTTGATGTGGATATTAAAGTAGAAAGGTTTTCAATATTTACAAATCAGATTAGTTTCATTTTTAGTTCACAAGGCAGGTTACCTTGGAGAAATATCTTTAATTTAAGGAAAAAAGGAAAGAAAGAACAGAATAAACCTCAATTGAAGGAAAAAAGTAGTAAATTGTGTATAATCAACTTCATTGCAACTTTGTCTGTATTATCTCTGAAAAATGCGACACAGCACAAGAAATTACATTCCTGGCTACATTAGATTAAGACACATGAAACTTAAAATATGCGTGGAGTGGATAAAATGGTAAAGAATAATAAATAGAAATGTCAATGTGAATTGTAAATGCAAAGGCAGAAGAAATGTTGCTACTGTGTATGTTAACAAGATTGTGGATTTTGTGTGGATTTTTTTAGGTGATGGTGCATGTTCAATATATAAACAAAGAAAATAGAAGAAGCATACAAAAAAACTTGAGTTTCTGCTATGGACATTTATTCCTTTTATGTTGACTGTATTGAAACAGTTAAATATCTCTTGAATATGTCTATTTCCCGTTTTAGTTCAAAAATTGTTTATGAGAAGTAAGGATAAGAACAGGAAAAGATGGTCAAGCTCAAGTCAGCCTCATGCTGAGTTGGGATGGCTGAATTTCAGTTTCATGAGTAGGGCTGCTGAAAACATATCTGAATGATCTCATTGGAAAGAAAGATTCTGTGCTTTCTGGAAATGGAGTCATAAAATTGTACATATGACCAGAAACCCTTTCTGGTTTCTTTATAACTTGCATCAAGGAAAAATGTATTTATTTATTTTATTTCATTTTCCCACACTACCAAGTTTGAACTGAGGAGTCATTACAGCATTTAATGTTGTAGAGTAAGTGGCCATTATTAAATGTAAATGGTAGAACTGCCCATGTTTGCAATAAACAATAACAAGAAAAAGAAAAGAACAGGGGGAAGTGTTTTGCAGTCATTCCCATCATGATTGGAACCAACAAATGTATTTAGCTTCTATAGTTTGGTTGCTAGTGTTAACTAGAAAAAGAATACTAGCAATAATATTTTACTTCCAATGAATCTACTGAGCAAATACATCCAAGAATATTATTTGGAGGAGGAATTGGAAAAGAGATGATCAAAATAATTCACATGATAAAAAGAAACAAGAGTAGAAAAAAAGAGATGAGTACAAGAGAAGGATATTAAAACAGGCATTATACATATATATATATACACATATATATATATATATATA
Organism: Acanthosepion esculentum; assembly: GCA_964036315.1. NCBI lineage: Eukaryota > Metazoa > Mollusca > Cephalopoda > Sepiida > Sepiidae > Acanthosepion > Acanthosepion esculentum. The sequence continues at coordinate 66,432,451 of OZ038506.1, forward strand.
TATATATATATATATATATATATATATATATGAGGGAGAGAGAGAAAAAATCAGGATAGGAAATTAGATATAGAGAAGTATGGGAAAGTTGAAAAATAGATAGGAAGACAAAAAAGCATAAGAAAGAGGGAAAAGGTAAGTTACAAAAAAGTTAGGCAAGAGAAAGAAGACAAGAAAGATCCACAAAAATTTTATAAAAATAGAAAATTGCTGATGCATTTTGAATTTTTAAATTTGGAAAAAACATTTAATGAGGATGAGAAAAAATATTGAAATACCATAAAAATTAAATATTAATAAATATGAAATTGACATAGAAACTAATATTAATGAAATAAGCAAAGAAAATAAAAAAGGTGAAGAAAAAGTAAAGGGATGAAATAATTTAAAAAGCAAAATCAAAACTTTAAAAGATGTACTAAACATTGGTGGAACATAGAGAAAATATATAGAGATATGAGTAAACATATATCATTATTTTACTCAGTTGTCATTTACTGGTTTGATATAAAAATTTCTGGGTTTAGAGAATAAGCATCGTGTGGAAGAGCTTCTCATTGCAGGTCGATGATTGTTGTATTGCATTTGTAACATGAGGACATGTGCTATCAGGAAGCAAAATCACTGGTGACATCCTTGTTCAGAAAAAAGTCTCTGCTGTTCTCATATACCAATCAAACAAGCCAATTACTCATTGAAATACTGTGCAGTTACAATTTATCCAGGCTCCAGCATTTTGTAACAAAGAATTCTCTATGAATTTCATCAAACATTGAGAAGAATATTTTCCTTTGTTGATTCTGTTTCATTTGGAATTTTGAAGGATATCTTTGATCTTGCCATCATTTTTATCAACAGTTCATAAAATTAAAACAAAATTGCTAAAAACTGACTTTCTCTGTGTTGATCAAGAAGAGAAAGATAAGTGTTTAAATGATTATGATTTCTAGAAATTAATGTGAGAATCCTTTTCCTAAGACTTGTAAATTACCTGCTACAGCTAACTAAGGCAGTAACTAATTAGAATTCAAAGATACTTCTAAGATATCCTTAACATTGTGTAAAAATAGGACTGGGAAGTTTTGCACCAAAATAATAAGTAGTACATGTATTTGATAATTATTCTATTTGATATAAAAATAAAAGAGAGAGAACAAAAGAAGATACAGAGAACCATATCTACTTTTTAAAATTATAATCATTATGCATGAAACTGTCGATATTTTTGGTCTACTGATATCTTCTTGATTTTTCCTCTGTGAAAACTGGCTACATTGTATGTCATTGAATGTAAAACAATAAAGTAAGCTTGGTAAAATGGTCCTTATCATTGAATCTTATCACAGTATATCATGTATTGTATTATCTTTTGAACATTCAAGAATATAGTGAATATTTATCATTTTCTTTTATTGACAAAAAACTGAGCAAATATTTAATAAATAATATGGATTGCTATTAAAATTTCAGACTACCTAGTCATGAAGGTGGATGGCACATACAGTACCAGAAGGAATCCCCAAAAGTTAATATTTAAAATAATAATTTGTTTTCTTAATGATGTAAATTATAAAATTAACTTTAATTTTTGTAAACTTAGCTGTAAATATGTGTAATAAGGTAATAACTCCTTCAGGACTGGTCCTCAATTTGTATCCAATAAAAAATTTTAAATTAAATAACACAATGATTAATATATCATAAAGGCAACCAATTTTTATTGGTTGCTTTTATGATATATTAATAATTGTGTTATTAAAGAAAATAAATAAAATAAAAGAAAAAAAATTACCCAGGATCAAAGAAATAGGACATATGGATAACAAACTATTTAGAAAAAAACATTAGTAATTTCTGAGTGTGGCTTGCACTTTGGTCATATGGGTGTTGATTTATCATGAGTAGAATAATCAGAGGTCAAGACAGCAAGTGGAATGAGAATGAGCTTGTTAGTAAAACAAGAAATCTGGTCATGGATGAGTAGCAATTCAAGGTTAAAGACTATAGCTTGTTTTTTTTTCTGACCATTGGAAAAGCAACAGCAAAGTGGAAATAACTGTCTGAGAACAAAGACAAAAGGTCTGTCTTTCTTTTGCCTGTCAATAGAAGAAGCAGTTTTAGAAGCAAAGAGAAAGAAAAGAAGATTCTTGATAAAATCCAAAGAAGAATCAGCAATATTATTAGTCCTGACCTGGCATCTCAGCTTCAGTCATTTTCCCACAAACTATAAAGTTGCTTCCCTGTGCCTTTTCTATAAATACTTTCCTGGTAATTGATTGTATGAGCTCTTTGCTATTATACCTAGACTTTATGGATTTAAGTGCAGTACTAGACTGGCAACAAGGTCTCATCAATTTACAGTTGAATTGGTTAGATGTAATCATAAGTTCTATGCTAACAGTTTCTTTCTTTAGCACTTCTTGCTTGTGGAACTCTCTTCTGGCTCCATGCTTTCCAGTTAACATTGATCTTCAAAAATTTAAATGCAAAGTCAATCATTATTGTCTTCCTGATTATATTTCTATTGTTCTCACCCCTTAGTAATGTTTCTGTTTTCTAATACTTCCACACCCAGTAACCTCTAGTGGCTCTTTACCTTGCTTGAGGTAAATTAGATTAAAAAAAGAAAAAAAAGGAAAGCTTCTTTTGAGTTTCTGCATAAATAAATAGAAATAGAAACCAGAGTTTTTGCTAGTCTTTGATATTACTATTTTTTGTTCTACACATATATTACTTTGATATTATTATATATTTTCCTTTTTTCTACACACACTATAGTGTTATTTGGTAAATAGTAGAAAGATGAGTCCCCAACAGTGTGATCTAAAGTGATAATTAAAATAAATGTTATACTTATGGTCTATAAATTCTAATAGAGGTTGCAGTTGGTTCACATTTTGTTTATACTTTTGGGTTACTGCTCCTTGATGATAATCACAGGCAGTGTGCAATTTGAAAGTTTCTTCCTCTTTCCCTTTTCACTTTGCTAGTGACAAAATGTCTCTTCTCGCTCTCTCAGAGACACGTATTGAAGGTTGCTTTGAATTTGTCACAACTTCATTCCTCATTTTCCTTTTTGTAACATGTCCATTTAATATATTTATTAATGCTTATTTGTTTAAATTCTATGTTTTTGTGTCTTAATCTTGCCTGCAATCACATGAGTGTACCAATATTGTTTGTGGGACAAATGTATCAGGAGCCTGATAAATATTCACTGAAAAATGTCCACACCTCAATAAAATGTAGTGAGTCCTGTAACAATACAAAGAGATTAACAAATTGCTTTTACCTAAAGGGATTCTTTTTAGATTATCAGAGTTTCTCCAAGATTTTTATTCTTATGATATTTTTGTTTACATAACATTTTGATTGATATATTTTTTGAAATTATTAAGTGGCTAAGTGCCAGGGTGATTTCTCAGAGAAAAACAAACCAATGCAAGCAGTTAAATTATGTACACTCCAAAGAAGAATCCCATAATGAAAATGTTTTGCAAATAGTAATATAAAACAGATTTATGAATACATATGATTTTTTTACAAAAACACCAACTTTGTTTCCTGTATGATGTAAACAGAGACATAAAAATCCCTACATTTAGAAAACGGAAATAATTCAGTCTGTAGCTTTGCCAAATATCTTTTTTTCTCTTTTAAAATAAAATTGTATTGATACTGAGGACTAAAGAAATAAAAATTTATTAATTCCATTTTCACCAAATTCTCAATGTTTAAGACTCCAACACTTATAGATTTGATAGAAAGAAAAAAAAAGAGATTTTTGTGCAGCACTAAAAATATTTAAATATCCTCTCAATTCCTCTGTTTATGTTGTGCCATTCTACAAGTTCTGAGAGATTTTGTTTTTGTTTTTTTTGGAAATCAAAGAATTTCATCAGAAACAGAAATGAACAAAACCATAAAATCTACTCACATTCCAAATAAAGAAAGAAAAGAAAAGAAATCAAATCAAGTTTTTATTTTAGTTTTTTTTCTTTATAATTTCCTTCTCATTTGCCAAATAGTAATCTTTAATCTCTTAATATGTTGACTTTCAATCTTTTCTCTTCAATAATGCCAGCTTTTGTAAAGGTGAAAGTCTTTATATAATGGCTGACAGAATTAGTTCATAAATAAGCTTCGATCTTGGATGCTAAATACAAGGGTTTGTTATGAAAAATAGATGAAGAACTGATAAGGAATGAATTATATTGAATTATCAGCCAGTGGTCCTAGATATTGTATTGTGCACATTTTTATGATTCTTTTCCCCTCATTATCTCTTGCAAGTTTTCATATGTATACTCTGTTTTATTTTTTCAATTTTGTAAATGCATTTTTCTTCTTTTGTTAAAGGATAGGAAAGAGAGAGTCTAACAGATTCTTCAAAAGATACCATGACCAAATTGCATCAGCTTGATGAAAAAGATTTTTTCATGTGAAAGAAAATAGGAAATGTGTCTTTGAATACATTTCCCTTCTTTTTTCATCCCTCAACACTAAATTGCTTTAAATTTTGGTGATTTATCTTTAAGGTTTACTCAAAATTGTATAAATATTTTAATAATTAATGACTGGATTTTTGTTATTAAATTAATCATTACTAATTATCAAATGACAGATGCATAAAACGCTCATATAATTGTAAGCAATTAAGTCAGATGACAAGTTTACCATGAGAAAGTCTCTGATGAGAGTACAGAACACAACACACTTTGCCAAATTAATAATAATCTAATGCATAATAAATTAAACTACTGTATATACTTGTGGATAGGTTGCACTTTTTTTACCAAAAATTTCACAAAATTTTACAGTGTGCCCTATCCGCTCCACATAAATATAAAACAACACTACCTTGTCATCATGGTTTCTGAGAAATTAGAAATGATACCCATAAGCACTAAAACTGTGGTTTTTCTCCATATAGAAACAATTTATGTATCATATACTGACTCACTGTTATAAACTTACCTCATATTGTTAGATTCACATATCCATCACAATAAATAAAGAAAATTATAAAATATTCATTGATCCATCAGTCACTGTTTGGTCAGGGCCCTCACACTAGGATATCTACCAACTGCCCCATGCAGTCAGATGTGGCACAAGGCCAAATTTAATGTGATTTATCCAAGCCCATAGGCTTGGCCAAAAATTTCCCATATAAAATGGGATTGGGTAACTGTTTCCCAAGATGAGACTCTGCCCTTCGACATAGCCTCATCTGGGAATCCTCTCTACCCAGAGGCAGAGAGTTTGACCAGCACAACTGGAAATGAATCTCCAACTAGACAGATATAGAAACACTGAACATTTATATTGTTAAAGAACCACATGTAGATGTTTATTGACAAAGAAAAAATAGTCCCACAATTCATTCTGCAAAATATATATATTTTGTCAAGAATACATTGGAAAATATGACTTCAAAAAATGAAATATATTCTTTGAGATAATTTTCTTTAAGGTTGTTTCCTATAACATTAAAAGGCGTTCTTAAGTGTTATTTACAAATAACAAAGCGAATCTGGTACTCAAAATGTTTGCACTATTTTGCATTGTGCAATATAGTTGGTAGCCAAATTTCTAGTTTATAATCTTAATTGTTGCAAACACTAATCATGAGTAAAAGAAAGAGTTATGAAGCAAGTTTTAAATTAAAAGTACTAAATTATGCAGAAGAACATGGAAATCGATCTGCAAAAGTGTATGAATAATTGTAAGTTTTGAAATAAAGGTAGAAATAAAGGTAGGTATCTGATAAGTCTTATGTTTAAAAAGGGCTGCGTAACTCCCCAGATTATAGTGCGACCTATCTGTGAGTCAACATCAAATCATCAATTATTAAGTCATAATGTAGGAGTGCGACCTATCCAGTGGGGTGACCTATCCACAAGTATATACAGTACCACATTTTTCATGTGCATTTCTTTTAGGATGGGAAAAATTGCAAGGATAGAATTCTTGCAACCTTCAATAAAAGAATAAATAGAATAATAATTTCCTCCTCAAGATTTTTAAAATTCTTTTTGTATGTATTTATTTATTTGTGTAAGTACCTCATTAGCCTAATTATAAAAGGAGCACTTAGTTTATACCACAAATATAATTTCTTCCTTTTGAAATGCACTTAATTCAATGGTGAATAAAATCAGATCAATAAAAATTTCAGATCAAAATTCAGTTGATAACTACTAATAACTACATGTGAAGCTAAAGAATTAATAACCCATCCTTGTATGTATATTTGCTTATTTTCCTACTTTTATATAAATTTGAGTGTTACCAAGCTGTTACCACTTGAGATTTATCAGACTTTAGTTCTATTCTTAAATCAAGGAAACTTGCTAGTAAGTGCTTTCAGGCATTTTACCTTTGCCCCATTAAACCTGAATTAACAGAGCAATGCTTTTTTTTATACAGTGGGGAAATTATAATTAATTCTTTAGATTTCATTTGAAGAAGAGCAATGTTTCTAGCATTTATTCCCACAGAAATTATAACAGATATAGAGAGGATGCAATAAGTCCATTGAACAGAGAATTTTTCAGCTGCAAAACACTATTTTTCCACATAGTCACTGCAATTGGCTCTGTATTTTTGCTAGTAATGAACAAAAACATTGTGTACATAAAAATCTGTACCAAAAGAGGTGACCCATTTTTAACAGCAGCAATGATGGGATTGTTGTCAGGAAAATGTTATCTACATTGTCCATCTTTCATTACCCTGAATAAATGAAAGTTGAAAGTCAACAAGTCCAGAATATATGATGGGTGTGTTAAGAAAATGTAACCAAAATTTACAGTTTGGTATTATTGTTTAGCAAATGTTTGTCTTCTCTGGCCTGGAAATTCAAGCCTTCAGCTTAGACATTGTCATGATGCTGCAATGATCATAGTTAATGATTTGTCTGGCTTCTCGGATATCCAAGAAAATCCCATATCTCCTTTTCCAAAAGACAGCTCACATTACTTTGCTCACTGATGGCTGCTTCTGAAAATGTCCCTATCTCCATGGAATGTTGTTTTCATTCTTACTTATAGTGATGACATGTCTTGTCATCTGTGAGGATAGTTTACGATTATTGTCATTTTCAGCCTTGTAGTGCTGCAGCAGATTCTTATAGGTTATCAAATACAAGACTTGAGCATTCATCAGACCCACCCGACATAAACGATGTGATATCCTAACATTGCTGCATCACATTCAATGTAAAGAAGCTGTTAAGTTCTGTTCACAATTCTTTGGTCATAATCTGCCAATTTGCACAAATCTGCTGATTGAGGGGCTCTTCATTTTGTGGGAGGAGAGTTGTACAGAGATGACTGGAATGTGGTATGTCAGACACATCATTGTTACTGTTGGTGAAATATATTAATCCCTGTTTGTACTCAAATCCATTATGTTATTGCCAAGAAGGTTCAAATTCTACTGCCAATATATGGCAGTATAACAAAATAGGAGGTATTACAGTTGGAGTGACCTTCATACTATATTTTTCTTCACCTATTGCAGCCCTAAGGTTTAGTGTTTATTTTTCTGCTTACCTATTGACATTTTATTGATAAAGTCATTTTAATCTCAGGAAGTAATGCAGCATCTGTGTTTGCTGACATTTCTTGGGGTTTGGTTAGAGTAAGATTTTAATGAACTTATTAAATATTTTAAATTCAGAAAATATCTTGCTTTAAATAAGCTTATATTGCCTCATGTTATCATTTTTACAATATTTGTTTCTATTTGAGCATTTATACTTACTACAAATCAAAATTTTTTTTATCCATACATCAGTTAAGAAATGTTAAAATAAGTTAATTTCCTTTATATTTAGTTATTTAAAGGACATGAAACTTGATTTCATACTAGATTGATAAAAATTTTTTACATAAAATTATTTTTTGTTTCTTTTTTATTTCATTATGAGGACAAAGTGTATTTTTAGAAAAAAGCAAAATGCTTTTGGTTAAATTTTTAAGATAATAAATGCAAATGAATTAGAGTTTTTAAAGTATTTATGAGTTTTCCTTCTTTTCTGTTATAGATATAATTAAAACAAAATCTTTCACCCAAAAGATTAATGATCATCTCAGGATATGTTTAAACAAGGACAAGTGGATATTCTTGCTATTCTCTCAATATAATTTTTCTGGTATATCATAATTTTTTCATTCTTCATTTGTTCACTTTTTATAATACTATCAAGTACTATAAATTAATATACATTAGCCTGAATACTAGTTTCCTTGCTTTAAATAATAAAAAGTTTCTTATCTTTTCACTAATATAAGATGCATTTAATTTAAACTAATTTTCCCCAAAGTTAAACCTTTTTAAACTCTGTTCAATTAAGTACAAATTCATTTTCATGAAGAAACCCATGTAAATAATGATTTCTACTGATTTCAAAGTTTGAAAAGTAAAAGTACCTCAAAAGTATCCTTATAGCCAGCAGTAATGTCTTAGAGTACTGTTTCTCAACCTTTTTAAAAAAAAACGCTCACGTAGAAATGAAAATATGGTACATTTAGCAAAATTTTAAAGGGTATACATTTAAATTACTACTCCCCACCACAAACATACATACATATATATGTATGCCATGACAATATTTTGCAGCACAGTGGTTGAGAATCACTGTCTTAGAGTCAAGCTTGTAAAAAGTCACATATTTTTGTATGAGTGAATACCTTAACTTCAGGAACTTCTTTGAGTTCATTCTTTTTCATGTTTTTTGCAGGCAAAGAACAATTTCATCTGATTTAGATTTAAAGTTCTGCACTGGAAATTTATATCAAGAAGCTCCTGAACATCTTGTAGGAAAAAAATGGGTGAAAGAAAATTTATTAAAAACTCGAGGTTTATCAGCTGACTCCAGAATCTTCTGGAAGCCTACGTCAATTAAAGGATCAGCAACAAATAAAAGATGTCCTTTCACTTTGGTAGTCAGCCAAAACACTTCACAAGATGATTTTCTCTGTAATGGAAATTACAACTTACAAAAATGGTCCAAGATAGAATATAAAAGTAAAAATAATGGTAAGTATTAAAATTCCTTTCATCAAAATATTTCTTTCCACTGCTGCACAGGATAGCATACACACAGTCTTTAGTCATGTTCTCCTCTATGGGGGGTCTTACTCGGGAGAGATATCTGCGAAGCGTCGTCCAGCTTTTGAAGGTTATCCGAGAAAAAGGATCTGCGGTCCATATAACATCAGGACAACTCTCAAAAGCTGGACGACACTTCACAGATAGCTCTTCTGAGTAAGACCCCCACCCATAGAGGAGAACATGACTAAAGACTGTGTGTACGCTATCCTGTGCAGCTGCTCACTCAAGTTAAGGCTTGAAGAATACCAGAAAGCTGTAATATGAGGGGAAGTGGAAAAATCAGGCATGGCTGACCACATATGGAGAGAAAAGGGATATCACCGCATTCTGTGGGATCAGGTTGAGATCATAGACAAAGAACATCATTGGAAAATTTGTAAACTTAAGGAATCAGCACATATGCTAGACCACAAAAATCTTCTGAGCCGACCAAGAATAGTAATGAATACAATATGGGAACCAGTAATAAGGGGTGCCAGAGAAAAGCAATAGTAACAACAAAAATTGCAATATGAGCTCTGGTAAAAACATTATGTGATAAGAGCAAAAATTGCAATATGAGCACTGTAAAAAAAAAGTGTGTCTGTATGTGTCTGTCAGTGTTTGTGTGTGTGTGTCTGTATGTATGTGTCTGTCAGTGTTTGTGTGTGTGTGTCTGTATGTATGTGTCTGTCAGTGTTTGTGTGTGTGTATACTATTTATGCATGTTCACCCATTCTCGACTGATTTTGATGAAATTGGACACACATATTGAAAATTTACCAAGAAGGTCAGGACCAACATTTCAATCTCCGGAGCCCCCAGGTTTGGCAGAAAAATTGATAAAACTGAAGATGGGTATGACTTTTTGCAAAAACCAAGGCAAATTTACATGTGATTTCTTTACACTTAATGCAAAACATAGATCACGTTACAAGGTTTATGTAGAGTGCTTGATAGTTTTCCTGTGACCTTGGCTTCACACAAAAAATTGCAAAAAACTGTGAAAAAATCTGGTTATTCATACTACTTAAAATAAAAACTTGAATAACTTCCTCATTTTTTATCCACTTTTCTTCAAACATGTAAAAATTTGCCGTCATGCAAGAAATAAGGTAGTGTGGTTTTAGTCCTGCTCACTTACCCACGTATAACAAAAAACCACAAAAAAACTGTTCAAAAAGTCTGTTTTTCAGCCATAACTCCTTTGTTTTTCATCCAATGCTTTCCAAAATCACCATGTAAATTACAAATAGCACACAAATTGTCTTGCATGAATGTTTGGCTTAGATTATTTCAGTTAAGTGAATGAAATCTGCGACAAACTAGGTCCAAAATCGGCTTTTGCCATTTAGCCAATAGTTTCTTCATATGATTCCATCCTAAATTGGCATTCGAACAACCTTTGATGCAAAGATTGAAGTGTTTGTTAAAAGGGAAAAATTCCTGAAGAACCTCTTATTAACTCCAGCTTTACAGTAAATGTGTGAAGAAGGAGGGGGGGCATTCATGCATTTGCAGTTGACGCAAGCATTGACATTTCATCCCTGTTTTTGTTTGACTATTAGATTTGTGAGCAATGTGATATTATTTGAAAGTTATTAGGGACATAAGAAATTTACTGAATATCTAAAACATTCAAACAATTTAACCCAAGGCAATGACCATGCAAGAAGATTTTATCGATGGAATTCCTTTATTAAAAACTATCAAACACTTGTGAAGGACATACTGTAAAAAAACGAGTGGGGCAATAGCTTAGTATATCAATGGATGATGCATGCAAGCAGGGACACAGGCAGACATTTCTAGACTGGAGTGTGTGGGTATATGCAGTGGGTGCGGTTATACAATTGCAGCCATGTACACCTGGGCAATGCCAGGTACCTCGGCTAGTTCTACTGACAAATGTTGAAGACAGAGCATGTGATAAATAAGGAAATTTTAAGGAGAACTGTTGTTAACAATCAAAAAGTGACAGCTGGAAATTTTGGGACACATTATAAAAAGAATCAGAGGAAAGCCTTAACTGACTGGAAAGATTTGAACAAATATATATGGAAACACATACCACAAAGAAAATGCGATAAAAAGAAAGAAAGAAGTATTGTGAGAATTAAAAGGACAGGAAATTGTGGAGAACCATGATTGCTCATGTCCTGATGAGACATAGCAGTGAAATAGACAGGAGAGAAATTTTATCAGATGATAAATTGAAATTGTATGAAGCCCATTTCTAATAGATTTTATATCTTTATTAATATTCTTTATATTTGAATGTGTATGAATATTTTTATAAATTTACACTAAAGAACTCAAATTAGAGCATTTCTCTTTATTTGGTTGAATTAATTTGTAATTTATCTGTCAATTTCATGCTATCAGATAAAAAGCCAATGTTCAATCTTTATGTCATTGAAAACTGACACAGAAAATTATGGTCATGTTAGATTTGCTTCAGCTGACCCAAGACTCATTATTGCTAAAGGTGGGTTTTTTTTTTAAGATTAAAAAAAAGATAATTTTAATTTTTTATTCCTATTTCATTGTATCTAAATCTGCTTCATTCATCAGGGAATAATTCACTGTCCTGTTTCAGTTCTATTGTTTTCTTTTATTTCATGAAAATATAATTTAATTGCAGAAAAAGTTTCTAGATGAGATTCAAACTCACACAATGATGATGATTGTCAGAAGGTCACGGGTCAGTAATGGCCACTGAGATTCATTGCTAAAGTGGAAATGGAATACAGACATTAGTTGCTGTTGAAATTGGAGGGAGGGAGGGAGGGAGGGAGAGAGAGAGAGAGAGAGAGAGAGAGATACAGAGAGACAAAGATCAAACCAATAAGTTTAACAAATTTATTTCTTTTAAGGCCTCACACAATTTACAAGTAAAGATTCTAAACAACTTGTTTTATGAAGACGAAAGAAAAGTAAATGCTATCACGTGCCTACCATACAATTTAGAAAAAAAGAAAAACAAAGAAATTCTCCAAAAACACCATTCTATGAAATGACTGGCTTGTCTAAGCTTACAGTCACACAGCAATTCTTCTGGATTAATAATTGCATCTTCAGTTCTTCACTATTGTAAACAAATTTAAATTGAACGAAAAAAAATTCCTTTATTAATATTAACTAATAATGATAATTTTTTCATATTTTATTTATATTTTGTAATCTAAACCAGTTGTATGAATAAGCAACAAATTGCCAAAATGATTGAATAAAGTCAATATAGTGAATCAACCTCTAAAGTTGGGTCTGCTCCTCTAAAAAAGAAAAGAAAAAAGAAAAGAAAATGACTCTGGCATCTAAAATTTGTGCTAAGGCCAGAGTAGAGCAATTTCCTGATAACTTTTATGCAGAAGAAAATATATTATTTTGCAAATTCTGTCTCCATAGTGTTGACATATTTAAGGTTGACACAATCAAAGATCACATTCAAATCAAAAACTCATTTGACAAAAAGTCTTTAAAAAAAGTCGGTTCAGCTGAAACAGAAGCCAATCACAACTTTGCTGAAGAGTAAAGAGGTACAAGATGATTTTGTCCTTGATTTTTTGAAAATGTGCACTTTGTCTGACATTCCCCTACACAAAATGAGGCCATTCATATTAAAACATTGTAAAGAAGGTGGTGCTATTCCAAGTGTCAATTATGTTAGGCAACTTCATCTACCAAAATTGTTTGCTTGTCACTTTGCTGCCCTGAAAGCCAAGCTTGCTAATCAGTCAGCATCATAACAAATGAAACAACTATCATGACCATAGCATTTTGAATGTAATTGCAAGCATTCGAGTCATTTCTCATTGATGTTGTAATGTTGGGAGGATGCAATCATCAAACTGTAATTCAGGCATGAATCCAAGCTGTAACTCATGTGGATATGTGGAAGTGTTGTCAAATATCTTTGTTAACAGTTGCCATGTGTTGTGCTTAGCACATATTTTAAATCTTGTTGGTGAAGTATTTTCACACTGGCCAGCATTTGTTAATGTTACCCAGCTCACTACTTTCATCAAGTCAACTTTTTTTAAAAAACCTAGTTGATAAAAGCAATACTTAAAATGTCTTGAAGGTTCACTCATCCTTTGTACAATTTCATGAAGGATTCTTTAAGCAAGAAAAGAGCCATGGCCTTGCAGTAGTCAGGATTCTAGAATTAGTAGATGATGGTTGAATACTTCATGCTTCTTACAATAATTTGTGCCTAAATCTGCATTTTATAAATGAGAACTGCACTTGTTTAATAACAGCTTTGACAAACTTAGAAGGAACTAAGTCTCCACTTGCATGTGTTTTATATAATATAATGGATGATGTAAAACAGTATTTGCATTCTGGTACACCAAAATCAACATTTGACTTAGAAACTGAGTGTCTTCTGTCTGAACTAGAAAACACAGAAGAAGAAAGTTATCTCAAATTTCCAAAATTATTTTCAACACATCTTTTTTGAAACTGAATAAATACCTGGATACCCACCCTGTGTATAACTTTTACAAGGCAGCTCACCTGTTTGATCCTAGAAAGCTACCCTGTATAGACCATTATTTGGACAGTTTTGCAGCCATTAAGGACTTGCAATGCCCTTCTACTGATCTTCTTGAAGAATTCCAAATATATGTGAATTACCAAGATGATTTACCAAATCCTTTTATTATCCCATCATTTTGGAATTCAAATAAGAGCAGATTTCCTCTTCTGGGAAAGATTGCCAATAAGGTCATATGGATGCCTGTTACCTGCATAGATGCTGAATGTTCATTTTCTCAGTATAAACATTTACTCAGAAACGTGAAAGTCTTACCTCTGAGAACACCAAGCAACTGACAATGTTATTTTATAATGGAGATTTAGAGAAGAGATTTGAAGATTAGATATTTCCTAAATTAAGAAACTAGCAATTTTAAATTTGAGCAGTATGTCAATTTGGGATAAGTTGTTTTATTTAAATTTTGAATTAATATGTCTAATTTGTTTTTTGATATTTTGTTAACAAAGATTCAGTTATTAGGGTTTAATTACTTTTTTGTAAAATTTTAGTCAAAATGTTGATTTTATTCAGATATTTATTATTGATATTCAAGCTGCTTGCAGTTGATACTTTAGATGTGATTTTTATATTATGAATTATAACTCTATATAAATCCTTTTACTTAAAAAAAAAACAAAAACAACCGGAATGTGTTTTGAATGTGTTCTTAAAGAAGGAAGCTCTGATTAAAAGTTTTACCTCAAAGATAATTATGCACTGTAACATTCCATTGTTTTATTGTCTAATGTTACATTTTTTTTATTTTTACATATAATTTATTTTTGGACTTAGATTTTAACATTTAAAAAAAGATTTGTAGATATTTGCTATTGCTTTATATATAATAAAACTTTGAATTATGTTTTTGTTTTCAGTTTTAATAATAATTATAGCAGATTGTATTGCAATTTTCTCATAAAATACTATTCCTTCCTGATGTTTTCTGTTCCCAAATAGGTATTTATGCAGATGACACTATCATTTACAAATCTACTATTTGTCCATGCCTTGAATACTGTTGCCATATCTGATCTAATGCCCCTGTTGTTCATCTTGAGGTTCTTGACAAAATCAAAAGAAGAATGTGCAATGTAATTGACCCTTATTTGGCATCTTGACTTCAGTCACTTTCTCACAGACGTGTTGTGGCTTCCCTTTGTCTTTTCTACAAATATTTTCATGGTAACTGCTCTGAAGAGCTTTTTTCCCTGGTGCCCTGACTACATGAATTTAAGCATGCTACTAGATTTGGCATCTAGGTCCGACCCTTTTACTGTTGAAATAGTTAAATGTAACTACCACTTTTACTCCAACAGTTTCTTTTCTCACACTTCCCATCAGTGGAACTCCCTTCTGCTTACTTGCTTCCCTGATAACTACAATCTTCAAAAATTTAAATGCAATGTCAATTGCCATCTTCTGTTGTTTTGGATCCCATGCATCTCTTATCCTTTCCTCAATCCCCTCTGTACACAGTCTTTACTCTCACTTACACTCTCTATAACGCCCAGCATCCTAGTGGCACTCTCACCTTGTTTGCATTGAAATGATTAAAAAAAAAATTAATAAAAAGATTGCTTCAGTCCAATGAAGTCCTTTGGTTAAAATTCAGCCTTTTTTCTGAGCAACTTCTGGAGTAGTATAACAGTCTGATCTTTTCATGGCAGTCTCTTCTGTAGGTGTCACAGATGAAGCTGGAATGTGGAATGAAAGCCTGAGATTGATCTCTCTATCTGGTTTCTACATTGTCTTCTGACCTCCAACTTTTGGTTTAACTTTTTGTCTCCTGTGTTGTACTCTGTGTACTGAATATATATATATATATATATATATATATATATATATATATATATATATTAGATAGGAAAAGACAAAATTTATAAGGCATTTTTTAAAAGAAAAAGCTAAAAAAAACAACTGGTTTCATCCCAGGACTTATCAAGTTTATTTTTCTGGGAATAGAAAATTTAAAAAGCATGTAAATTAAATTTAAATTAACGAATGGAATGGAAGAAAAAAGAAAATGAATTTTAAGAAACTAGAGTCCAATAACATTCAGACCCAGTAAGCATTCCCTCTGTTTACAAAGGGAAGGCTCACGGGATCTGATATACAAGGACTCTAGAACCTTGAGGTGAAATGTGGAGTAGGACCTAGATAAAATCAAAAACCAGTCATCACTAAAATTAACCACACATTTCCTACTATTTATTATTTGCTCAGCAACAGCAGAGCCAGAACTATTGGTTAGTTGGCTCTTCCTAGCAGACGGATTCAAAATCCTGGGGCGGTAAATGCTGTTTTATTCTCGAATCCAAACGCTGGGACGTCCTCCCTGTGTAGTCGGGTCCACAACTACACTTGTATTGATAAATCACTGGATTAACATGATGGGGAGGGAGGACGTCCTTATGAATGGAAGAGAAAGCAGGACGGGTAACAAATATTACCCTAACATTCGCCGAAAAATAACAGCTATTGATCAAACGTGAAATTCGTTTAGATAAACTCTCACCCTCTGTACCAATATAGGGAAGACGTAGATAAACTAGGCATTTATCAGCTAATTGCGGCTTAACCCTATGAAATTTACTAATGATGTCTTGGATAACAGAGTCTAAAACATCCAAAGGATATCCGTTTTTTTGATAGTGTCATTCTAACGAACTCGATTTCACTGCAGAGAAGGCCATCAGAACATAACTTAAGTGCCCTATGAATTAAGGCCTTAATCAAATTAATCTTTTTTTGACTGAGACAAAAAGAGTCCCAACGCGTATAAAGTCCCGAGAAAGTAGCCTTCCTAAATATGGAAGTCTCAAACTTGTCAATGATCTTATGAACAAGAACACCCAAAAAGGAAAGACAAGAATTGGACTCCTTTTCTACGGGGAACTTAAGAGCAGGGTGGACAGAGTTTAATTTGGTGAGAAACTTGTCGGCTTCGGCCTCATTATTAAAGAAGCAGAAGGTATCATCCACATAACGATGATACATAAGAGGACGACCAATACAAGACAATAAGGAAGCCTCATGAAAACCGATAAAAATATTCGCCAACGCTGGACCCAAAGGTGAACCCATAGCTACCCCGTCGATCTGCCGATACATAATATTATTAAAACTAAATTTGACAGACGCAGTGGCAAACATCATAAGCTCAACAAATACACCCTCAGGAAAATCCGGAGGAGACAAAGAGGTACGATATAATATATCGCAACACATCTCAACAGTCTCGGACAGGGGAACACTGGTAAACAAGGAGCAGTAGTGCCACATTTAAAAATCAATCAGATATATATTTCTGTTAAATTGAATTCTAAAGTGGGAAAAAGTCTATAGTCTTGAAAATTTGCCAAAAGCCATTCTGTGTCTTTACAATAATCTGGTCAGAAGATGAATGGCTATTATTTTAAATGACTATTCTAAGTGTAAAGATTTTAAATAAAATTCTAGAATTTAGTTTCATACTGGAATTATAAGAATGCTAACACTGTTCACTATTTGAGGGTCTGTTATTATGTAAACATTGTTGAATTAGATAATCATGATCATTGATTTAATTTGCTAATTTGAAACTCAAAGGCCTCTTCTGCTTTTAATCTTCCCATAATTATAATATATATATATATATATATATATATAAGTGAACATTGAAGTCAACACTCAGAGGCAACAGGCTGTTTCATGCTAGATGCAATTGTCAGGCTGACGATTACGTCTAGCATGAAACAGCCTGTCGCCTCTGAGTGTTGACTTCAATGTTCACTTTTATATTTATATTTACATATGCTCTATCTCTCATATTAAGCACTTTTAAATATTTAATTGAATTTGTGGGGCAAACAGAATAGTGCTCAGTGAAGTATATATTAATAAATACATATATACCTATGTTTGTAGTGCAAAGTTTCATGGTTTCCCAAGTTGTCAGGCACATATGGCAAATGAGCCACTTATTACAGTTGTTTTTTTAAAAATACTGGGTTGCATAGGAGGAATGCTAAATTATAAACTGGTTCAAAGCTCAAAGTTAATATAAATCCAATATTGTGGTTAAAATTCAAAATATAGAGTGTATTGGAAAAAACAAAGCAAAAAAAAAGAATGATGCAAGCTTAAAGTTTATATGGTACATTTCTGTTGGGGAAAAAAAACAAAATGAAGATTTAAGTTAAGAAATTGTAAAGTGTAGGGAGCAAGCAATATGAATAAAAAGGAGTGGGTAGGCACGGGGGATTGTATATTGTTTATAAATAATCTCTATTTTTCAAGGGAATAACATTGCACAGTATATAAAGTTAGCATTTAATAATATTAAAATAAAATAAAAAAAAAAATGTAGATAGAGAAGGTAAAATGTGAGAAAAAATAAAAAAAATAAGAAAAGAGGAACACCATGTAACCTGTTACATATTAATAGATGTTTAAATGGTTAAAGGGGGGTAATAAGTATTTAACCTAAAAATATTTAATGGGCAGTTGAAGTTGGGTAAAAAGATTTATCCAAAATCAAAATATTTTAGGAGGGAGCTTTTTTTATGGGTGTAAGTTATCATGAGCTCACTATGTTTGTTCAGCAGATTGGGGTCATTAATATTTTTGAATATGAATTTTTTTCCCAGTAAACACAGGTTACATTGGTTGTTGCAGCTGGAAAAGGGTGTAGCTCCAATTTACTACTGGTGTGTAGTTATTTGTTTTGATTTTCCAGTAAAATTTAGAGAGTGCCATGGCATTTAAATATTATTTATTGGTAAGAGTGATTTTATGATGGTAATACCAGGTTTTCCAGTGGTTTGCAGTGGAATCAAAATAAAACTTAGTCTTGCCTTTATGTTTAATGCTGGCCTTATAAATAATGCCTTTATTCATACATTTATAATTTAGTGGACAGGTACTGTATTTTCAACAGTTGTACTTTTGTCTGTATTAATCTTGTTACTGAGGTTGTTTAAATATTTGTTTGATGTTATATTATTATGTTGTGCTATATACTGTTTGAGGTTTTTGGTGCAGCTATAGCTAATCTTAATGTTGTTCTTGTTGAAGATTTTGTTGAGCAATGGTACATGGCTGAAATTTTTGTGGATTAAATTAAGGACAATTTTTACCTATATTGGTTTTGATATTTTTGTTAAATGGTGGGTTAAACTAAATTATGTTGCATTTTCTATTCTTATGTTTATTGATGGCGTCCTTACTAATGTTTATGTATTCTAGTTTAACTTTGTGTTAACCTTTTTCTAGTGCATCTACATATCTGGTTTTATATTTGTCAAAAATAATTTTGTTGTTAGAGTTAGTTGAGTGTATGTATTGTGCAAGTTGTTTAAAATTTCTGGTGGGTGGTTGGATTCTTTGCTAATGTATTTATAGTTATAAAGCTCTTTAGTATAAGGCATGTATCCAGAAAGTTTATCACCTTGGCATTGGTGTTAGTGGCAATATTTAGTCCATGATCCTTGAAGAATTTGATAAGATGTTTTTTTAAGTCGATCTATTTGTTGTGGGTTGGTGTTGCATAGGAGAATAACTCCATTGTCTCTGTACAGACGTGTTCATGCTATTGAAGGTATACCTAAATTTCCACAGTAGCAAAATGCCACTCAATTCACAAGCTTATATATTAATGGATTTTTTATCCAATATTAGTTCTTATTACTATAAATGTTATTTGTAGTCAGTGCATCTATTTGACTTGCTATCTTTGTTTTTACATATTTTCTTAAACGGTGAAAGTAATAATAACCAGTCTAGGTTGAGAAGTCCTACTGAAGAAAGATTGTTTCTGTATACACTTTTCTATCAGGGAAACCATTTCTATAGCTGAAATGTGCCCTTACCAATTCAGCTATGGAGACTGCATTGATGAAGCAAGGTTTGAATTATATATTTAAGGAATGCACAATTTTTCTTGTTAAGATTTCTACAAATCTATATCTGTTAGCTTCAGTTCGGTATCTGAAATGTAAACAACAGTAATTTTTAAAATATTTTTTTATCTGACATTTTTTTATTAATATAAACACTTATTTGACTTACTATCCCAGTTTTTAATATTTTCTTAAATATTCAAATTAATAACAACCAACCTGTATTGAGAAGTCGTCCTAAAGAAAGATTGTACCGCTGACAAGAATCAAACCAGTATCCTCTTTTACTTGAAATGTGCCTTTATGAAACTAAAGCTAACAGATATAGATTTGTAGAAGTTTTAACAAGAAAAATTATGTAATCCTTAAATAGGTAATTCAAACTTTGTTCTATCAATGCAGCTGCTGTAGTTGAATTGGCAAAAGCATGTTTCAGCTAAAGAAATAGTTTCTCTGATGGAAAAAGGGGATACAGGTTCAATTCCTGACATGAGTAGAGGCCAGATTTGAAATTTACATATAGGTTTCCCATTAGTTTTTAAAAAATTTTTATTTCTATTAAAATCAGTACTAAGCCGTGTAGCATAAAAGCAAGCTACTTTTTCTTATTTTGATAAAGGTGGAATAATTTTAAATTGCTCTGATAGAATACTTGTTCTTTGTTGCTCTAATCAGTGCAATAACTTACAAATGCATTTATCATCATTATTATTATAATCATTAATAATGTTTGTACTTATTATGTAATGTATTTAATATATCTATTTATCTACTCTATAAGCATTCAAAATCTTACTTAAAATCTAGAGTCAAAATGTCTAAGAGTTAATATCAGAAGGATTCTGTAGTCAGTTTCTTCTGGCTTGTAATAAAGCTCCCTAAACCATTTCCTCCAACCTTCAAAGTGGCATAAGTCAAACAATCCAACAACATGTCTCCTGTTTGCTACAGCAATCACACTTCTGTCTGTAGCCTCTTTAAGCACTTCTTATAGATTGAGTGATTTGCATCGGTTAAAAGAGATTCTCACAAAAGTTTGTCTGATTCAGAGATCTATCTTTTTAAATATAGGACTTGTAAAGCCACCATCTTCTTTTTTGGGGATATTTTACATGTGAGACATGTCTGAATCCATTTTTGTCCCAAGGGTAAGTGATTTTCTATAATGTTACAACTTCATATCCCCTAAATATATTTATTTTCTGAAGAAAATACAGGGTGCAGAAACCTATACAAATTTAAAGCTTGATAATAATAGTAATGTTAGTATTGGTGATATATGAGAGAGAGAGAGAGAGAGAGAGAGAGAGAGAGAGAACCACTACTCAAGTTTCATGCTACCACAATTGTCAGACAACAAGAATGCTTGTTCTGTTCATCTCATGACCATGGCAGTATGAGTAGCAGTCCAAACTTTCTGAGTCGTGATGCTGGGAATTGTCTTGATAATTTAGACAGCACTATATACTACTGTTTAGGTAGGTGCTTGTCTTTTGGTATTTTTCCCCTTAGTTTATGTTTCCTTTCCTATTTTTCTTCTGTCAGTTTTTCTCCTGTTTTTTGGTGGTTGTTGGGTTTTGTGTTCATTAGTTTTTTTCTTTGATCATCTGGCAGGCATTGTGTTGGTTTTACAAGTACTTTAAATTTTTGTGGTGTGTGTGTGTGTGTGTGTGTGTGTGTGTGTGTGTGTGTGTGTATATATATATATATATATATATATATATATATATATATATATATATATATCTATCCTAGTGATGAAAAAAAGCATTTTTAATGATTTATTTAACTGTTGTAATTCTTTCTGTTCAAAACAACAAAAGATAAAGATAAACCTGATTAAGACCTTGGTGCATTGCGTCCTGGTAATTTGCTGAGAAAATTAAATTCTGAAATTGAATTTATTATGAAACTTCTGAGTAAAAATGGATGCCTGCTGGATGTTGTGGAGGCTAGCATTCAGGAAAAAATGTTACAATTTGTAAAACCTAAGCTGATTTGCTCCCAGAAATGTTCCATTTATTTGCACCTACTGTTGATTGGTGATATGAATACAAGGTTTGCAAGACTGATTTCTGTGGGTGTAAAAAGCTGTTATCAGTCTGTCAATCCTTGTATTATCTTTACTGCTTGGCTAATGTTGAGATCAATCTGAAAGGATGTTCTTCCTACCCATTATATCAGTTTGGTACTTTAACAGTTCATCAGTGTAGAATGGGCCAGAAATTGGAAGCAAGGATTAATCTGCAAGTACCATGTAATATTCAGGAAGAAAAATTTGGACAATTTTATAGGTATGTTAATAAAACTGGCTTAGTGATAGCTGAATATTTATTAAACAACCATCAGTGTGCCCAGTCTTAAAACCAAGAATGTTCTCAGTACTGAGGAAGGCTCACTTGGATTTTCACATGAAGGTGTTAGAATCTATTTATATTAAGTCCTCCCATCCATCCATCTGTAAGCAGGAGTAGTAGTTGTTAAGCATAAATTGAATTAACCTTTAATTTTTATATATTTATTATATAACATCTCATCTTTGGTGTTTATTTTAGTCATTATGCAAATTTCTCATCCTCAATTGATCTCTAATGAGTAAGGCTTGATTAACTGGTTAACCTTCTTTTTCCTTAATTGTGTTTTATATTTCAACCTCACCATTTTAACGTAATGTAAATTTGTATATATTTCTGAGATGAGGTATTATGTACATTATTTGAAGAAGGCTGGAATGTACAACGGCTGAAACATTGTAATGAATATAGCGACAAAGATGAGGACAATAGTTTGAATAATGTAAATAATATAATGTAAATTTGTTCTTACTCTACTTTTTGTTATTCTTTTCTCTTATTATTTTAACGTGTCCATTTTAATCGCTATTATCAAATTTTGTACCCTTTCTGAATTATTTAAAAAATACTACAAATATTTATTTTGGATGATGATCTCCTTCCTTGTCAATTCCCTTAATTCATTGAATACTCTGCAGTGAAGATATTCAGATAAAAATTCAGGTTTTGAACTTATTGATCCACTCTTAATTCTATGCTCTTAGTTTGATGGGACATGTGACAAAGTTCTCGCCTACTTCCAAAAATCTAATCAAATGGTTAAACATCAAAATTAAAAAAAAATCTCTTCTTGATTTGGCTGAGAACTTTCAGCTTCCACCTCTCTCTCTATATATATATGTGGAACACCGTAAAAAATTGTAGAAAAATTCAGTAGACTTAAGTCAGTTATGTGCCATGCATACATGCTTAGACGATCATGTATCTTTTGATACATGACTGATGCGGGAGATTTTTTCTCACAGTAGGTTTTCATTTTTTTCTGCGGTAGACCAGTTGCCATCCAAGGCTATAGAGCCCGGTCTGTCCTGCTATTTACCCATATCGGGGGGGGGGGAAAGAGGATTCATACCTTTCCCAAGGTTATTAGCACATAAGTGAATGTAATGGATTTGACTGGAATTCGAACTGGGCTCTCCAATTCCTCAATCTGTGTTGCTATCCATTAATCCACCGTGCCTCCTTTCTGTTACTCGACCGTGCCTACTAAAAACTCATTTTTGTGCAAAAAGTAGGCTCCAATTTGAATTTCCACATTTGCATTTATTAACCAATCAGAGACATTAAACCAAACATACTTAAGACTTTGAAATTTCAGACAACTATGTTGTCTGCTACAAAATTTGAGAGTGCACTTCAGAAAATGATTAACAATATATTCCCTCCAAAAAACAGATGTAGTGGATATGTGCATGTTCTAATGCACATACCCACTACATAATAAATAAATAAATACCCACTGCATAATAAATAAATAAATACCCACTGCATAATAAATAAATATTTATTGCTCTACTTTTGTATTGAGCCGTGTTTTAAATTAATGTTTTGAACACTGAAATCTTACTCTTCATTCTTTTACATTTGGATATATATATATATATATATATATATATATATATATATATATATATATATATATATGAGAGAGAGAGAGGGAGGGAGAGAGAGAGAGGACATGTAGGTGGAATTGGCAGGCTGATTTCAAATTCTATGAAACAGTGTTAACTTTATATTAATATCTTTGAAAAAGGCATGACTCCATTTCTTCTCTCCCAGACATAGGTTAAATAACAAAGCAGAATGTGCACTTTAGCCATCAGAGAGCAGTCAGACTCAAAAAGAAAGAGTTAATGGAATCAGTATTAAATGTCAGATGATGTGAATTTTTAATCACAAGCCTGGACTCTTTTGTATTATTCAGCATTTACAGAGAATTATATTAGAAAATAAAAGAAGGACACAAGAGTGATGAAAGAAGAATATTATTTAGAGATAGTGTTTGTTATAGTGAACTCAGATAATGTATGTTATTTAAATATTATACTTTGGGAAGCAGTGTACAAAACTGATGGCTTGTGTGTGGTAGTATAGTTATGTTCAAATTCTCAAAGTTTAGTTGGTTTCTCTTCTCAAATTGAATCAAAAATAGTTCTTACATAATTAGCCTGATCTTATGCTGTATACTACTTCCTATAGTCTCTGTTGTTATTCAAAAAGGAAATTACAAAAGCTCTTACTGAGGGTAACAAAGGAAAGTGAGAAGAAAGGACTCAATATAAACTACAAGAAGACAGAATGCATGGTTATCAGCAAAAGGATGGGCCCAAAATGAAAATTAAAAACAAGTATAGAAATTTAAATACCTGGGAAGTGTTCTGACAGATGGTAGAAAGTGTGACACTGAGATCCGTATATATTGGGATAGACAAAGATACATTCCAAAAGCTAAGTAGAGTATTAAGAGAGAGGAAAATTTTTTTAGAAACAAAGAAAATAGTACTGGACTGTTACATGATATCTGTCCTCCTGTATGGCAACAAATGCTGGACAATCTTCTCAAAAATGAAGAAGAGACTTGAAGCAACAGAAATGTAGCTCTACAGAAAGATGCTGAGGATACTATGGACCAAACACATGAGCAACAACAAGGTTTTGGAGAAAATGGAAACTTATACTTAATATCAGGAAATGGCAGTTGAAATCTTTGGGGCACATAATGATGAAAGAGGGCTTGGAAAACCTGATATTCACAGAACAGATTGAGGGAAAGAGAAACAGAGGATAGCAGCATGTAATGTACTTGATGATCATGAATTAATGGATGGTACAACAGGGTTTGGGGGAAATAACAAAAAACAGAAAACCTATTAACAGATACAAGGGATGAGAAGGTGTGGAGGGGCATGATGTCCTGAAGGGACATGGCACAGAAAAGAAGAAATCTCTGTGATTACTTTGGACAGGTAGTTGTCCCCTGGTTAAGCAGAAAGATATTCAAAGGTGAATTTGGTGGACCACAATTGAAATAAAAAATCTCACTCCATAATAAATTGATAAATTTCAACCAGATTGTTGTATGGATGAATTGTAAGGAAGTCATGTGTAACTATATTTTCTTATCTGGGTTAGTGAAACTCTCCTAGTGAGATTTTCTTCAGTAGGAAATTCAAGCAGTACTTTTGTATTCTTTCTCCATCCAATTCCTTTGGTCTTTTTTTCTGAGCAGATGAAATAGAAACTTAATGGATTGCATGTTTCAAGATTGATTAATGACTGACCTGCTGAAAAAAAAAAAAACCCATTTTGTCTTTTTGGTAGGATATATAACAAGTAATGAGGACCACCATTTGAGTTTATGCTAAACTCTTCTGAGAGGTTTTGTCAAAATTCTTTCACAAGAGCAGACACTAACTTCCAGCTTCTCCTTTCTTCCTTCTTGTATAATTTCTCTGGATATTTATTGAGGACCTTATAGTTTTCATCTTTCATTATTGATACTTTTTTCTAGATTCCAATTTAGTCTGTGACAATTTCAAAAGTAAACAGGACTTTTGAATTTATATTGGTGATATAGATAACATGACAGAAGAAAGATATCAGGATACATTTTATTTAGCTTGATATCTTTCTTTAAACTTTGTGAGTATATTGGCACTGACATTTTTCAGTGACAGTAGGTTGGATGTTTCTAAAATGTGTCATTTGAATGGGCTGACCTTGAGTGGCATGAACTTGATCAGGACTTTGAGGTGTATTGATCTTTTTTGACCTTTCCCTTGACAGTAATTTGTTTTCATTTTACCAGTCAAGAGAGTGAATGCTTATCAACCAAACCTTTTGCACACAATTCTTTTCCTTTAGACTGACGTCACTGTTTCTTTCAGTGTGACACATTTGTCTTTTGTGACATTTGAGGAAATAGGAAGGTCAGTTGCATAATACAAAATAATGAGACAATGTACAATATATTTTGATCAATATCAGGTTTTATATTGTATGTTCACTCTTTTACACTTATTAATACATACATATTTTATATTATATTTTGGTGCTTGTTGAGATGATATTTTGAACATTTTCACATGTTTTAATGATTACCAAGATAAAAAAAAATAAGCTTTGATAGAATCTTAATAAACATTGGTGCTTGCTACAACTTTCCAATGACCCTCTATTAAACTCACACAAATATATTGTATATATTTTGTAAATATCTATTTATCTGTCTGTTATTACATCACTTTTAGTCATATTAATCCTATATATATATATATATATATATATATATATATATATATATATATTGTTATGGTCCAGGTTAGGACCAAGTAAGAACAACACAAACACAAGAGTAGAAATAACGAAGGGGGTCTTTAATATTTTTTCCTCTTTGGATTAATCATCAAAGGCTCTGTAAATTTTCTTTTTCTGTTTGATTTCCGCAGTTCTGAAATTGCTTGAGGCCTTTGCATATTGAATGTGTCAAATTTTGTGTCCATTACTCCCTCCTCTTCCTGAGGTAGACAGTTAGAATCCTCTAACAGCCTCTTTCTGATCTGATCTAAGTGCCTTTTATGCGAGAACTTCGGTCCTTGAATTATGTAAATCACGTTCCCGATTTGTTTCTCTATTGTACCTGTCTCTCAATAGGATGTATTGTTTTTGAACATTTAAAAAAAAACTTTCTTCCCTGGGTTAAATTTTCTTTTTGGTACAAACTACATTTGTCTGTTTTGGCAGTAATTTGTTGAATACCGATCTAATTTTTCAGGCGAACATTACTTCTGCCTGCGATAATGCCGATGGCGTAGTATTGTTCGGTGTAATTCTATACACTTGCAAGAATTGTTGTAAAGCCTTTTCTGTTGGTACATCATAAGCTTTCCTCAGTGCTCTTTTTAATGTATCTACAAACCTCTCCACTTGTCCATTTGATCTTGGGTGATATGGTGGGGATTTGATGTGTTTCACCTGAAAAGTTTCACAAAATTCTTGAAAATCCACAGATGTAAATTGTGTCCCATTATCAGTAACTAAACAATCAACCACTCCGAAACGAGCAAAGAGCTCGTGAAGGCAATTTATTGTAGTCTCAGAAGTAGGTTTTCTACGACGAAATACTTCTAGCCATTTGCTGTAACTGTCTACAACAATGAAGTAGTAGAAACCATCTAATGGGCCTGCGAAATCTACATGGATTCTTGACCACGGTCGGTCTGTCTTAGACCATGGCTTATGAGTGATCGGAGGTGCTTTGGCTGCTAAGGAACAGCCCTTGCATTTGTCCACCATATGTATAATATCTTGATCCATATTTGGCCAGTACATGTAACTTTGCATTAAGGATTTCATCCTGTTCTTTCCTGGGTGGCCCATGTGAAAATCCTTGAGGATTCGCCTTTGTAGCGTTTTCGGGGTTACTACTCTTTCATTATATAGCAGAACATTATCACATAACGAAAAACTGTCTGATATATGCTTATCTTTTCCTACAATTTTTGTTTTTGTTTCCTTTATAAATTCGTCATTCACTGCTTTGTTTCTTATTTCCTGTAATGTGATGGGGAGGTTTCGAATTGTACTACATAATGATGTTCTAATATCTTCCTCATATCGTAGAGCTGCAATTACGGAATCTTCTAATGGCTCCGTTTTCTTTGGTATTAGTCTCGAAAGACTATCTGCATGCCTGATTTTGTTTGATGGAAGATACTCCAATTTAAAGTTATAGTTTAATAAAATTGTCCCACATCTTAGCAATCTAGACAGGTAGATCTTTCTTTGATCCAAATATTGTCAATAACGGCTTGTGGTCTGTCTGTAAGGTGAAAAATCTACCGTAAATATATCTGTGGAATCTCGTAACTGCAAAAATAATCCCCAGTACTTCTTTTTCGATTTGCGAGTAATTTTGTTTGGTTGGTAGTAACGTTCTTGACGCATGTGCAATGGGTTTTAGTGTCCCATCAGGCATTTTATGAAGTATACATGCCCCAACACCATAGGCACTCGCATAACTCGCGACTATTATTTCCAATTTTGGGTCATAATGCGCTAAAAATAAATCTGCTCTTAGAGTCTTAATGATTTTGTCAAAAGTTTTCTGACATTCATATGACCATTCTCAAACTTTTTCCTTCTTCAACAGTTCATTTAGGGGTATGCGTAATTTGTGCATGTTAGGAATAAATTCTTGATAATAATTTACTAAGCTCAAGAAGCTTTGTAACTCGGCTAAATTCTTTGGAGCCGGCATTTTTTTCATTGCCATGGCTCTTTCTGGGTCTGGTCTTCCTTCTTCATTAATAATATGGCCCAGATATTTTATCTCCTTCATAAAGAAGTCACATTTATTTTCCTTTATCTTAAAACCATAATTTTGTAACTGCCTGAAAACCTCTTGAACGTGTTCCCAGTGGGGTTCAATATTTTTACTATTTATCAGGATGTCATCAAGGTATGTGATCATGAAATCCAGTCCGCCTAGCATAGTGTCCATTATTTGCTGAAATATCGCTGACGCGACCTTGATCCTGAATGGTAATCTCTGGAACTTATATAACCCTTTATGTGTGTTCATGCACAACAACCTCGAGCTTTCCTCATCTACGTAGGTATGCTTCGCTCAAGTCTATCTTTGAGAAAAATTTTCCTCCGTTCAACTTTGTGAAAACTTCCTCTGGACTAGGGAGAGGATAGTGATAATCCTTAATAGCTGCATTCAGTCCTGTTGAAAAATCAGCACATACTTGTATCTCACCCAATTTCTTTTTCACGTAAACCGTAGGTGCGGCCCATTGACTATATTCCACCTTTGTCAATATACCGGTTTTCACGAGTCTATCCAACTCTTCGTCTATTTTTTCTAATGATGCGAAAGGTACATTTCTTTTCTTCTTGAAAATGGGTTGCACATTTTCTTTTAGTTCAATTTTGTCCGCCATTTTTTTACACCTCCCGAGGCCGGCTGAAAATACGTCGGGGAAACTCTCCCTTAATTTCTCCTTCAATTTCTCTGCATCGGTCGATAACCTTTCCACTTTTTGGCAGAATGTATTTATCGGTAAATCCCAGAGGTCAAATTTCTGTATCCAGTCAGTTCCAAATAAATTTTCCATATTTTTTAGAAAAATACATCTTTAATTTCTTGGTCATTCCATTGAACGTCACATTTGTGATAATCTCCTCCTCAAATTTGATTTTTCTTTCTGTTACCGACCTGGCTATTTTATCGGTTCTCAACATGGTCGGTTTGTTTAATTTCTTCCATGTCTGTAAGCTAATAATGGTTAAATCTGATCCGGA
The DNA here is from genome assembly GCA_964036315.1 of Acanthosepion esculentum. Lineage (NCBI taxonomy): Eukaryota > Metazoa > Mollusca > Cephalopoda > Sepiida > Sepiidae > Acanthosepion > Acanthosepion esculentum. The sequence continues at coordinate 66,461,637 of OZ038506.1, forward strand.
ATCTAATTGTATTAGAATTACTTACAGTACAAAATTTTTATTATACTGTAAGTAATTCTAATACATTTACTTGTTTTTAAAAAGATATATAGTCTATTAAAAATTAAAAGTGAAATTTAAAAAAATAGTAGTTAAATAAAACGTATTCTAACCTAAACATCCCCCAAAAATCTTTAAGTATACAAATAGAAAAAATGCTGTAGGAATTTTTGCCATTAATAATTAAATTTAAAAAAATCCCAGACGACATGCATTTAGCGGATGTCAGAATTCGTTGAAAAATACATCCCTACCCATCCCTAAACATAACCCCTTTTTCGAACGTAACTAATAACTGTTATAACAAAAGTTAAGAAAAATGAACACGCTGCTACCCCTTGTCTGGATGAGTGGATTTCTCTGTATCCTTGGAAACAGTGAATTATGAATTTTTGCCGTGCCTTTAAAACTCAGTAAATTTAAAAATAAGTTATTCCAAAATTCGCTTGAGGATGAAATGGAACTAATGTTTTTAATTTAATTACAAAATTAAATTTGAAGCTTTTAGCTTCCATTTTTGAAACATGGTTATTACTGTGTAGTGAAAAATCATATTTTAAATCAGCTAATTTATAATATATATATATATATATATATATATATATATATATATATATATATATATAATACTTTATGAACTTTCGTCTAAGGTACCTAGACTTTATGGATTTAAGCACAGTACTAGATTGGTGGCAAGGTCTCATCATTTTACAGCTGAAGTGGCTAAATGTAACTGTAAGTTCTATACTAACAGTTTGTTTACATTATTTACATTGTTTGGACTGTTGTCCTCATCTTTATTGTCATGTTCACGACGTTTCAGCCTTTGCATGCTCCAGCCTTCTTCAGTTTGTTTTCTCACATTTCTCATTTGTGGAAACAGTCTTCTGACTTCTTACTTTCCAGTCAGCTTTGATCTTCAAAAATTTAAATACAATGTCAATTTCTATCTTCTATATTCTTAATTCCTGTTCTTTTATTGTTCTCTCTTCTAATGATTTCTTTTACACACTCGATAACCTATTGCGTTATTGCTTTGATTGGGGTGAAATGTTTAAAAAATCAGTCAATCTATTTATAGAATGAGACATATAGTGTGGGGAAATTGTACAACACAGATGAGAGTTAAATAATTATATATTTTTTGTCTGTAAGATAACATTCCTATAAAGAATCTTTGTAAATAAATAAATGATAAAAAGCTTTTTATGCATAAAGTACTTTACTTCATATTGACAAGTTAACATTTAACTTACAATCAATTTTAAAAACTAAACCTTCAGTCATTCTTCATATTAAAAATGTGTTGTAAGTGGCATAACAGCAATCAGTATAACAAATGGATCTGACAGACGGAGTTCAAATTCCAGTTGATGCTGCTTGTGTTCATGTCACAATAATAACATTGGGAAAGGCATGAATCCACATCCCAATGATCTATATCATCACTGGATATCTTGACAAAAAAAGTGTTGACATGGAATAAATTACAAATGACCTTAATGCCTGCACAGTAGTCAAAGTAAACTGCTGTCATATTCATTGTGAATCATGACAGGAGCCAGTCATATACAAATACGAGCCTGTAAAAAAAATATGTCACTAGTTTCTACTTTTCCACAAATGTAAGGCAGAAACTTTTCCAGCTGGAGATTGTATGCTGGTGAAACGATTGCATTACTTCCACTTGAAGAAGTACAAAACCTTTTTTGGGGGAAAATCAAACAAAGTCAATTGCCAGCAGAGTGTTTGCTATTGAAATATCCATCAGGAAATAAGAACATTTTCTAAGTACAGATTAGAAAAAGTTATAATTTGATTTTAGCTAATGAAATACACTTAGTATCAATACAAATAGCAATAAATATTGAAGTCATGATTGGTATGCCATAATGCTCAGTCATACAAATGATATGAGCTTTATGGAATTTAAAAAAAATGTTTGTTAGTAGTAACACTTTCAGCAGCTCACTTCTGATTCTGATTCATGTGAACATCTTTTAGTAAATAGAATTATCTGACTCATTTAAATAGAATTATCTGACCCATATAAATAGAATTATCTCACCATAATAGAATTATCTGACACATATAAACAGAATTATCTCACCATATCAGTAGAATTATCTGACCCTATATAAAATCTTGGAAAGAAACTATCTGTGGTTGTATTAACACAGCTGATGCCTTGTAACTTGAAAGCTTATCTTCTTCACAGATATTTAGTCATTGACCAGTCTAGGAAGCCCTCTGCTCAATGATGCTGTGTTAGCCTGTCACAGTCAAAACTTACTGTAGTTATCTCTCTGTTGAACTATCCAGTCCTTAGAACCCCTACACATGGATTTGTCCACATAGTTCAGTGCCAGAGGTCATGAACTAAAGTTTCTTTTTATTAAGGTTCTATTAATAGTCAGGAGGTAATACTTTGTAAAAAACAGTTCAGATTAAAATGGAATTTCCAGCATGGCACTACTTATTTATTTCAACAAAATTAAAAAGTAAAATTCCCTTTGCCATTTTTCTCTTCTTTAAAAAAATGCCAGTCAACTTGATCTGAAATAGCACAAAAATTTGGCTGCAAACCATTCTATAGAATTAAAACTTATTTTTGAATATTTAAAATAAGTAAAGAAAATGTTTACTGCATTCATATGAAAGAAGCTTGTACATGAACTGCTGCCAGCTGATAGATGGATAAAATGTAGTCAAACATTTATTTGCTTTTTATAAAGCAAAACTATTTAGCCATGACCTGCCATGATTTTTCACCAATCTTTTTCTTCCTGTACCTTTAATTCATTTATCATTAAACATGTGTCAATGTGAATATAAGTGCATAATTAGATGTATCAGAATGATTGTTCTCTGGTGATAATTTTATGATATACCTTCAGTTATATTTAAAAATGTATTATATGCACTTAATTATCACTCAGGGCTTAGATTATTCATATGAAATGATTCCATCTATAACTCCAAAACTTTTTCTTCCATATTGTTTTTAAAAAGTTTTGATTCTTTTGCATGTGTAAATCATTGTTTTTCTTTTTTCATTTTTGCAAAATGTAATTCTCAAAACTTTTTTGGCCTTCATGTTTTATTGATTCATTCATTTTCTATGGCTTATCAACCATGGCAGGTTATTTAAAGCCAGAGAATATTTTTAGATTGTAGGAATTTTTTTGGTGTGTGGGGGAGATCATAGTGATTTAGTGATGCAAGTTTACTAATTAATTAACACATGGCTGGAGGAGAAGAAGTGGACTCATACCTTTCTCAAGGGTGTTTGCTCATAAGGGAACATAACCAACACAATGGGAATTGGAATTTAGGCTCTCCGATTAACAATTCCAAACCATTATCCATTAGACCACCTGTACATGCAGGCTTATGGCACCTGGCATTCCCAAGTGGTCACCCATTTAGGTGCTGACCAGGTTCAACATTGCTTAACTTCAGTGATTGTATGGGAACGGGAGTTTCAATGTGATGTGACTTCAAACCACTTGGCTTTCACAGTTACCAATTGTGTTTATTATTATATTTAGGTAGTGTAATGAATATTGATATGGAAAATGCAATTGGCAAGCCAAAATCAAATTCTAGCCAATGCTGTTGTGTTTATAGAACTTCTTTTTATCATTTTTAAAATGATACCAGAAGTTCTTTTGTAAACATATGACATGACCCTCACCCAAGTTTTCCACTGACAAGCCAATGAATACCCGACATTGCATTCTGATTTTTGATCTTGTTGGTGTTTGCTGAAAGCTGGGAAATGATATGATGCATGTTCACAAGGTAACATGATGAAAGACAAATATCATGTTCAGAAATAGGAACACAAACCCAATTTCCCATATTACATATAGGTATTTTATTCAGTGCTTCACCTGCTCATCCTGGTGGGTAGGTAGGTGATACTTGGGACAACTTCTGCTATATTAGTTCTTTCCCTGATCAACTCCTGATGTGATGGATGGCAATATGAAATTGAGGCTTTGAAACTGCTTGACAGCCATGTCTGTCTTCCACCAAGAGCAGACAAGAACTCACCTTTATCCCATGCATGACTGTTAATATAGACCAGCAACTGGATATACCCTACTTCTGATTTTGTTGCTACTTGATAACCAAAAATCTCTCTTTTGTCCCTGTACTGCCACGTTACCCTTCAGTCAAAGTGGATGCCGCTTGGAAGATCAAACTTCAAAAGGAATTATCTGCTTGCCCATAAAACAGAAACACTTAAGATCATGAGAAAGCCACCTCTTCCACTTCTACATGGGTGTCTATAGTATCACACTATAAAAATGATACCAGAAGTTCTATAACATTTATTTGAAATAGATTTTGACATGAGTAAGATTTTTGTTATTACTCAACACTTAATTTCTTTTTGAATGAAAGCTTTTATGTCTATATATTTCAAAAGTATGAATTCTAGATTTTGTACCTTGGATTAAAATTTTTGTGTGGAAAAGAAAACTATTCCTGATAAATGCAGTTATTCATGTTAAGATATTAATATGAAGAATGATGCTTTGCATTTTTCCAAAATGAGGCTACAGGATAAAATTTTATATGAGAGGCAGGCAGACAGAGAGAATGAAAAAGAAAAAATGAATGATGTTTGGCAATGTCCATGCTGACTACCTTTTTGTTATTTATATTTGAAAATTATCTGTTAATTTGATTAAATGTATTAATGTTCCAGTTAAAAAAAGATGCAAAGGAATCATGTTGCCCTAAGAATTCTTTAACAATTTTTATCAAAGTGAAACAGATAAAATATTGTGATTTTGAGTGTTAGTTTTTTGTACAGCTAGGAACTTTTTCTGTTCCATTGATAATATCTAATTAACAATCTATATTTAAATAACATTAGTTACAAGGTAAAACACTGGTAAAAATTATGGAATTATCCCACTTAGATGATGTTCACTTAGGTTTTTTATTTAGCAATAAATTAACTACAGTCATGATGCAAAACATTTTTATTTAATAACTGAACATTCTGGCTTCATAAAATACACCTGAAACAAACTACATTAAATTATTTAAATTAATAATATAATTTTTTTCAAGTCAAGTAGAGGAAAATATTATGGATTAATCCAATACTGAGGAAAAAAATTATGGAATTCTTTTATTAAAAATTAGGATTAATATTTAGTTGCTACCACTCAAGCTTCTATGACAGCCTTAATACTTTCAGGCTTTGGTTTCACTAATTTGAATCAATATTCTTTATCAAAGTGGTTTCAGCTTTCCCAAATGGCAGTTAATAGATCTTTTAATGAAACCTCAATGGACATTTTTTTTAACTTTCCACCATAAATTTTCAACTGGATTTAGCTCTGGATTGTTTACTGGCCATGTCATTGATCAGAGTAAAGGGAATTAAAGACTTTCCTTAAGAAAAGCTTTAATTCCCTTTACTCTGTGAAAAGATGCATTATCATGAGAAATGACTTCATTATCACCAAACCAATTTTCTGTTGATGGAATGAGAAAATCATCTGTGATTTCAATGTACACATGTGTATTGGTTGTGGTGGTAATGATTGCCATCTCTGGTTCTTTAAATAACATGCAACCCTATATAATAAATGATTTGAGAATTTTATTTGTTTTTTCAGGCAGTCATCTTTATCTGTTTCATTTGAATGGCACAACACAAAAGTTCCATCATCATCATCACTTTGGCCAATGCATATTCTTGATTCATCACTGAATATCAATTCCATCTAATCATCCACATATCACCTGTATTTCTCTTTAGCCCACTTTAACCTCGTTTTCTTCTGATTGTATTGATTTTCATTTGGCCTTTCCATATGTAAATCCCATTTCATGTAAATCTGATTCCTTACAGTATTGTCATAAATATTGACTTTTGTTTTGATCCATTTGTCCTTTATTTGTTTTGTTGTACATCTTATTGAAGACATATTGCTTTGAATGTTCTATCCTAATGCTATGATGTCTTTCATGGTCTCCTTTTAACCATCCTCTTTTGTATTTGTACCAAATTTTAGATGCAGATGACTGAGAACAAACATCTTTCACCACCCTTGACTGTAGACTGCATTCTTGAATGAGATTTACAATCCATTCCACTGTTTCAATTGACATTTCTTTGGTTGGAGCAATGTTTCCTTTCAATAAAGTATGCCCAACCACTTGTTGAGCACTGTAAGAACTCTTTTAACTGTAGACCAATTTGCATATCAAGGCTTCTACTGGAATGAAACTTACAAAATCATTCTGTATTTTTTTCTTCAACTTTAGGATATTTCATAATATTTTCCACTACATGCTTGGAAAATAATTATTCAGTTAATTTAAATATTTTATTCTAGTTTGTTCAAGGCATATGTTATAAAACCAGAATGTTCAGCGCTTCAATGAAAAAGAATTGTGTCTTATCTGTTATTAGTTTATGTACTGCTAAATAAAAAACCTAAGTAACCATTCTCTAATTGGGCTGACTCCATAATTTTTGCCAGGGGTTGTATATACAGGTTTAGAAATTCTGATAGATCTTTTTGCTCCTTTATTTTGTCAGTATTCAATTTATCAGTATATTATCAAAAGGATAATAAACTGATAATCCCAATAGAATTACTGCTAAAAATGCAACCAGATCATACAATAATAATGATAATAACTAGCAAATTACATGAATTTACTAATAATTTTGTAAATGTTGCACTATATATTTTTCAACCAATAGCCATTCCCAGATAGTTATAAGAAACGTGACATAGTCTCTCTTAAAAATACTGAAATGGCCTCAACAGATTATGTCATGAAACATGATTTCACCTCTTACTACAAGCAATGCTTTTATCTAAGATACCCCCATCTCATCTCTCTGTGTTGCACTCTCTTTTTGTCTTTAGATTCCTCTCTCTCTCTCGTTTTACTCTCTCTCTCTCCCTCTTGGATGCTCAACACAATCTGGGTTCGTTTAGTCTGTAACAAATTTGTGAAGACAAGATTAAAAAAAGAAAAGAAAATGACTTTAATTTCAAACGATCACTTGCAGTTCAGGGGGTGAATTTGCCTTTAATAGATTGTTAGGTTATGAAACATGATTTAAACCCTCAGTAAAGACAACTGTATCTATCTAAAATGACCTCCCCTTCAATCCCTTTGCATTCCACTCTTTTTTTGTTTCTCTCTGTCTTGCTCTCTATGTCCCACTCTCTTTTTCCCTCTTGGTATCTTCTCTTTCTCTTTGTGATATCATGTGTGACACACACCATACATAGGTACAAGCGTATAATAATAATAATAATAATGATAATGAAAACTATGAGTAATCTTATTTATGGTATTATGATTTTATCAGTATATATGATTATAATTTTATAGCAGCTTCAAGATAGAAATATCTCACTCAATTTCTCTAAGTATTCAACATATGCAGAATAGATATGTGCATAGACATCTGTGCATGTAGGCATGTACATATCGTGCTATGAATTATATTCCCTGTGACATAACTATGTTAAATTTTTTCTGAAAATTACTTCTGGGTTGGCTGATTTTTTTCCCACAATTTTTTCAGTCAAAAACTGACAAGATTTATTCATGGAATACTTCTCCAATTGGTGAGATGCCTTTGCTATTCTACTCACTCAAAAATCAAAGGATTTCCCTGATTAAAGAAAATATTTAACACTGAAACACTCATTATTTATATATCTTAACTAGCAGCATGGCCCAGCATTACCCATACTTGATTCAACAATCGTACGACTCATACATCAATCGCTATCACTTGACTTAAAATATTTTTGCCCTTCCTTGCCTTTAAAGGAGTGCCCTTTGTTGTGCTGATGTTGCTATATGCCTTACTTCTTGCCTATCTCACACTGCGAATTTTTTCTAAGCTCTATACTAAACATTAAATCTGTTACGAAAAAAGAACTAAACAAAATAAACAGAAAATGATCAGCTTTAAAAAAGGACTCATAACTGGAAAAACCGAATGAAAAAAGAATGTTAACAACAAATACTTTTTCACACACAACCCAGTTCTACAGAATCAGAATCAACGTTGAGTTTAAGCAAGTGAATAAGCCAATTGGAGTAAAGTGCCATGCAGATTTAAATTTTTCCCACTTGTGACGAATGCAGCTATCGATTTTTTTTTGCATGCTAGCATGCTAGTTAACATTCATGTCAGTCAGTTGTTGGCTCTCAGGCTAGCCAAGAGAATCTTCCTGCCTATTCATGGCAGCCAGCTATAGGCTCTCACTCTGGCCAGTAGAAAATGGCCGCAAACTACATGAAAACTGCCGTAGAAGCATGAAAAAATCGATTATTTCCACTATTGATGGGAGTTAGGAAATGCAAAGTCAGTCTTGACCTTCCCACTAACTTGGAGCATGTGCATGTAAATTTTGGTGCAAATCCATTGAAAATTGCAGCCATGCATTCGTTACACACACACACATCCTGCCTTTTATAGATAGAGTTTTTTTTCCAAATATATTATCTTCCATTTTTTGTTTCCATATTTTTAAATAAATATAATCACATGACTATTTACTTTTAAGGATTATTTTAGGTTTATTTCATCTTTTTAGGGTTTACTCTCTGATTTTAATGCCGAACTGGTGAAATTACCAAAGCAAATGATATTTTATCAGGATTTAGATGGGTTACCATCTAAAAATTTTAGCAGCTGTAAGAAAGAAGGAATAGAACTTTTAAAGCTAACTTGAAACTACTGTAGTAAAATTTGGATAGTTCATACTAAGGCCTTCCATCTCTCTCTCCCATTTTATATATATATATATATATATATATATTGTGTGTGTGTGTATGCGTGAGTGTGTGTGAATTTGGATCAAATATAAATCAAATATTAGAATCCAACAGAATGATAGATTAAGGAACAAATAGGAAACATATACAAATTTAACATGTTTCACTTTTATTTATGATTCATCAGAAAATGAAATATGGAGGATAAAAAAATTGGTACTTTTATTTTTGTATTGTTTGTTTTTCATTGGTTAAACAGACCTTACATATGTCTGTCTTGTCAAGCAGTGTTCCTGTGTATAATTTGTGTTTGTGTATCATAATTCTAGTCTATGCAGGAATTGGATGATAATGTGTATTCATTTGTGTGCATGTGCACATTTAAGCATCTAGTAGGCATTTTCATCTATGTTTGGTGGTTGTTTGTGTGTTGATTTGGGGAAGTTTTGTGTGAAAGAATTAAGTTACACTGGTTGTGGTTGTAGGTAGACATATCTTTGATTCTTTAAATATGGATTTTATAAAAAATTATGATATAATAAAGTGTGCTTGATGTGTGTTTCTAGATAGCAAAGTATTCATCAGAACTCACTCTAAGTATTTCCTATGTAATGAATTATGTTCTTTTCTAATAAGGGTGGCATTTATAAGATCAAAGTTATAGCTTGTTTTTGTGTGTGTGAAAATGAATTTATAAAGGTTCTCTCAATGTAGTTCTCTCTGATGTTTGTAGATGTAGGCTTTTAGATTTCTAGATATTTCACCAATGTTTCTGGGTTTTTTTTGTTATAAATCCTGGCATCTGGTATGGTGCTGGATCCATTTCTATTCTTAACTATATCTCTGATTGTTTTGGAGGCAGTGGTAAAAATCTTAGTGTTGGGAATAACTAGCTTGTTTAAAATGTTTTTGATATTGTGAGAGGGTAGGATTATGAATTTTATGTTTTTCTTGTTAGAAGAGCCTACATTGTATTTTTATGACTTATTCAGATATAATAAATTCTGACTTGAGCTGCTGAATTAAAATATTATACATTAAAATATTATGTGTTAGTTTTTATTTTGAAAGTTAATGTTTTTACAATAAAATTGGTATTGACCAACTGATATTGATAAATTTTTCTGAATGTACAGGGTGTGATGGGTAAATTGTTGCCATTTTATATCTTTAATTTTGTGTGGGCACATTGTTTGTTTTTGATTTTGTCAACTGCACAGTATAGTAGGGTCAGTTGGGCACCATCTATGAGAAAAAGAGCACCATGCTGCAATTCACTCTGCCAGAAATTTGGAAATGGCAAGCTGTACTGCTTGGCATTCATGCTGGAATCACCAATATGAACATTTTAGAGTGTTTGGATGTCACTGAGGATAGTGCAGAGGATTCAGAAAGAGTTGGATGAGTTTAATGGTGATTATGAAGGTATGGCAGCTTTGAAAACTCACTATGATTGTTCTGATGAGAAACAAACTCTTGAATTTGTTGGTGAGGGCCTCAGACTCAACATAGAGGCCTACATCAAGTATCCTTGAGAAGGCAGTGCTGCCCTGAGTCAAGAGGATGGCTGCTGAAGAACCTATGTCTAGCAACAGGACTCCGCACCATGCCACACAGGCAGGAGAACCCAATCATGGTTGTCACACAATTCCTGCAACCACATCAACCCTTAAATCTGGCTACCTAATTCCCCAGACTGCAACTCACTTGATTTTTATTGGTTGGGCGCAGCTGAGCAAAAGACCAACAAAACACCTTGTAACACCAAATATGAACTGAAGGCAAAGATTATGGCTGTATTCACCAACTTAAACTAGGAGACAGTCCAGAAGAGTTGTAGGATATTTCAAAATTGTCTGGAGGCCATGGTTGAAGTCAATGGCAATTTTATTGAATAAATTTACTCTTCAGTATTTCAAGATATTTTATGTGTAACTTTGATAAATATATCTGTTAAAATGAGATTTCAGTGTTATTTTCATTTTCATGTAATTTAGTCAACAATTTATCCATCACACCATGTACATATTCATATAAGCAACATGTCGTTATGAATATGAATATGCATTAAGGTTATAATATCTATTCTCATTAAAATACGTTGAAAATAAATTATTTTGAGGCTTTCAGGTTTTATACTGATAATAAATTAAGTTCAGCAAAAGTTTTTATGTATAAAATAAATTTAAAAGATTTAGGCCCTAAAAACATATGTTTGATTAATACAGTATCCAACAGTTTTGTCTTTTTCTATGTATCGTCTCCTTTCAGCTCATAGGCAATCATGATTCTCTACAGCTTTTGTTGTTTTAAGCAATTCTTGCTTATTTAAGAGCCACCTTTGCTTTTGTGGTCATTGTTCTACGCTCCATTTACTCATTTACTCACTGTTTCACCCACTGCTATTCTTAAATTAAATAGACCATGTGAATGTTAAATTCTCCAAGCTTACTTTTTTCATTTTGGGTACCAAAAATTTCCATTATCTCTTTCTGATTGTTAGCAGCAATTTCTTTATAGTTTCTTTAAAACTTTCTAGTTAGTAAAATATTTTTTTTAATCAGTTTCACCCAAGCAAGGCAGTAAGACACAATGGGTTACTGGGTGTGGAAGAATTATGAACAGAAACATTAATTAATAAACAGGAAGAGAAAAGAGTAATCAGGAGGACAGTACATAGTGATTGACATTGCATTTAAATTTTTGAAGATTAAAGTTGGATGGAAAGCATGAAACCGGAAGGGGGCTCCACAAGTGAGAACTGCAAAAAAAAAAAAATAGAAAAAAGAAACTGTTAGCATAGAATTTATGGCTACATCTAGCCATTAAACTGTAAATTGATGAAATCTTGATGCCAGTCTAGTACTGTGCTTAAATTAAAAAAATCTAGCTATCATAGCTCTTTTCTATGGTACCTAGACTTTTATTATTCTCAACAATGGATATAGAACCACATTTCTGTTGCTTCAAATCTTTTTTTCATTTATAAGGAAACTGTTCAGCACTCAATACTTTATAGGAGATCAGACATTATATAGCAGCTCAGTATTCTTTTCTTTGCTTTTCATGCCAATCAATATTATGTACAATTTGTAAAAATCAGTTTTTGCTATTCCTCTGTACCTTTGGATTTATGTAACATTTTTTATCACAGCTAAACTACTTAATTAAATTTTTGCACCTGCTTCATTTTCATGTCCTTGACATTTAACTTGCAAATTGGGTTTTTCATTTTGCTAACAATCAGGCATTCTGTTTTCTTACAGTTAATGGTTAGTCTTTTCTTCCTGCCTTCTTCAACTACCTTGTCCAATAATTCTCTTTCAGTTTTCTTTCTGAATCTGATCTCAACATTGTTCGGTATAGCGTATATGGTTAATGTCATACCCACTGATAAGAAATCCTAGAATGTCTTCTAGTCCTTTTAGAATCATCTTACTGTAAATATTAAATAAAGTAGAGAAAGTACATCCTTGTTGTTCCCTTTTCTATCCTTGTCTATTCACTTATTCTCTATCTGCACGCAGGCTGTTTGTTCCCAATACATGTTACTTATTATTTGAATGTGTTTTTCATGTAAATCAAGATTTACAAATATTTCCACCAGCTTTTCATGTTATATTTTATCAAATCCCTTTGTGTAATTTATGAAACATAAGTATAGAGCTTTCTTTGTTTCTACTGTTCATTCTGATTATGAAAATTGCATTTCTTATTCTAGTGTCTGGAACAAAGCCACATTTTTGCTTATTCAGCTATGAGATCTATTCATTAGAATCTTAATTATTAGCTTTGTTATGTGGCACATCAAGTTGATTGTTTGATGGCATTCACATGTGGTTTCTTTGTCACTGCTATGGAGACTGATCAGTTGAGGTCCTCTGCTATTTCACCACTGTGTTATATCCCACTGCATTAACCTCTTATCAATCTTCAAATCATCTAGAATAATTTCATCTGGCCCTGCTGCTTTATTCCTGTTTAACTTGGTTTGATATAAAACCTCAAATGTTAATATCATGACTCCTTCTATATATTGTTGGTAATATTCCATACACTAGAATATTTAATAGTTTTACATGCTAACATGGGCTCCTCAACATTTTGTTACATTCATTAGCTTTCATTCATTGATTTCGTTAGGTCTTTTCTATTGTTTAGATTTTAACATGATTTGGAGCAGCTTTTATTGCTTCCCTAAGATTTTCTTTGCTTGCATATTGTTTACCATTCTCACATATTAATGATTTAAAACAAGTTTTCTTTTGAATACCTGGAGCAGCTGGGGACCATTCCATTCATGTAGTGTCTTTGAAATCTTTTTTGGCAAGGTGGGCAATAGTCAACTAGATAGGATGTGACAGAACATTATAGTGCATGAATGCACTCTTAAAGCTGTCTTATCCAAAAACTGATAATAATTATCTGTAAGTATTATATTATTAAATATTCATTCAGGAAATATAAGTATTTTGAATTTTCAGAGATATAAGTTTAGGTAACTGTTATGGTCCAATATCCTCGCACCACTGTTATGGTCCAAGGTTAGGACCAAGGAAGAACAACACAAACACAAGAGTAGGAATAACAAAGATATATTAAACAGAAATAGAATACAAGAAGTTGAAGGTGTTAGTATGACTATCAGTCTGGTTTAGAGTGAACTACTGTTGTCTTGACTTGCTCTGTCTTGACTCATTAAACTTCCAATCTATTGTCTCTCTTGAAAAGTGCAGTCTTTATAGTGTCAGGAAGAGTTCATTGTCATTACAGGTAAGATCCCATAACAGTAACATAAAGCAATTTTACTTGTGTGTTTTATTTTTGACCGTTTAAATTTTTGTCTCATTTTTTAAGTCTTAAAAATCATAAAAGGAATGGATTTTGAAGAATTAAAAAACAAATTTTCTGAAAATAAAATGACATCTCACTATCTTCTAAGAAAGAAGACAAAGACTAGATATGCCATCATCTTGATATTAATTATTAACATCTGTAAAAGGATCATCTGAATTTAGAGAATTATTTTATATAAAGTCATTGGTTTGAAAACTACCTGAAATTCTGATCATTTTCTTTTAAATTAAATTTTATAATTCTAAGAATCCTTTTTATAAATTAAGGAAAAATATTTAGAAAGGGATTGCAATGAAAAAATTATCTCATTTATTTTAGTAACTTTTGTAATCATCAAATGTGAATAATATTGTTGTTAGTATTTATGAGATTATGGAATTTAAAGTTGAGTGTTGGTATCTATTTTAGGTGTGTGTGTGTGTGTTCATATGTAATTAATTAAGAAGAAGTATAGAAAAACTTTGGTTTCTACCATAGACAGTATATTCTCTTTTTTATATATAAACCAAATGAACCAAAGTTCTCAATGTCTTTTGGGTATGTCCATTTTCTTTTTGGTCCAGGAGTTAGGGAAAGTAAATATAAACATTGTGATAATAGTTGTACTCAGCCAGCCTTGTGCATAGATGGAACAACTAAAGAAAAGTTTGATCTTATTTCATTGTTGGAGGGTTTAAGCATGGCTATGGTATATCTTTTTTCTTTTTCTTAGTCCAGAAGTTAGGATAAGTAAGTATAAGCATCATTATATTTAGTCATACTCAAGTGTTGAAATAACCAAAGAAAAAATGATATTTACTTTATTGTTGGAGATTTAAGCATTGTTATAATGGTCAAGCTCATCAGCCTTGTGCTGAATTGGAATGACCAAAGAAAAGGTTGATGTATTTCATAGCTGGAGGTTTTGGAAGACATGTGCAAACATTATGTGTTGGAAAGTGGGAAGATAGTTCATTCATTTGTGGACCAGGGAAATGAATGTCCTCCAGCAGAGACATTCTTTTTTCTATGAACAAGGAGGAGAAAGAGAGTGAGGAAGAAAATGTTTTGTCTTTTTATAGACTTAAAACAGCATCGCCTAATGAGTGCTTGATGATGCCAAGTGGGGTAATAAAATTTCCAGTCCCTTTATTACTAGCATCATGAGAAAAATGTATTTCTTTATTATTATTATTTATTATTTTATTTCATTTTCAACAAGATATGCTAAGTCAGATGACCAGTTATTAATATGTGATGATGTTTCATTTTTTTCAGTTAGATGTTTCTACTTTTATGATTCAAATTTGTGTAATATTTTAATATTTATTTATTTTCCCTTTCAAAATCTATAAAATCAGAATATCATGACATCTATTAGAAAAATTTAAAATACCTGAATTTATTAAATGTTTGATATGAATATTGTATATATGGTTATTCTAATCTGAAGTTTATAATACTTTGAATAGTGATTTTTAAATAAAGGAGGATGTTTTTTAACCATAAAAATCAAAGTATTGTGACATGGTAATATTCTCATTTGCACATGCCTAAACAAATGTCCTGAACTTCCAACCTCTGATTAAATAATAAACTCATTTCTAACAATAATAAACTCATTTCTGAGCCTCTCTCACAAATCTCTAGCTGAGGACCCAATCTATAAAAGTAAACCATCGTAAGAGACATTCATATTTAAGAGATTGCTTGTATTTCTTGAAATAAATCTACTATAATTATCAGTTACACTGTGACTACTACTGATGGTCATAATGAATTATTGATTCAAATACAAAAGCACAAGAAATTAATTTTGTATCTCAGGTAGCTAAGTGGCTTCTGATACAACATATTTCCTTTAGACTTGGTTTTGGATAAAATGGTTATAATGAGATGCAAGATGTCATTGTTTGTTCCATAAGACAATTTTTGTTTAAATAATGTTGAATATATAAAAGGATATCAGGAACTGCAAAACATTAACATGAAGCAACAAAAACTTCATTAGTTTGTTGGAATTTTTGACATGAGGAATTATCATAATTATATAGATTTATATTTGGATTAGGAAACTCATCTTGATAGAGTATAATAACCAAGATGAATACTAATAATAGTCTGATTGGAAAGGCCTATAAAAATGTGAAGTATCATTGCTAACTTTAATATATGCTAAATATCCTCATTTTATATTCCATCAAAATTTGTGTTTAGTGACAAGTTTTTTGGTTGTATTTAGTAAAATGATAATTAATGTGTGTGTAGACACAAAAATGAAGCATATCATAAACAAGAATAAGCAACAATAGACATGAAGAACATTTTAGAATTGTCCAATTAACAAATCATTTCTAGTCTTTTTGCTTTTCCTTTAGAATCTGTCAAGATTCCAGCTTCTGAAGCATCTCAGGGGAAATTGTCTACTATCAACCTTGAATTAGGATCTAAAGATGAGTGTCCGATCACTCAACCAATGAATTACCAGAAAAAAGAAATTAATTTTTCTTTGGGTAAGTAAAAATAAATTTTCCAAGAAATTTTAATTTTGCAGCTTGTGTTTATTTTATGATGATAGAGAGTTCTTAAGGGTAAGTAACTTATATAAATATATATAATAGCATACAGTGTTTACAAAGATTTTTTCCCCTGTTTTAGTTTAAGACAGATCAAGCCTTTCATGATACAGAATTATTTGTTAAAGATTGGCATGTTGAAATGATTTCTTATTTGGAATTTATTCACTGCAAAATTGTATTTGTACAAAGAATTAACTATGAAGCTTTAAACTTGCTTTAAGTGATTATAGCAATGAAACTATTGGGTAAGTGATCATGTATCTGATCATAATAAAGAAATTTACTTGAAATATCAAATTCAAATATAAATATTTCTTGAACATATTCTACTTACTCACGTTTGCAGGTTTTAAGCAATCATTTTATATAAATCATATGTGAAAAAATATAATCAAATATTTTATTTGGCTTCATTATCATGCATATCATGTAATTTGGTTTATTTAAATTTGTTATTTGATTTTGAATTTTTTCTTCTCTATTTATTTTTCCATGTGTCAGGAAAAAAACCCTTTAAAAATTCACATTTAAATCCAATTATGTTTATTTATTCAAAGCCTTGAAATACCCATGAAATGAAACCAAAATAAATGTGATGCTTAAGAAATTGTCATTCACTGAATTGTTATTAATTAAATAATTATAAATAAAAAAGAGCTATAAATATATTGGGGTAGGGGTGTCCTAAACAAGGTAAATGGCAACAAAATATAAACAAATCAAAATAATGTTAAATTTTCTCTTTAAGTTAAAAGATTATTGTATTCTAAGCTACTCACTTAAAGTAGTTTCAAAAAGTGAAAAGAAAGAATTTATTAATTTCTTTAAAAAGTTTTTAAAAAGTCTTCTTAGATATGTTTTTATTCTGGGCAATGTTTCACTAAGAAAATATTTTAATTAATACTGAATTTCATTAATTTTTCAAAAAGATATAAATTATTTTAAATTCATTTGTTATTTGAATTAAAATTATTACAACCTATTTCAAATATATGATGATATTTAATAACTACTGAGACCTAATTTCTTTTCAAATATGGTTATATGTAAAAGCGCATTGTCAATTGAAGATCAGGAGCAAAAGAAATTGGTTATTTACGTCACTTGCCAATGATGATATAGTTGACTTTAGATTGTCTTTGGTTACCATAAGTTAGGACAAATATAACATTTTGTTAAAATGTCCTATTTACATTGAATATATCATTATATGCTTTTGTTTCTTATAGAACTTTAATAAAATAGATTTATATATGAGTTTTGAGTGTGAATTTTTGTTCAAAACATAGACATATGATAGCATTTGTATAATGAGCCTTTGTATCGAAACCGGAGTCCAATGTGAAAGAAGTTTCTCTTGGCGAATGATAACCAATATCATGCAGGAACTGACAAATCAAATGAAGTGCCAATATATACAATTGATTTGAAAAGGAATTTTTAAGAAATCTTTCTTGATGATCATAAATTTATAAGGATTAATTACTTATTTAGAATAGCCTTTTTAAATGTTTAAATAGTTTTCTGGGGGGCAAAAACTTTAATATCGATTTTTATCATTTTATTATCATTTAACTTATAAATGTGCACACTTTTAATCAGCTATGATGAATTTCAATTTCAGCATACTTTTTAATCTTCCACCCTCTCTCTGTAAAAACAAAACAATACTTATTTACTCTAGCTTTCTTTCAAAGTTTATTGCTTATAATATCTATTATAGCATTGTGTTTTAAAAGTCTTATAATTTTCTTTGTCATTAGATTTCTATAATTTTAAAGGAAAGGACAACAAGAAAATTTCATTTTCCAGTCACAATGTCAAATTACATTGAAGTTTATCAGTAAAATGTACAATATTTGATTTTAGAGTTTTTATAATTTGTCATTATTATATAACAGTGTGACGTTTTTTTATTATATTTGCATGTTCTTCAGTTAAAAATTTTTACAATCTCTTCAACATTTATTTCCTTCATTTACAAAATATGAATGGAAATGGTTTATCATGTTAATTTATCCAGACATACAACTCATTGCTAAAGATTCTGGAAAAATGGTTATTTCCCTGTACTGCTCCAGTAAGTACCTGACTTCTGCTATCTTCTATTTTTACAAGGGCCAAATCAGGTCAAAAATGGATTACTGCTGCCATATATGGGTAGGAGATGCCCAGTCTTCACTTTCCAGTCTTGATAGAGTTCAAAAGTGTCTCTGTGTCTTTTTGGGTGACAATTATTTTCCACTTCACAATCCTTTTTCTACAGATAAAACATTGCAAGCCTCTTGCTGCTCTATCACTATTTCCATGGAAAGTGTTCAGATGAACTACATTCCTTAGTTCTGCCAGTTCTAACATTCACAGCTAAGACCTGCCATGCTATGCACATTGTAGTGAACCATCCTAAGGTTATTTTCTTGTGCTGGACAGATATATATATATATTTATATGATGGGTGTAGTTGAGATATTATTGTGATCATGAGGTTTTTTTGAAAAGGAGATAGTATAGTGTGTTGAATGCTGCATGTGGTTCATCCAGGGACTAAGAAATCTCCCTAGAGGAGGAAACAAGACATGTCTTGTCACTACTGCATCATATAGGTAAATAGAGAAGAGAGAGAGCTTGTAACCTTTTCTTTTATATTGCTTTATACAACATCACCTAGTGGGTATCAAGAGAAGTCCTCTGGAAGACAATATGAGACAATCCCACAACTGTATGAAATCTAACTTTTGGACTTTAGTACTTTGGTTTGTTTTGCAAATATGACCAAGTTACTAGAGAAGTAAATTCCTGCGATTTTGTCTTTGCAAGTTTTACACATTATTCTAATTTTATTTTTACATATATTTGTATGAGAACTGTTAAAGATACTCTTCAAATGCAGGGACTTTGGACATATGTAAATGTATATTATTCAGTGCAAGCTGAACTCATATTGCACAAGTTCTAGTCATCTACCTTACTCTGTATTGTTTTAAGTATTGATCAAATTTGCTTACCATAATTATGTTATGATAGGTAGAGTAATTAAGCATAACTATATCTCAATAGTTGGATATGAAACAAAATACAGAGAGCCTGTAAAATTCATTCTTGCCATCAAGTTTTAAAATTTGTCACATTTTTAGCTGTTGTGTAAAGGCCTGTAAAACTTCAAATAACATAAAGAAATGATTTTTATTTAAACTACAATAAAATATGTTTAAAACTGGAATAATAATCCTTTTAAACTTTGGACGCTCTTATTCTGAATAAGCAAATAATAATTATTTAGTTTCATTTGCTTTTGAGTGTTGTGACAAAAATATTTGGCCATGGTAGTTAAATTGATAGATTCACAGAAACATTTAGTGAAATTTTATCTCAGTCCTAAAACTTTCCTTGTTGGTAGCTAAGAAAATAAATTGAGAATTTTTCTCTCTTCTCACATTTGAAGTTAGCCATTTGTCTCTTACATAATGATTACAGAAAGTTAAACATTCACAATCAACAGCATTTGCTCCATGGGAACATTACATTAGTTGATACTAAATATTAAAAAAAAATATTCTTACTTTTCTTGTTCCTTTATTTTTTAAATCATACTGAGAAAAACCGTGATAAAAGTTCACAGGCAAAGCAAAAGGTCTTGATAAATATTGATCAGTTTGAGTTCTACTTGTGTGGATTCTGTGACCATAATAGGGGATGTGTTAATGTCAGACAGCTAATGTTGGCATTTCCCACAATGATAAGGAGTCTGAAGCTTTTCCTTGCATTCTTGAATAACTGAGTTTTCAACATATTATTTGATGACAATTGACTGTATCTCATTGCATGACAACAGCAGCTACTAATATGTTTCACTTACAGTAGAGTAAGGGGGAAATATCTATGTACTGAAATGATTTATGAATTTGGAAGATAAGCTTTGATGTTCAAATTTTGACAAAGGAATAAAAAATACAGAAACAGAGTTTTACTATAATAATAATAATAATAAAAAAAAAAAAAAGAAAAAAAAGAAAAAAAGTTTGAGTGAAAGACTTTCCTAAGCAAAGAGCTAAACATGCCAATGCCAGATTAAACCAACCCTTTGCAACATTGAACCCATTGAATGAGTTAAAAGTACAATTATTTTTGGAGCAGGAAGAAGATGCAAAATAATGTTTATCATTATTATAATACCTTTTTTAATTTTATATTGAGTATAAATGAATAAGAACATGGCTTAAAAATGAAATATATCATTGTATATTTGTACAACCAGAAACTTTAGATGGATATTTGCATGGTGTTGTTACTGAATACTTGTATTTGTCAAGCAGGAAGTGATCTTTTTCAAGTTATTTTGACCGTTACCAAAAAATCTACAGAAATGTTAATTACTGATTCAGTTTTAGACTGCTGATCCATTTTAGTACTCTCTGTTTATTTCTCAGATTGCTATTTTATGTAATTAATTTGGTGTATGCACATTGTTTATTTTTTATTTTGTCAAATGCACAGTATAGTAGAGTCAGTTGGGCACCATCTTTGAGAAAAAGAGCGCCATGATGCAATTCACTCTGCCAGAAATTTGGAAACAGCATGCTGTATTGCTTAGCATTCATGCCAGAATTTCCAATACAAACATTTCAGAGTTTTTGGCTATCAATGGACAGTGCAGAGGATTTGAAAGTGTTGTATGAATCAAATGGATATTATGAAGGTGTAGAGTGAGCACTAGTGATGGCAACATTATGCTTCCATTCATCTTCCTGCAGGGCCTCAGACTCAATATGGAGGACTACATCAAGTGCCTTGAGGAGGTAGTGCTGCTCTGGATGAAGAGGGTGGCTGCTGGAAGACCCTATATCTGATTATAGGACTCTGCACCATGCCACACAAGCATGTGAACCCAGTTATGACTCTCAGACAATTTCTGTGACCACATCACCCCTTACATCAGGCCACCTAACTTCTCAGACTGCAACCCACTTGATTTTTATGTGTCGGGTGCAGTTGAGCAACAAAACTCTTTGTAAGACCAAAGATGATTATGGCTGCATTCACCAACTTAAACAAGGAGACAGTCCAGAAGAGTTGCAGGAGATTCTAAAGTTGTCTGGAGGCTGTGGTTGTAGTCAATGGTGATTTTATTGAATAAATTTACTCTTTAGTATTTCAAGATATTTTTGTGTAACTTTGGTAAATATATCTGTTAAAATGAGATTTCACTGTTTTCATTTTTGTGCAATTTAGTCAACAATTTGTTGATCCCACCCTGTATATTATATATATTTTATATTTTGTTTAATTAGATGAAATGTAACTTGGGGAATATTGTCTATATTTATCAGAGTAAAGGAAAGTTGTCAGAATCATATTCACTATTAGAAATCAATTTTTCCATTGAATTACTTGTATATATTAAAATTCTAGGGTTTGAGCTAATTAAGTTTTGTTAAGGTGGAATGTGATATGTGTAAACCTTATTGTTCAGTGAGGTAGTACAATAGTAGTGTATCTGAATTAAAGTTCCAGATGTAACTTTATTGCACAAATTTTCAGAGATTTTTTTAGAATTAATTTTTATATAATTTATTAAGTTATGGCTTAGTATAATTCCTACAGATTGCTTTTCCTCATGTTTATTTGTTTGTCCCTCTTTTTACCACAATGAGAATTTTATGAGACATTTGCAACACATGATAATTTTAGATGACTTTTGCAAACTTTTAACCAGAATAGAGTATTGACTTTCAGATTAGTCAGTTTTGTACACAATTAGGGTAAAAATAATGAATACTAAGGATTAATAATAATAATAATGATCAGGATAATGACTATAAACTATGCTGACTCTTGTGGTCCTACCAAGGATTGAACTCACCATCCTTGGCTATAAAACTCCTGCTCCTCAGTTTAATGGATGTTTTCTAAGTAGTGGCAGTAGAAGGCTTATCTCCTTTCCTGCCAAAGTAGATTTAACCTTTAGGCATTATTTAAGTTTATTGAAATTTCTCATCAGTATGAATTTTTCTATTGTTTGGTGAAGTGTGGTCACTCAATTTATTGATTAAGAACCAGTTTTATCAATGACAGGGATGAATTTTTATCAAATAATAATTATTATTATTATCATCCTTTGCTTCTGGTCTGTTCCCACCAGAACACAGGGGCCATTGAGAGAAATATGCAATGATTCATGACAACAACTATAAAAATCTATCCTTGAGGAAGATTTAAAAAGCTTCACATATAAGAAAGTAAAAAACCTACATTCATAATAAAGAAAATGTCTGTCTCTGTAAATGAAAAAGTTGATTCACTCAGTTGTTATTCTTTGTAGTAAAAAGTTTCATGCAACTTTTTGTCTCCATAAATTCCTATATCTGACAGTTTTAGTATTTTACCTGGTTATGGTTTTGAAAAGATATTAAAATATAGCCTTATATTGCTGAAAGCAGGTATGTGTGCAAATATCTGTAAATAAAACTGTCATATTATTGAACTTTTGCAGCCATACTTGTCTTCCCGAGAGGCTGAAAATATTATTGGGTAATTGATAGAAACATAATAGCTGGATTTACAACTTTTTGGATTTGTTTGTTCCTATCAGTAGAGATTTTGCTTTCCATTGTTTCACCTTTCATAAGGATCACATTCAAGATGGTTGCAAGAAAGGAGAGTAATAGATTATTATCATTCTTGTCACTTTCTCTGTTAGAAACTGGATTAGAAAAGTAGAAACTCATTGCCATAATAGAATCTTATTGTTTTTAAATAAAGAAAAAAAAAGGAGTATCATATTGAATTATTTCTTTGTAATAATGTATGCTTATCATACTCATTAATTAGGTTTCTGGTAAGTTTTTATTTTAATGAATAAGCAATGTTGCTGTTGTGAAGTCCCAAGTCCTTTGTGTTACTACTCAGTGCTCATGTATAGTTCCTCCACCTCCTAATTTGGCATAGTTATATAGCCTGGGTATTCAGGATATGTTAATTAGTTAATCTACACATCACTACAGTTACCAAAGTTAATATTACCTTCTTGTAATTATGAAACTTTGTGTCATCTTTCTATGATATCTTTTCAGTTTGTTTGTCATAGGAAGGAATGCTAGAGCTCAGTCCACCAATGTTGTGGTTACTAATCGGATGCTGAAGAATGTTATTAGCAGATTGGTTTTTGAAATTTCAAAACGTTTTAAGTTTTTACTTCTCGAGAGCTCCTCTCTGGCCGCTGATCTGAGATGGAACAAATACATCGAGTCAATTGCATCATCCACCACAAGGAAAATTGGCTCCCTGTGCCGAGCCAGGAAATTTTTCTCCCCGGAATCGATCCTCCAAATCTATAAATCGACCATTCGCCCTTGCATGGAGTATTGCTGCCATATATGGTCTGGAGCCCCTGCTGTTTGCCTCAGGGTTCTTGATAAGATCCAGAGACGGATATGCAATGTAATTGGCCCTGATCTGTCATCTCATCTGCAGTCGCTCTCTCACAGACGCGACGTTGCCTCGCTCTGTCTTTTTTACAAATACTTTCACGGTAATTGCTCCGAGGAGCTGCTTTCGCTGGTTCCTAGGCCTCATGAATTTAAACGTCCTACGAGGCTGGCATCCCGTTCCCACCCCTTCACCGTTGAAACTGAAAATGTAGACGTCTCTTCTACTCCAATACTTCATGTCTCGCACATCTTGCCTGTGGAACTCCCTTCCTTATTCCTGTTTCCCTGACAAATACAATCTCCAACTATTTAAGTGTAATGTCAATCGACATCTCCAGTTGCCTTGATCTATCCACTTTCTTTTTCCACATCCTTTCACCTTTCATTCCTATCTGCTCTCACTCCAAATCTTCTGTAACCCCCTTGCCTTGATCGATCCACTATCTTTCTCCACATCCTCTCCTTTACCACTCCTATCTGCTCTTCCTTCAAACCTTCTGTAACCCCTTGTGTGCTAGTGGCCTCCAGCCTTGCTTGGGGTGATAAGCTTAAAAAAGAAAAAAAAAAGTGGTTTGATTTCCAATGTAAGTATAATGCTAAACTTGACTTTGTGTCGATCAATTTGGTTAAACTGAGGTTTTATTTTTTTCTTTCTGTCTGAATTTCTGACTTGAGAAGTTATTGTTATTCCCACTATTATCCTCATCTTTGTTGTTGCTATCATAACTTTTTGGTCATTGTGCCCTCTAACCTTTATCATGTGTATGTCGAGCCAGGTCACCTACAGGAAATTCTAAACTAATCCCTTTATTTAATCTACGGGAGTAGACCATTCTTGTTTCATTGCCTATATCTAGGGATATTTCATCTAGTTCTTATTTATTTTAATACTGCTTAGCTAATGCTTGCCCTATATCTACTGAGTTCAAGTATGAGAACACTCTACTCCCATAGATTAAATAAAGTGTTTAGTTTGGGATTCATTGTAGGTTACTCAGATTAACATACACCTGATGAAGCTTGGAGGGCTTAATGGCTGGAAAGTTGTGATAACTTTATCTTTTTGTTTAATCATATATTGCAGACATTTAGCTGAAAATTTCTTAGAAATAAAAATAAATATATAAATAAAAATAAAAATCCAGTAAGATTTAAGATTTTAAAAAATGTGGGTACTTTAAATTTTTTTGAGCAGATGTTAAATTAAAGAGTTTATGATGGCAATGATTTTTGAATAAGGTATGATGCAATAAAATACATAGATCAAATCCATGATTTCTTACTGGGGACAAAGGTCCCATGTAGGTTTTTTTCAGAAACTGGAAGTTCCACCTATAGAGTTTGATTGATTGATTGATTGATTGATTATTTAACCAGCATATCGACCTTCGTTGGGCCATTCAATGCTGAAAAGGTTTTTTTCCAAAAAGTATAGTTGGTAATATTATTTTTCAAAAACGTATATCTGGTAATAATATTTTTCCAAAAACGTAGAGCTGGTAATAATATTTTTTCAAAAACGTAGAGCTGGTAATAATATTTTTTCAAAAACGTAGAGCTGGTAGTAATATTTTTTCAAAAACGTAGAGCTGGTAATAATATTTTTCCAAAAACGTAGAGCTGGTAATAATGTTTTTTACAAAAACGTAGAGCTGGTAATGTTTTTTTCAAAAACGTATAGCTGGTAATAATATTTTTCAAAAACGTATAGCTGGTAATAATATTTTTCAAAAACGTAGAGCTGGTAATAATACTTTTCAAAAACATAGAGCTGGTAATAATATTTTTTCATTTTCATTCTGGTTTTTCAAAAACGTATAGCTGGTAATAACACTTTTCCAAAATCGTAGAGCTGGTAATACTATTTTTCAAAAACGTAGAGCTAGTAATAATATTTTTCAAAAACGTAGAGCTGGTAATAATATTTTTCAAAAACGTAGAGCTGGCAATAATATTCTTCAAAAACGTAGAGCTGGCAATAATATTTTTCAAAAACGTAGAGCTGGCAATAATATTTTTCAAAAACGTAGGGCTGGCAATAATATTTTTCAAAAACGTAGAGCTGGTAATAATATTTTTCAAAAATGTAGAGCTGGTAATAATATTTTTTCATTTTCATTCTGGTTTTTCAAAAACGTATAGCTGGTAATAACACTTTTCCAAAAACGTAGAGCTGGTAATAATATTTTTTCAAAAACGTAGAGCTGGCAATAATATTTTTCCACAAACGTAGAGCTGGTAATAATATTTTTTCAAAACCGTAGAGCTGGTAATAATATTTTTCAAAAACGTAGAGCTGGTAATAATATTTTTTCAAAAACGTAGAGCTGGTAATAATGTTTTTTCAAAAATGTAGAGCTGGTAAAAATGTTTTTTTTCAAAAACGTATAGCTGGTAATAATATTTTTCAAAAACGTAGAGCTGGTAATAATATTTTTTCATTTTCATTCTGGTCTTTTGTGATCTTTATAAAAAAGCAATTATTTTGTTGATAAAATTTAATTTAATTGCTTAGCTACTCAAATAAAGTTCAAATATGCGGATGTAGTTTGTCGTCATACCCAGGACACGGATGTAGTTTGTCGTCATACCCCGGACGCGGATGTAGTTTGTCATCATACCCAGGACGCGGATGTAGTTTGTCGTCATACCCAGGACGCGGATGTAGTTTGTCGTCATACCCAGGACGCGGATGTAGTTTGTTGTCATATCCAGGACGCGGATGTAGTTTGTCGTCATACCCAGGACGCGGATGTAGTTTGTCATCATACCCAGGACGCGGATGTAGTTTGTCGTCATACCCAGGACATGGTACAAACATGGAAGTTCACTATTTGCCCATAGCTGGGACCCCAACAGGTGCTACCACCGCGGGTCTGGGTGGACCTGGGAACACCAGCAATTAAGAGGTGGTTCCACGCTTCCTCAAAACCTCTTGATCAGAGGCCTTGCTGTTGGATGCAGTTTAACGTCGTACCCAGGACGGACCTATAGAGTAAGTTTCCAGTTAATTTATATGCCATATTGCTTCTCAGTATCTGAATTGTGCTGTTGTCTTTGTTGAAGTTGTAAAAGAAACATTCATAAATATTTATCCATCTTTGAATGTGTAAGTTAAATATTCCTGCAGTCCTATAGAGTCATTGATATCAGAAGTAAATCAAGCCAAATAGGTTGAACCTGTAAACTACTTTGGTTTAGTTGTTTTACTGTGTTAAATGGAAAAAAAGAACATTTTGGAAAAGGCAGTTATCTTCTTTTGTATGGTAATTAAGAGGGAAATATATTTGTGTTATATTCTGCTGCAATTGAATCTGTTTCTGATTCACATTACATGTCAGATGGATGTGAACACTAAGAAAGCCAAACACAAAATAAAGAAGTCATTTTCTGTGCAGAGGCTCTGAGCATCACATCTGATACAAAAAACAAATCCCTGCAATAAAATACAATAGCCAATTACTAATGTTTTTGCAAAAATATGACCATGGGGATTACTAGATTTGCTTAAAAGAAAGCCTCTCATAACAATAGACACAGTTGCAGGCGGAAAGGCCACCTGCTGACATTCAGGTGCACTGTCACCATCACAATTGCTTCTCTCATTACAACTGTGACCTTGCCCAAGCTTTACTAATCTTACTTGAATCTTCAAATGCAGAATGCAGCCAACAGGCCAGCTTTGACACCACTGAACTCCCAACGCCAACCATTGTGATTTAAAACAACTCAACCTTCACTATCCAATCCAGGTCTCCCTTGTTATCACCACCATGACCCTGTCTCTTTGATATCACATTTGACCAGAATCCAACATTCTGCTCAATCAGCCTTCACTATCCACTCCAGGCTTTCCTCATTGTCACTCCTGTGACCCCATTTGTTGATCTCTGATTTGACCAAAATCCAACAGAGACCTTTCACTCTATCAACATTCATTATCTACACCTAATCCCTTGTTGCCACTGACTTAACTTCAGCAACCAACACACCTTACTATGAATTAATCCACCATTGTGATCTTAAATGATCAAACCACCATCCACTCATGACCTATCTTCTGACCCCAACCAACCCAAGAAATGGTCAACTCCTGATCCTACCGACAACATCATTATAATTATCACTAATTTTGATGAATACACACTGTTGAAAATTTAATTCTTGATTTTTCCTTTCCTTTGCTAACAAACCGACACAACATTAATTTAGTTCTTGTTAAATGAAAATTAAAATATGGAAGCCAGAACAAAATAATTCAGTTGTAACATTTTGATATTTCATATCAGTCATGCAAGTAATTAACAATTGAAAGGTTGAAGCATGTCTAATTTATCCATTATCAATTAAATTAATAATCATTGGACATAAAATCCGTGTTCATTATGTCTATGCTTTACAATGTACACACATTTGTAAAAACTTTAAAGTTCACATTGATATTAATAAGAATATAAAGATTTCAATTTCAAGGATCTATTGTGCATTTGTATGCATTTCTACATGTCCTGTAGGATAGTGGATATTAGTGTTGATTGAAAAAAATGCTGCAGTTACCTAGTAGTCATTGAGTTCAATCCCTGGATTAGGTAGTGAAATGTATATACTCAGCAAGAGTGGACAAGATAAAGCATCCGAGAGACAAAGCACAAATATCAGCTGATACAAGATATCCCTTCTCAGAACCAAATTTGCAGGGTACTTGGCCCAAACATTATAATAGCATAAGGCCTTGTGTATATTAAATCATCTCTAGTGAGATAACATATGAAGATCATAAAATATAACCTGTAGTGAATAATTAAACAAAACTTATAAATTTGTAATACATTAAATAGGCTCATAAGCATAAAATCTAGTAAAGGATTTTGTATATAGTCATTGAATATAATGGAAGAAAAGCTCCAAATTATTCAGCTTTAAAACATTAGTCTTGCAATCCATTGAATGTCCATGATACCAGATAACCTTTGTATTAGACATAATGTTTGGTAGTTTAGAAAATAGGTTATATGACAAATAGCTAGATGTCTAAATATGGAGTAAGAGTGATATAATAATCTTAAAGGTTGGATAATAAACTTAAACAGTACTTAAATTGATTAATACATTTTCATTTACATTGAATAATACACTGTCAGAGAATTTTCAAGAATTATATATTTTTATCTTTGAGTATTGTTTCACATTGCACTCAGCTTTCTACGTCAATTCTTAGCATTATGCAATTCTGAATTGTGTGAGCCTGAAGTTTCCTAAGTAATTTTGCTTGTTAATGCCAGAGTTAATTAATGAATTAATATTTTACTTTGGAAAAAAATTTATATGATCAACTGTTAACATTTAAAAGCAAGTAAAGTTTTCCTAAAATAATTTTGTTTCAATACCATCTAATTTGTATTGAAACATCCAAAATATACAACATGAGGGAAATCTTCAGTGATTTCAATTATGATTATATTAATGTATTAATGATGATGATGCACTTGCAATAGAGAGTTTTAAAATTGGAGAGTATAACAGAAATGACAACGATAAAAAAATACTTACATATGACTCTTTATATTCTGTTATTAATCCTTGGAATTAAAAGAAATTTGAAACTGAAAAGCATCTTACTGTAATAGAGTCAGTATCAAACTTTCATATGTAGCAGGGTATCTCATCAATACAACTGTGTTTACACATTTTATATTGATCCCATCATTATTGTAGCCATTAAACAATGTGTTTGTGGTAGGTTACTTTTAATCTTGTTGGAATAAAAGAGAATTCCGATGATATTTTTTAAAATAGAAAACTATTTTTATTATCAATTTCGATACATGAATGTTTTGCAAAGAATGTAAGTCTATTAAGTTAGGTAATATGGCAAAAGTTGTTTAATAAGAAGAAGAATTAACAAATATATTTACATCTGAATTTTCTGTTTGTTTTATTGTTGAATTCTTACTGCTGTAATTCATCTTTAATGTATTAACATCTGCTTTGAATTCATTCCTAACTGTTTGCTCTCCTATTAACTCCTCATGTTAATAGAATAAACTTCTTCAATGTATATTTGTTACATACTTTGCAGTTATATATGTAAGTATAATTCATAATTGTGTGTTTTATTTGCCATTAACTGATTTGCTTTCCCCATTTGCATTTATCACATTTAATTGCTTTTGATGATTCATACTTACATGCTTGCTTTACCAGTAATTTGTTTTTCTTACCTAAAATAAATTTATAGATTAAAAACATAAAAACACATCAACAATGACAAAATCATTTTCTCTTCCTTGCAAACCTAAATTTTTATTATTAAGTTCTGAAATAATCCACTTTAATGAACTATGCACACATACATAGATTATAAGTAAGAAAAATGGAAGAAATGAGGGGATGGGGTAAACTTGTACTGACTAAAACTCTTTATAAATGCTTTGTAAAAGAGGAGATAGGCGATGATGCTAGAAACATGAAACAATATGTCACTTTTTAATGTAAACAAACCAAGAGAAAAATATCTTGAAAAGAGGTTGGCTTATGAAAATACAGAGAAATTAACAATGTAACCATGCAAAATGAAGAATCTCTACACAAAACTGAAATTGTATATGAAGAGGCGGCGGCAACAGCAGCAGCAGCAGAAAACTGTTAAGTAAAGAATTTGAAAGAAAAGTATAAGAGGTAGCTATAGAGAAGTGATTGAATGAAGAAAGAAATAAAATCGACAAACTGAATGTCATCACAAGAGAGGAGAGACAATCTCTGCCATTCCCTGAGAAGCATAGATACAAAACCAAAATAGGAAAGGAGACTAGAGCAACAAATTGGAAATTTATACCAAGAAAGAAAAATAGTAAAAATCAGTACAAAAACCAGGTACACAGTTAATTGAAAAGCAAAATACAATAAGAGGATTAGAAATTGCTCCAGAAGAAATGAAGTGAATTTTGAAAAAGCAGGTGGGTTAGAAAGACACCAACACACAGTTAAACAATACAAGCAAAATGTTCCAAAATAAGGAAAAGAAGTCTTACTGGCAACTAAATGGTGGAACAAGAAAAGAAGCAGAAAAACTGATCCTATCCCAACCCAACCCAACCCAGCCCAACATGTCTGGAATAAATTATAGGAATACAAGAATAAATATACTAGAATGGGAGAGTGATTGTTAAACGCCAAAATGCGTAACATGGTTGAAAAGATAGCATATAGAAATACATTTATATACTTTACAAAGAATCCAATATCAAACTACAATCTCATTAGAAAGTAAGAAACTGAAATATTATACGATTCAGAAAAGGAAAGAAAGGAATAAATAATCATTTATCAACCAAAACATCCAGAAAGAAATAAAAACAGAAGGAAGATTTTACATTGACATAGAATAATTGTTAAAGAGCTAGGCACAATCCTCCTCCCACCTAAAAAAATGGAGCTGCCCAATCTTCACTTTCCACTCTTGATAGAGGCCAGAAGCATCTATTCAGCCTTGTGGGTGATGAACTATTTTCCACCCTACAACCCCTTTCCCACAAACAAAACTATACTTTGTCACTATTTCCAAGGGAATATTCAGATGATCTACGTCCCTTAGTCCCACCAGCGTCTAACCCACACAGCTAAGCCCTACCATGCCATATGAACTGAAGCAAACTATCTTCATTCTCTTTGAATTCCATTTGTGAAAATAATTTCCACTCAAACAACTTTTCATAAACACTACTACTTTGTGGAACCCACTCCCAAGAGGATGCTTACCTGACTACTACAATCTTAACCTGTTCAAGTCATAAGTTAACTGTTATCTTACCCACATATCTGCATAAATTGCACCTCTTACACTTACTATTCACACAACACCTTTAGTTATCCTCTACCTTGAGTGGCTCTTATAAGGTGAACATTAGTAAAATAAACATAATTAAAAAATTCAGTTATTTTATTTACAGTTGCATGGAATGCTACACATGTTTGTGTTGTACCCAAATGTAAAAATTAAAGTTAAAATAAGGGATTTGCTTTCCTTAAAAATCCATGTCTCTTTTCTCTCTCTCTCTACTTCTCTCTCAACTAATGAGAAGGCAACTCTTATATAAAAAGAAAAAAAGATTGAGTGGTAGCTGAAAAATGGAAGTTCACTAGTCCACGGTTTAGTTTATCATGACTAGAAAGTGACCAAAACAAGGGAGACACCATGCATAACTTCTGCTATAAAAAAAAGTAAGGAGTACGGGATAATAAAATAAAATAATTTTGGTTAATCAAAAGAACAAAGAGACTTGTTGATTTTAGCTGAACCTAGTTTTGTGCCAAGCTATCTGGAGCCTTTTAAAATTGTATATAAATGACCAGGGAAGAGACTGCCAGATAACTGTGTTTGAATGTGTTGCATGAAGAACTAAGTGGTTGTCATTTTACTGCCCCTTTTGAGAGCCAATATAATCAGTAAATTTGCACCACAACATATCTTCATAGTAACCCTATTATTTCAAAACTGAACACTTTTGTTTGAAGATGAATCAATCTGCATGCATGTAAAGTTTGACTGAAATAAAAACTTTAAGTAATTCTGATAAATATTATTAAGACCCTTTCTCTACATGTTTATATATTGTGATGCATAAAGGGAAACAATACTCAGCAGAAAGAATTTAACTTACAAAGTAAAGGGACACTGAATGCAAAAGATCACAACAAATATCTTGGACAAAACTTAAAGAATTCCTGGAGAATAAGACATATTTTGGGAGCAAGAGTAAAATAATTTAAAACTGTGGCATGAGTCGCCATGGGTAAATGCAAAATGAGTGACAGAACAAACAGAAGTGACAAAGTTTACAATAAGCAATAACAAAGAAAAGAACAGGGCAAAAATTAATATAAAGCAAGCAAACAATATCTGTAAGGCAAATCAACAGTAATAAGGCAAAACAACATTAATATGGAAAAAAGTTCACAAGCTAAGAATTGAGGTTGACACACAAAAGCAATTTCGGACAAGCAAATGTAGTGCTCTGGCTTCAAGACAAGACTGTGTCAGATGAAACTGAGAACGAGCCTAATTTATTAGCTAGGAAGAAATCCCTGCATGCAGTTGTGTGCTTATGCCTATAAATTGGGAAGTGGCAAATATTTTGCAGTCATTCCTACAAGGACTGAAACCAAGAAAAAACACAAACTCACTGGCTATATTGTTTTAGCTTGTGAAGTCTCTAGACTCTTGACTCTAAGAAAGCCACTGGTCCAGTAAAATTCTAGTGGTTGTCTTTAAGAACATCAACTTGGAATTATCCCCAATCTTAGCAAAGTTATTCAACTGCTACTTGAAGTAGAAATCTTTCTCAAGCCTATGGAAAGTGTCAAGTGTATGCCCAGTTTTCAAGAACACAGGTGTGTGATCCCCCCATTCCCAGTACAGACCCATCAGTCTCCTCAGTATCATGAGCAAGCTTTTTGAGGCCATAATCAATAGGAAGGTTGTCAAGCAACTAGAAAAGAACAAATTCTTCAGTGACAAGCAGTGTGGGTTTTGGTTGGCCTGGTCCATTGCTGATGTTCTAACTACCATCACTCACAGAATTAGTGAGGCTCTTGATGACAAACACTTCTCAAAGACCACAGCACTAAATATCTCAAAGGCCTTTGATAAAGTGTAGCACAAAGTCTTACTACGCAAGCTCTCCAATCATAAAATTCTTCCTAACAGGTAGATCCCTGAAGGTAGTTATCAAGGAACAGTCCTCTGGAGCCTTAGATGTTAATGCAAGTATCCCCCAGGGACTACACCTCAGACCAAACCTCTTTTTGATCTACATAAATGATCTGCCTAAGAATATACTCAGATCTTTTGTAAACATCTATGCCAATGATAGGACTATATACTGGCACACCTCTATAACTCTTGATGGTGAGAGATTGGTGACTGAACTCTCTTCCGATTTTGCACAAAATTTCTGAACTGGAAGGAAGAAAGGACTGAAATGTAGGCGTCCAAGAACATGAAATTAATGACCACATATAAAACTTCTACACACCATGTAAAGAGAAAAAAAAAGAACAAAACTAGTAGATTAAAGGAAAATTAATCTTGACAAATGAATACTGTAGCAAAACTTCTAGAGAGTAACAAATGTTGGAACATAGAACTCAAAAATGACAAACAAATGTCATTATCGAAAATGTAAGTAATTGTGGACAATCATGGATTGGGGTATAGTTATGCAGAGGACACTTCTAAAGGGACACACTCTGTAATGTCAATTGTTCACAGTAAATGTATTTAAGAGAATTATTTCAAATACAAAAAATATAAGGCACATCAAAATAATAAATGTTACCTGTAAAAGAGGGTACATGGACAAGCATGAAACTATAAATCAGATAAATGAATTAGTGGATAAACTGTACAACAAGAAATTTGGATATCTATTTTCCTGAGGTGAGGTATTGCAACTATTTACACTATTCAGACTGTTGTCCTCATCTTTATTGTCATATTCACAATGTTTTGGCTATTGTATGCTCAGGCCTTCTTCAGGTGATATCCCATAAAGGCATGGCATGTAGAACTAGAACAATCTACCCCAGTAGACGAAATAAAGGTATTTCTATTCAAAATTCCAATTTATATCACCTGAAGAAAGCTGGTGTGTACAATGGCTGAAACATTGTGAATATGACAATAAAGATGTGGACAACAGTCCGAACAATGTAAATAGTGTAAAAAATCATTTGGAATATAAGAATACTGGAAAATGGTATAACACAAACTAGAAACTGTCTTTGGGAAAAGGAAAATTCTTTGAGACTTCAAATTTAAATAGTTCAAATCCACACCAAAAGAATTGATTCAGGCATTGTATAAAAAGGTAAGATAATTTAAATAATAAACATTAACATTCAGCATTTTTTCACTGATTGATAAAAGAATAAGTCAGATGAATATATGAGCTTTTACTTACTGATCATAGTGAGATTAGCCATTTCCTTATAAGGAAACACTTGACATTCACTGACTGAATAGTTAGTGTTACTGTCGATTGAAATTTATAAAATCTTTCTCTTAAAACAGATTTTCAGGAAAATAGGCTCCTCAAATCCACTGTTATTGCATTTTCTATTATTGGTGGACAGGGATTTCTTTCTTTACCCTTTTTTAAAGTAGCATGGAATGTTAGCATCTTGATTATATCATTGTTACTACTGTTGGAAGTCTTCAAGTGATGTGGTTTTTGTTATTTGGTAATGTTCTTTGTTTGAAAGGCACTTGCAGCAGGATTGTAAGAAATCCAGAGAAGACTTAAAATAATTAAGAAATAAAAACATTTTTAAACTGACAAGAATACTGAAGAAAGAACAGGTGTCATTGCAAAAACTTGTTGTCACTTGATCTCCAGCAAAAAACTACTAGATATTGTTGGTGTGATAACTCTAGAAATATAAGAAAAGAAAGAAAAGGGAAAATAACACAAAAATGTAAGAGAAGAAGGAAAAAGGAGGAACAAAAAGGAAAAGTGACTAATATTTAAAAAAATATTCAGATATAAAGAAAAAGATTATGTTTTTAAAATTAAATGAACCATAAAATTAGTAATATTTGATTAAAGTGAAACACTTTTCTGGTTCATTTTCTTTTATTTTTGATTGTCTGTTTTTGACTTTTGAACTTCTAAAGACAGTAACATATTTCAGTGTTGTGTGCATTGGATTCAATTATGGGCTCTTAACATAATAGAAGTTTTACTGGACTAATTTTAGTTCACCTTTCAGCTGGAGGCATTGTGCAGATTGTTTACAATGAAGCACAATGCAAGGGAAACAACTTTTTTCCGTTAAAGTGGTTCATATTCTTAAAGTTAAACTTTTTCTATAGCCAATTTAATATGCTGTGATGATAGCCTTTGGCTACAGACAAGTCTGGCTTATAATGTAGCAACCTGGATTTTGATGGAAGCCTTTCACATTGAATTATAATGAAAACTTTTTGTTAAAATTGTGTTTGTGAGTGAATAGGTATACAAATATAAATATAAGATGATAAGTTATGTATACATATGCATGTGTTTACATCTAGTGAATATAAAAAATATTTTTAATGGAGATAATAAATACATATAAAGATGAAGCAAAAGCAATGTTAGGGAAATCGTAAAAGTGTCTTTGAACTTACTTTATTCTTGTTTGTAGAATCAATCGACTATAGTATGTCATTTAGAAACACTAGGAAAAATTCTAAAGCTAGAAAATGGTATACATTTCTGTAAAGATATGTATCTTTACAGAAATGTATATCAGTCAGCATTTAAGCATTTGTCTTTCTTTTCTTGCTTGACAAGGAAAAAAGACATTTTTGAACAAGATTGTCACTTGTAATGAGAAATGGATTTATAATAAATCCATAAAACTCAAATGAAGACAATTGTGACTCGTTCCAAGACAGCTTTTGATGTCACAGCTTAAACTCTTCTAATACTGAAATTAATCTATATTTAGTAAATACAGAATCTACTGAGGAAAAAAGTTCTTTGTGTTTAGTAAAATGCAAATAGAATTCTTTAGCATTCAAGCCTAGACAAACTGAGTAAAGGCCATTTTGGAAAACTTTGTAAATCTTCAACATCAGCTGCTGTCCCAGGTAAAGGAAATAAAAATGTTTTTTTTTCTTGTGACAATACATAATGGTACTCTGCCTACTAGTAGTGATTTGTCTTTTTGTGTTTGTCAGAAAATATTTGTGAATGATACTAATACAGCCGATGCCTTGATAGATACTTGTAGCTCAGATAAGAGTTTTATTAGTGTAAAACTTAAAATCATCTCATCAAATGATATCATGTGTATGGTATCAGCATCGTTTATTATGAAATCAGTAGAATATTGTTTTTGTTTCAATGACATTACAAAAAGAGAAGTACTGAAGAGTGAAATTAACTGTATTAGAAAATCTGTGTACCAGTACTGTAATCAGAACAGACTTTCAGGAGTTGCATGACTGCATTACCATTGACTACAAAGGTAAAAGGCCATCTCTTACCATCAGTGCCTTGACAACCCTAAAAACAGAACCACCAATGTTACAAAAATGCACAAATATACATAAAGTGACAAAGACTACATAAAATACAAAGTAGACTGCCTTTTTAAGTCTGGGATAATAGAACCATGTACTTGTTGTAAAGGATAAAGGTAAACATTGTATGGTAGCTGATTATTCACAAACAATCACACAATACAAAATTTATAGTTCTATTGACTTCTGTCATGCATATTATCAAATTCCTTTGTCTGAAGTAGATTCTCCTTACACAGCATTTGAAGGTAACAGAGGACTTTATCAATTTACTTGAATGCCTTTTGATGTGATGACTTTGCTTATTGATAAATATAAAATGCCTGACTGTTTTGCATATCTTGATATTATGTTACAATATGTGGTAACAATATAGAAGAGTACAACAAAATTTAAACTTCTTCATTGAAACTGCTAAGGCTGATAACAATCTTGAACAACATCACACCTTTTTTGATTTGCCTGTTTTTTTCTGATAAAATAAGATCTCTTAATTGTGTAAATGAATTTCCACTTAACAGTTTCACAGTAGAAACTGGTGCTTCTGATTTTGCAATTGCAGCAACTTTGAGCCAAGCTGGAAGGTCTGTTGCCTTTCATTCCTGTATATTCCTAGGAAGTAAACTGTTACATTCTTCTGTAGAAAAAGAAGCTCATGCTATAGTGGAATCTATAAATCATTGGAGACATTTCCTTCTTGGGTGGCATTTCGCTTTTATTACTAATGTAGTGTTGCCTATATGTATGATAATAAAACTTCAAGGAAAATAAAGAATGACAAAATTTTATGTTGCGGAATTATCCATTACTGACCTGGCAGAGAGAACATTGTGGCAGACACATTCACATGAGTAAGTTGTGCAGTTTTTAACTCGGAAGCATTATACTAATTTCTTACTGCCTTGTGTTAGCCTGGTATAACAAGATTACACCATTTTGTCTATTCTAGTAACCTGCCACATTCATTAGAAAATATTCAACATATGTATAATAATTGTAGCATATGTCAAGAAATCAAACCCAGGTATTATAAACCTGAAACAGCTTGGCTTATTAAAGCAACTCTACCACTCAAGAGACTGTCTATTGATTTTTAAAGGACCCATTCCTTCTAAGTACAAATACATGTTGACTGTCATCAATGAATACTCAAGATTTCCATTTGCTTTCCAAGTGAAAGATATGACATCTGCAACTGTTAAAAAGTGTTTCAGTAATTTGTTTTTGGAGTGTCCTCATATTTGCATTCAGACAGACACACATTACTTATCTCAAGGGAGATGAAAGAGTTGTTCTTCTTAAGAGGAATAGACACTAGTAAGACAACATCATATAATCCTATAGGCAATGGACAGATTGAAAGATACAATGGTATCATTTTGGCAGTCAGTATTGTTAGCTTTGAATTCATGGCATTTACTTATAGAATCACGGCAAAGTGTTCTTCTAGATACACTTCAATAAATTTGATCTCTAATATGCACATTTCTACTAACTGTAAATATGAATCAATTGTTGAGGAGGCTCATGTAATTGAGACTAACTTTCAATATGTACATGTTCATCTTCCATATAATGTCAAACTATAATAGAAAAAAAACACTAAAAAAATTTAACATAGGACTAAATTATCTAGGATCATTTAAACATTTAGAAAGTACTGTATATCCATTACCTTGTTTGTACGTATCAACTATCTTCATTCAAGGCTTCTTGTCAAGTTCAGCCATCTTCGCCATAGTTGCAGAACAAATGAATTATTGTGGTATGTGACACTCACATATTGTCTTCTTCATTGCCTTTTAGAATGTTATAGAATCATGTTAATACTATATAATTTTCAAAAGGTGTTTGTATTAAATGTTAAATTAAGAAAAAAAAAAAAATTACAATGGCCATAGAGCAATATTATTCTACAATTCCCTTAAGGGTGGGGGGCGAATAATTTTGGACTGCACCAATTTTTAGAAAAATCTCTATGAATGTCACAGATTGAAACTTCTAAAAATTTCACAAATTAAAAACAATAAATACAAAATTATCTATTTATGGTAAATTCAGTAAGTATTTGGAAATATTTGCATTTTCTTAGAAAGTATACAAATATTCAGTGGGGGTGAATAATTCAGTCCACAACTGTATATGCATACACACGCACGCACGCATGCACGCACACGCATGCACGCACTTCTATACATTTTTGATAGCTTAAAAGTAGTCCAGTAGAAAAGACATTCAATATAAAAAAATGAAAATCCTTTTAATTCAGTAAAAGAAATACTTTGAGAAAACTTGTAAGAAAATAAACATGAAAAAAGATTTAAATGTTCATTTCAAAAATACATAATTGTCATAATTAAGTACAGTTCAATTATGCTGATGCCATTAGGAATTGTTTTTGAATGTTTCACAATCAACCAACCTTTTACTGCTGAGAATATTTATCTAAACGAAATACTATATCAAAAGCATTTTTATGCATAAAATGTGCTTATTTTAGTGTATATTTCTTTTTAATACACAGGGCTTAATGAATAAAAATGTCATGTTTTGATTTTGATTAGCTTTTAAATTTCAAAAGAATTCAATGCTTTAAATTAAAATTTATATTTGCTTTCTTTTTGATAATGATGTTCAAAATATTTCATTTAATCTAGACTAACCTGCTATAATTTTTTGTGTAGAAATTTTCTCCAAAAGCTTGCAATAATTTCTTCAAATTACCAATTAAAATGTTCTTATTTCTTTATGCTTGCTCCAGAAATAAAAAAATACTCAGAAATAATTAGTTAATTTTTCTTAATCCCCATACCCTCTTCACTTGAAAGGTTGGTGCAATATGATCATTTTTCCTTTTCTTTTGGCCTTGTGCCACGCTAAGCTAGGTTAAATAAAATGAAATCTTTTGTGCTTTTGCTCTACAGTTATTCTTTTCTTAATTAGTT
Organism: Acanthosepion esculentum; assembly: GCA_964036315.1. NCBI lineage: Eukaryota > Metazoa > Mollusca > Cephalopoda > Sepiida > Sepiidae > Acanthosepion > Acanthosepion esculentum. Next base: position 66,501,319 of record OZ038506.1, read on the forward strand.
ATTAATTGGGAAAATAAACTTTTCTTTGTATTTATTTATGAAAGACATAATTGGCCTGAAGCCTGTCACCTGCATGTAAATTCTATGATGGAAATCTTGATAGAGGATTCATATGAAGAGTGTAACTTGACATTTCTAATTGAAATCATTTCAATTATCTAAGATGTGTGTTTTGGTGAAGATGAAAATAAATCTGCATTTACTTGTTGGAGATACTCTTTCACTCATGCACACACATAACTAGAGAAAAAATGTATCCCTGTAATTTTGTAGGCTAACATAGTAAGAATGTTTTGTCCTTGTTCAAAGATATTTTCTTTACATTTGGTAAGGTATTTGAATTTCTCCTGCTGTAAAACAGCATCATTTTTACTTTTTACTTAGGAATATTTCTCTTTGCTGATACAGTTTTAGTCATCATCCAACATTTTACCTGTTTTAAATGTCTACTACCTGTGTTAAATAGGTAAACTTTTGATCAAAAAAGTACCAAAAATAAATGGTCAATTTCAGGAAAATAGGCCACAAAACACATTTGACAGAGACTATGTGAGTAAAGAAAATCATATTTATTCCGTTTTTTTCACTAATAATAAATGGCAAATTTGTAAAAAATAGGAAAAATCATTGGACATATGTAATTCAAATAAGTAAAGACATGGCAAACATCATTAATCATTAATATGTTGATTTACAAATCTTAAAAATGGAGGTATTTCTGTATTTTTTACTGTGTGCGTCCATATGTGAGAGAGAAAGTTTGAACAATAAGCAATTATGGTAATAAGACAAGAAAGGAAAATATATTGTATGCAGGAAAATGTAGGAAGAATTGAGGTGGGAATTGAGATGAATAAGAGATAAGGAAAAATTAAAGAGGGGAGAAAAATTTTTACAATACTACAATAAAATATCTATTTATTTTGATGTTATTTATATATGAAAACCTGAAACAATTCTATTGAGCTTTTACCAACAAAGGATATCTAAAAACTGATAACACCCACTCATAGACACACACATGTGTGGATAGTCATTCAAAATCACTTGTCACATAAAAGCTGAAGAATAGAACACCCTTAGGAATTAAAAAACAGATTTTTTATAATTTGTCATTAAGTAACATCTTTTGTATAACAAATTGTTGGTCAATATTTGAAGATTGAGAATTATTTGATGAGAAGATGACAATCAATTAAATCCACTTGTGAGTTCATTGTATGACATTTTCAAGATTGATTTTCCATTATTGCAAAAATCACAATGAATACATTTTGATCTAGGATCTACTTTTACCCAGATATAAAAAAAAGGAAGAGCTGATTAGGCTTTATGACTGTAATAGATCAACCAGGTTTGTACAGACACACTTACGGATTCATGAGGCGGTTTTAAGAACCTGGCATAGGCATTGATTATTTCAATCTTCATCTTGCTGTCTATTCTGATTCTGACATTATATGGATTGGTGACACCTCTACCTTTTCTCTTCACACATGATCAGCCATGCCTGACTTCATGGTCTCTCCACTAATTATAACTTGTTGATTGTTCTTCCACCCTTACTTTAGAAATGTTGCTAATCTTAACCTTCATATTCACTGCTACATCTGCATGGAATGTTATACACATATTTCTTGGTCATATTCTCATCTGATGAAGATTTTACTCTGGCAAGGTGCAGTTTCATGACTATTGTCATCTACTCATATACATCTGCTTATGGGAGCTGGTATTATTTTTGTAAGATATGTATTACTCTGAAGAACGTTCTTGATGCTGGTCATCTGTTTTTTGGTATGTGTTTGGGTTACCATTTTTGAGTTTAGCCTGATGTTGTAGGCAATAGATTATCTGTTTCTTCATGCTGTATGGATGGTAGGAGTCAAAATTCAAAATACAAATGGTGAATGTTGCTATATGATAATATAGATGTCTTGAACTCACATTCCGTGCTAGTTATTTGTAAATCTTGGAAGACCAGTTTATTTTCTGCTAACCTCTTCATTGTGAAATGTATTAAATGTTTTATTGAGTTCACATCATCTCGTAGTACTTGCCTATCTCTCTGATGAGAAGATGTCTTCTGTATATTCAGCCACATAGTTGTTACTCTTAAAAGCCATTTCCTTGAATATTCCATGCATATGTTTGCTATTATTGAAGATAACAGCAAACATATAACAGTACATTCATACAATCTTCTTAAGTAGATCAGTCAATATTTTCATCTGCTACTTTTGCTTTCAGTATGTCCTGTGAATGTGAAATTCATTAAACCTTCTTTCACTATTATGTGTCCTAGAAATTTCACCTGTCTGAACAGGCTTACAACATCCAAACTCATAATAAAATTGGGACATCTTTAAATGTTTCTATAAAGTGTGCAGGAGTACTTACATAGGACCTGTTTTCACATTGTCTTTGTTAATTCTGGGGAAATTGATCCTTTATTGTCAATTATTGCATTGCTGATTGAATTTTCTGTATTCAAGTCAAGTAAAGTTTTCCCTTTTTTGTTCAGAATCTGCAACAGCTTCTTCTTAGTATTCAATGTTGTCTCTTTCTTTAGGTTGCAGTAACTACCATCCCCAAGGGGGCTATAAATTTTTTCTGAATGCTCCAATTTATCCATTTTGCATTGCCTATGGGATGATAATGTGAACATCACTTTTTGCAGAGTTCTGACACTCACTTTCCCTGATTGTGCTGTTCAATTTAGGAGGCTTATTTTCCTGCAGTGTCTGTATCCCTTTCCACTTCAAGCTATCTAATTGTATATTGAGGATTCAACATCAGGTAATGGTTAATGAGACTTACGTGGTTGACCACTACTACTGAGTAGTAAATTTCAACTGTACCAGGTGATTCATACAAAATTCAAATTAAATAAAGCAACAAATATTGATATATTGCAAAATTAACCAATCTAGGTTAATATCCAAGTTTAGATGTTGTTTGATAGGTGTTGTAAAGTTGAGCCCTTTGTTTAACACTATTTTTCTCACATGTACATAATTGGTGTTAATAAATGTCTTCATGGACTGATACCAAAACTTGTTGTATCCCTCTACTGTGACCTTTCCACTTTTTAAGTATTTGACATACGTTGATCCATTTGAATTCCTGATTGTAGGAGTTGTTCAGATCTTTTTGGATTCCATTTCAAAGTTTAAGGTTATTTAGTTTGAAATGATTTTTCATGTTGATTCACTCTGTAATTGCAATTTCATCAATAAGTTATAATGAAATTACTCCCTAATGAGAATATGCCCTGTTCTTTCTGCTGTCATTTTTCCCCCTCTGGAATTGATGAACATTTTGACATTTAAAGTGGGTAGAATCAGCTTCAGACTTTTCCATAGAATGTCATAGAATGAAAAACCACTGGGACACTAGCCTAGTGGCTATAATTGTTGCTTAAGTGTATGCACTTTACTTGGTGATTGTGAGTTCAGTCCTTGAGACAGGCAGTGAAATCCATATTACTCTGATTCAGTAGAACAGCTAGAATTGGTATCCCAAGGACAATTATAAAGAATTAGCTAATATGAGATATCTTAGTATGGACAGAGGAATGACAACTGTCAATTCTTGGATGAAAAAAGGGTTTTGCTTAAAATTTTAAGAACATTACTAAATATAACAAGCATTTAAAGAAGGAAGAAAAATTCAAAGGCCAAAAATATAACCACCAACAAAGATGAGGACATCAGTTTAAATCAATCATGTATAGTAATAATAATAATAATCTTATTTCCAAAAGAAGATTCAATATTGCCTGTACAGTTCCAAGAATAGCAAAGTGTATTGTGGTCAACCAAAACCAATGGCGGATGTTTGAAACAGAACACAGCTCCAAATATATGCAGAGTTTAAACTGACTTTTTGTCAATTGATCTTTCTTTAATTTATATTTTGTAATATTATTATAAAATTTTAAAAATTTTATAATTATTATTAAAAGTTTATTTTTTTACTTTGTAGAAATAAGAGTCAAAAACAAAAAAATAATTATTTTTCAAAAAGTGATTAAACCACTTAAGTCATTCTTCCTGATTGAAATAATAGATGTACATTTTAAGTTATTATCTGTACTGAGGGTTGTCATAGAAGAAAACAAAAGAATCAAAGATTTTTCTTCTCTTCTTGCTTTATCAAATATACACAATAGCAATAATACTGTAATGTGTTTGTGCACATTCTTTCTGATGAAAAAGTCTTCTCCATGTTTTATTTTGGTGTGCCTAAAAAATCAAGCTTGTATTGCATTGACATATGCATTGACAGAATGATGTTATCATGTTTTTGCTGTCTTTTTGTATATATTTAATTCATGCAATAAAGAAAATTTAGGAAACTTTTCAACATAACATTTCTTTATTCTTTGTTATCTCTATTCACTGGAAATGGCTTTAAAATTGGAGGCACATTTCCATGTGTAGAAAGTTAACTTCTTTCTTTCCCAGTTGTCTACAAATAACATTATCCAAGTATAGTTTGTTTTATTTTTATTGTCAAATATATCCTAATCTGTTCTTCCCACTTATGTAATATTTATAATAATTTAGCAATCATTTTACATTATGTGTGTATTACCTGGAACAAACCTTATTCATTTTTCTTTAAGACACATTTTTTAACTGTATTGCTATTTATAGTACAACATAAATTGCTTAGAAAATAATTTGCAAGTTAAATCTGTTAATTACTAGAACAAAAAGAAAATGTTGGTAAAGGTCCAGCATTTAATACTTTTGCCCGTTATCTGTCATTTATGAATTTTATTATTTTGACAATTAAAAGACCCCAAACCCCAAATAATTCACTTTTATGCATTACAATACACTGATATTGTAATTTTTAATCATTAACAGAAGAGGATTACTCATTAATTTTTCATTTTTTTCAAAATTCAAATATATGCAACCTTGTATGTTCTTCCTTTCTTGTAAGTTAAGTGTTTTGGCATTTGTTTTATGGAAGAGGCTGCCACCACTTTCTGCTACAATATGGTTTTATACATAATTTTCAAGTTTTACTCATTATATTTTATTTTTATGCAAAAGACAAAGTTGCAAACTGAATGATACAATAAAAGACCAACACAGAATTATTGTCATTATTTGTAAATCTTGTTTTCAAGTTGAGAGTTGGAACTTTTCCATTTTGTTCACAATTTGGAAATACTGTTTCACCATATTCATAGAATACAGTAAAATCTCAGGCAGATGGCATTACTGAAAAAAATTCCAATATTAAAATCATAAGAATCATTTCCTCATAAAAGAGTGTATGTATAAAATTGTTAAGAAATTTATAAATTACAAAAAGTATTTAACATTTTTGTATTGTAATTAAATGAATACCATTAATTAAATTTGTTAAAAGTCTTCATGTGTTACATAAACATTAATTATAACTGCATTATTTACTTGATATTTGAAAAGAATTTGAATTTTAGGAATCAAATTCAAAATATTTTAAAAAATTTCTTACTCAGATGTTGTCAACACAAAATGTTGTTACTATTAATCAAATAAATTATTAATTCATCTCTTTTTGATTTTGACTAAAACCATAAGAATTATAATTAAATCATTATAATGTTGATAATCACACAAATTAAGATTAATTGTATGACAGCAATTAGTTCTATTGAAGATGTCACATATTTCCTTACGCTTTATATGAAATTCAGAATTTTTTTATCTAATTATTACATTATAAAAAAAACTCAATATTCAGTGTCTCCATACATTGCATTAATAAACTTTGAATTTTCTAAATCTAGCATATTGATTTTCCCTTTTCATATGTCATATGCAAAAGAATTATTTTTTAATATTCCCAAAAGGGCTTTTAAAGATCACTGACCATAAACCAGTTGAAATAATATGCTTATTATTAAGAATATTTGTTAGTTCATCACAAACATACATATATATATATATATATATATATATATATATATATATATATATATATATATATATATATATATACTCTCTTGAAGATATGCAATTTTACAAATTCAAATGCATTGATAAAAAATCAGTTGTCTCTTTCAATCAGATTAAATTTCCATTTATCATAGTATTTAAATGAATCAGATATTTAAAAATGAATCCAAATATCAGTGTCAATTGCATGTATTTATAGAGGGTACATTATTGATACATGACTATTCTCTTTCACAATCATATATACTAGAAACACCTGTGAAAATCTCATGGTCTTCCTATTTTAATATTCTGATGAATCTTAATTCTTAAGTCAATGATTGAAGAAGCTCATGGTGAATATTATGACAATAACATATCAATAGAAATTTCATTTATGATTCAACATTTTTAGCAATCAGTTTTTTTCTCTTTTTAGAAAACAGTCTGTCAGTAATGAAAATCTTTGAGAAATTAATCATTCACAAAGTTTGGTTTGATTCATTTGCTGCATTTCTGATTAGATCAGCTGACATTGAGTTTTATTGAAATGAAGACATCTTTGTTTTTAAAACAACAAAGTAAATAAAAGGATGATGGACTGATTACTCTTGTTAAGGAAATATCAATTCAAATTCACTGTCAGTAAAATAATTGACAGACAGCTCAATATTTCTTGCTTTATTGTGTAAGAGATAAAACTATTACACAATAAAGATTATTATTATTATAGAGCTCATGTGAGTGTGTCTTGATAAGAACAACATAGTAAATTCACATTTAATTTAAAGTTTGAAAATGTGAGAACCTGAATAAAGCCAAAGTAATAGAGATTACCAAAAATATTTGGTAATTATAATAGTTATTTTTAAAACTAATTATTATTACTAAAAGTAATATGATCTTAACAAAGTTCATATGATAATTATGTATTAATTATTTAATTATTATTAATCTTTTGAGGTCTATTTTAATATTTTAAATAGAAACTAGTTTGTACTCGCTCCTTGAGAAGTGTTGGTACAGTACCTGGGTATGTTGTTTCCATCTTTACCCAACTACTACTCTGTATTAGCTAGTATGAAGGACAAAGTAGCTAGTGTGAGAGCAGATGCTAAATTACTGGTCATATGCAGAAAAAAGTGCTACACTGGCAGAACTTGTTACACTATAGTAAGTGGAAAATCTGAAACATGCTAGGCATGTACCAGGTAACTACTTAGTTGACAAAGTCACAAATAAGTTACTGTAATATCCTTCAGTGGTGTTAAGATCTTTATACTGCTGAGTGGCTCCACCTTTTTAACCAATCAATGCATTAGATTGATTTTATTATGAATGAATCAAATGTTACTGTATTTAATTCCTCCTCATACTTTGGAATATGGATTTGAATACGATCTTGTGGATCGGTCGCGACATTGCAACAATAGCCAGTGATTCATTCCATACTCTGGACAGGGCAATGTATAGCTGACCATGTGTAAAGAACAGTGTTGGAAGATAAATGCCTATCTTGTCAAGAGATTGGCATTGCAATTTATTTGAAGACATTGCAAATATCAAACTTACTGAAAGATGAAGTCTAGAAAACTTGAATGGAAGATCTTCCGCTGATGGCATGAATTTAATTCGTGGAATGAGGACTTGTTTGCCATGATGTGGCCCTTCCATGACAATATCTCCTTCAATCATGTATTGATGCATTTTGATAATCTGAAGTCTTGTACCGATGAGAATTCCATTTATTTTGTCAATGTTTCTGAGGCACATAACTACACAGCCACATTTCAGAATAAGTTTGTGAGGTATTCAGCTATTCCACAGGAATGAGTGAGGTTTCATCACTGCTGAGTTCATTCACACTTAGAAACTGTCTTGAAGTTGCAAACATTTGACTGATGATTAAGACATTTATTTCATCAATATTGTCATTCTTGGCGCATATAATGGCACATGAATCAAAATACTGTTCTTCAATATTCTCAAAAAATACTTCCTGAACCATTTTTGATGGAGTGTTCACAATCATAATTTGTTCAGGTAATTCAATGTTGCTTTCTGTGTCTGTTGCAACTTTGCCCTTCCCAAGTTTCAGCAAGAATTCTGCCCAGTCTGCATTCCCAGCTGATAGTCTCATGTTTTCTGAAAGAGTGAATTGTTTGACCCTCAGCCAAAGTAGACAGTGATTGAAGGATATTTTGCTGAGGCATTTTGCCTTTTTTACAATTGGTAGAATCTGTCTGAAATCCCCAGCATACATCATAGGAATCCTGTCGTTGGTTGCCATTGAAGGTTGTGTGTGTCATCTGTTGTCTTTGAAGGTTTCATCAACAGCATCATAAACAAATTTTGAATGCATTGGAGCTTCATCTCACACAATCAGAGCTGTTTATTGTAGTGACCTTGCAATTGAAGAGTTGGGAGATAAGGTGCATGCGGCAGTTTGGGTGACATTGGATGTAATTTTGAAAGCTGAATGTGCCTTTATGTCATTGCACAAACACAATGAGGCAATTCCAGAAGATGCAACAACCAAAACCTTTTTTACTTGTCTCTGTATAGTGTCAATAATTGTTTGAATTAAATAAGTTTCACATGAGCCATTTGCCACTGTTGCATTGTTAATGTTGTAATTCTTGCATTCGTGCCACATCCAAGCTATGCTTGGAAAATCCCTATGTGTCATGCGTGATGCACACTTAAGCGATCATGTATCTTTCGTTACATGACTGATGTGGCAGATATTTTCCTGCAGTAGGTTGCCATTTCTTTCTGTAGTAGACCAGTTGCCAAGGGTATTAGCACGTAAGTGAATGTAATGGATTTGACTGGAATTTGAACTTGACTCTCTGATTCCTCAATCCAAGGGCCGAGTTTGAATTCCTGTCTAATCCATTACATTCACTTACAGGGTATATTTGGAATTCCAGGACTGCAAGGACCATGGATGTTTGCTGAAGTAATTGACTCATACAATTCTGGATCTGCATTGGGATCTGGAATTTCAGCACAAACATAGTTGTCATTGTCATCAGTGTTTCGTGGGTTATTGTCATGATGAAGAATGACCAGCATATGCATATAAAGAAGACATTGATTTTGAAATTTGATGGACAGAATGTCTCCAACAATGTGTCCAAAAATTTTGAGGTTTTGAATATCATGCCATCATCTTTATGTGAAAGACTTGGTCACATAGATCGAGTCTGTCACATGCTTTTTGATTTGGTTCCAGATTTTGAGTAATTTCTGGCCAATTTGGATTGCATGTAAATATCACAAAAATATCTGGCTTTCCATAGGCTCACACTATTCCTACTGAATCAAAGTACAGTTTTTTCATGAAGCGCTCGCTACCAACTAATGACAAGTATAGACAATAAAGTGCCCAATTGTTTCTGGTGATTCATTGTGCAGCAAATGATCCATCAATCTCATGTAGCATTCGTTTCACATCGGCGCTTGATTGTGTTGATGCCAATTCAATCTAGCTTCTTCGATTTTGCAGAAATTGTCAACTGCATCTTCCTGACTGAGTCACTGAAATGAAACTGGGTGAAGTCAACATCCTGTATTGTCATTCGATATGAGTAATATTGCTATTGGGTCACAGTTTTTCTCAATCCTGCAGCATGACAATTGCCATTAGACCAACCATTTTCACCATAGAAATGTAATAGTACAAAATGAAGAGGTTCATAAGATGGATGAAATTGACTAATTAGCTGTAATTGGATGCTACTCTGACTGCACTTATGGAATACAATATCACAATACTCACTTGTGGTCTCCTTCTCTAGAGAACTGGCTGCCAGTTCTCCAGTTGGTAAATCATAGTGACAGTCGTTGTGCAGAATTGGCTGAATATGTATTTCATAATATTGCGTATTTTGCATTTGAAGCTGCTCTAAATTGGGGACATAGTTGTCAGTATAGTGATTGTGCTGAGTGAGCAATCAGGTGAGCATTTGTACAATTGGAGCACTGAATGCATCATTTAAATTCAACTGATAATTTACTTGCGCATAAGTGTCATAGATATAGATCTTCTTCTTGTCATATCTATAGATCTTTTTCTTGTCTATTGGTAAGATCTTGATCAAAGTTGGCCCTGCTGGATGTAAAAGCAAATGCATTGTTATATGTGCAAATGTATCTTCAAAAGTGTTTTGCTTTGTCGTGTTTTCTGTCTGAAAAGCCATGCATTCAGCTGAAGGCGGTTGAATTGACAGAAGATTGATTTTTCCTTCTTTGCAACATAATTGAAAATGTGGATTGTGACAGCAAGACTGTGCAATTTGTTCTTCTAAAATCATATATGTATTGCAATGACAACATTTGATGTAGGTGTCTCTGTGTTCTATTTGGCAGAAACAACACTGTTGCTCATGCTGCTCTCCAAACATTGATTTTGCATACAAAGTTGATTTTGGTTCTGCACTGGTGCACAACTGACTTGTTGTGCTCCTTGAAATTTGTTTTAACTTTCCTGGCATTGGTTTTCATTAACTGAATGTCTGATATTATCAGAATTTTCCTCTGTGTTTGTCAAATTGTTTTGAATATTTGACCTTGCTTGTGTGGATGATAGGGCAATACCACATTGATTGCTGTTGTGATGTCGAATATGACCTGATGCTCATGCTTGAGCACGTTCTATTCTTGAAATGTATGATGGTCTTGTTTCCCTCGTTGTCCATGCTGTGTAGCATTTTCTTTCTGACCTGATCATTAACAATTTTGTGTTGTTGGTGATGTTTTCATCCACCTATTTGCAGAACATTCCCTCTCCTGTGATAATCGTTGTGACCACTGCTTTTTGGTTTACTCTTCCCTTCATTTGACATGGCTTTCCCTGTCTTGAGACAATCATTGTAACCACTGCTCTTCTGTCTCCTCTTTCTTTCAGTTACATGTTTGCTGTCTGGCTTTTCTTAGACGTCTTGTACGCTGTTCTTTGCTTTGCTCTTCTCTTTGCTTAGCCTGCTGCTTATGTTCCAAGCATATTTTTTTCATTCTCCCCTCGTTTCCATTGTTTGATTTATCACTGTTTTTTTTTTTTAATGCAGAACTAACTAAAACTTTGGGAAGACTTTGTTTAAAAAGAGGTGGGGTTGACACTCACTTTTGATATCCAGTAGCTCATTTAACTGTCATTAATACATATTTGAATTTCAAAGAAGATCACAGTTTAATTTAATTACTTATGTTATTAAATAGAACATCTACTTACATGTACATGTAGAATATTCTACATATCCATCTTGTACATTGTTCTTTGCTTTCTTTTTGCCTTCTGTCAACCCATCAAATCTTATGATTTGCATACATCAAGCATTCAAACATTATGATTTGCATACAAACAGACATACCATGAAAAAAATGACTGTAACTTTTTAAATATTATTATATAGATAGATAGAAAGGAAAAACTAGAAAAGAATCTGTTATGGTCCAAGGTTAGGACCAAGGAAGAACAACATGAACACAAGAGTAGAAATAACAAAGATATATTACACAGAATAATAATACAAGATGTTGAAGGTGTTAGTATGACTGTCAGTCTGGTTTGGAGTGAACTACTATTGGCTAGACTCGATTCCGTCTTGTCCCTCTCTCTTGAGAGGTGCAGTATTCATAGTGTCAGGAAGAATTCACTCTGTCATTGTAGATAAGGTCTCATAACAGAATCACATTTAGATATTAGAGTGTAAAAGTCATATATTATCTATTATTCACACTTTCATAGGAAATTACACTTCAGTTATGAAATGTGATTTTAAATATTTATATAAAAATGTAACTTATTTTTAAAATATCTCAAAAATGCCAAAATTTATTTTAAGACAAATGACAAAATATTTTTGCATTTTTGAAGATATGCAAAAAATAATATTGTACAGTTGCTTACAAAAAAATCTACATCTAAACTGAGAAAATCTTGTAAAGCTGTGAATTATTGAAAAATTGTTCTTAATAAAATAAGATGCTGCATCAAATAATACCCTTATATAAACTGACAAAATATTATAAAATCTAATGTTTAAAAAGAGATGTGTCTATATATATGAGGTCAAGCAAATTGCTTATTTAACGTCACAATGCTTCTTAAGCAGTCAGCATTCATTAGTTATGTTTACTCAACAATATCAGGGTGAAGTAATTTTCATGAAAAAATCATAAGCCCAATGTTTCTAATGTTGGCCAGATTAATTGTATATATATATATATATATATATATATATATATAATTATATTTGAGTTCATTCAAGTTAATTATGCAGAAAAAAAACTTGATACTCTTAACATTTACTTTAAAGCTGGTAATAGGGACTTTAACTTCCTTTGAAATTGATACATTAATTAATTCTATAGTTTTTTCTGCAGTCATTAAATATTAATATTCAAAACAGATTGGTTTTATATTCTGTTCTGTACTTATGAAGTATTATTTCACTGTTTCCTGTTGAATATGTAAGAAATGACTGCCAAAAAAGGAAGTCCTCTAATTGGCTGAAAGTAAGCATGATTCTCTTGGATCCTATATAACTCATCAAATATTGACTATTTGCAAGCACCAATCAACAGGATTTTCATTTGTTCAGCCAATCAAATACAAATGAGGATATTTATGTAATATGATATATAGTATAGCATGAAACATCATTATGACTTGGCTCAAGCTATTACATCATTCTTATTGTTATTGCATGATATTAATTTAATTTAATAATATAATATAACAATAAATTTGAATTTGGGTTAGAAAATAGTAAATATTGAACAATCATGAAATTCAGAAAAAGTTGTTTGTCTTATTCAGAATTTAATGATATTTTATCTCAATTACTGGTTTCTCAAGATCATGATTTCTTTCGAAGTATTTATCTATATGACTTAGTACTGGATGAAGAATGGGACACTTTGGCTTCCCACTTTACAATTACTGTAAAACAATTTACTACAAGAGATATGTTTGTATGTATAATAGGTAAAACAAAATAAAAAAACATGAAGATATATACATATTGTGACACTATGAGTTGGATATATGCGCACACGCGTGTGTGTGTGTGCCCGCACATCTGTGTGTGTGTATATATACACCCCCACATCTGTGTGTGCGTGCGCGCGCACACATATGTGCGAGAAGATTAGTTAGATTTGACCTGGGTATCAAACTTCAAGACCCAATGACTAGATTAGGAATCTAGATAAAACCATGTTTTGGACATATGGCCAAAAGGGTAGATAAGTGTTAAGTACTTGTCAAAATACGAAGATAGGAAAAAGACCGGATCTGGTCAAAACTTAAAAGGGTCTGAATTTAATGTCCCTGAATCGGAGTCAGCTAGGCTAAGAAATATTTTTATGTCCACTTTCTTCAAAGAGAGAAATGGTCATGAAAAAGTTATGGGTTTATTCGTGGGTGTCCCTTGTCCGGAAATGATGAAAGAGGATTCTGCATATATACGGGAGCGCTTTGGGTCACGGCAGTTAGTTAGACTTAGTTTAGGTTCGAGGAAGGTTGATTTAGGCCGGAGCACATAACATCGAAGAGCGACCCATTAGCAGCCGGACATTGTTAGTTAAGATATATATTTTTTTTTGCCAGCCGAGAATCAGCCCAGAGTTATCATCCACAAAAAGGTCACACGCCTTCCCTCCTCTTTTCGTCCTACCCAAGTTTGTAGTTGTGTTTTTCTTTTGCCTGTGAGCCTGCCTCTCGCTCGATCCGCCGCACAGAAATTCTACGACGTGGGGTCTATATCTTTGTGCAACTAGTTGCAGAGGTGGGTAGTCTCACAATATAATATTAATTCAAAATATAGCTGAAGACTGCAAACTGAACCAACCAAAATTGGAACTGGACAACACCACCTGATGTGTGGTGGGTATAGTAAAACTCAATAAAAAGGAGAGAATTTCCTTCAGCTGAAAGTCAATAAACATCTACTTTATGATAAGGAAAAGGCGAATAATAAGTTTAGTGGTGTTGGATTTTTAGAAAATAGTGACGTTGTGGGTAATGCAGAAAGTTTCCATAGTATTGCAGTCACTTTCTCACAGATGTAACATTGCTTTTCTCTGTCTTTTCTACAAATATTTTCATGCTAACTGCTCTGATGAGATTTTTTCCCTGACTACATGAATTTAAGCAAGTTATTAGGTTGGCATCTAGGTCCTACCATTTTACTGCTGAAATAGCTAAATGCAAATGCCACTTCTACTCCGACAATTTCTTTTCTTGCACTTCCCACCTGTGGAACTCCTTTCTGTCTTCTTGAATCCCATTCATCTTTTGTCCTTTCCTTAATCCTCCCTATTCTCAGTTTTGCTTTTCATTTTCATTCCTTGTAATTCCCCTGTTTACTAGCAGGATTCTTGCCTTACTTGGGGGTGAAATGATTAAAGAAAACAAGAAAAAACAGACTCAGTGTAGAGGATTCAATAGTAATCAGACTCTGTAGAAAAGGATTCAAGTATATCTACCAAATTTGAAAAGGTCAGATGAGAAAATTGAAGCATTTATGATAATATCAAATGTATTATAAACAGAAAATAAATGATACCATTTTGATGAATGACTTCTAGGCAAAAGGAGGGACAAGAAAAAAGGAGAATCTGGAGTAGGGAAATTTGAAATGCAATATAGAAATGAAAGGCCAAATGCTAGTTAAATTCTCAGACACAAAATGACAAGTATGAATACAAGAAATTTAAAAGAAAAGAGAAAATAGAGGAACAGAAAAATGAAAATGATTTCATAATTGCTGACAAAACCATTAAAATGGTAACTTTCTTCAATAAAATTAATACAAGTAATTATAGAATAATATCTTGCAGAGTCAAATTGTCTTTAAAATTGAGAGAAAGAAAATGATTCTTAGAAAGAAAATATGTCATAATAAAATGGAAGTCTTCACTTTCCAGTTTCGATAGTTCAAAATTATCTTTCTTGTGGGTGACAAATTATTTTCCACCTTACAACCCCTTACCCACAGGCAAAATGTTGAAATCTTCTCACTTATATCTCATTTAGTGAGATGTAAGTTCAACTTGAGCAGCTAATTCCAACAAATGGCTGCTTTATGAAAATGACTCCCTAGAGGATGCTTTTCTGATCACTACAAACTTAACTGTTTCAAGTCTAGGGTGAAACATTATCTTCCTCACATATCTGTATAGACTGTACCTCTCACTCTGTAACCCTCTACCTTGGGTGTCTTCTGTGCCTTGTACAGGGTGAACATCATTGTAAAAAAAAAAAAAAGAAAACGTCAGTGAATTTCAGGTAGAAATCAAGAACATATTCCATATTTTGTGAAATAATGAGAATGATACAGAATATAGCAATACTAAATTGGCATCTATAATTAATGAGGCTGCAAAGATAAGGGTGTGGAAACATTCTGAATTACCAAACACAAAGGGAAATATTCAAAGTCAATGCTAGAACTGATGAAAAATGGTAGAGATGTGGTCATAAATATTAATATAAAATTGAAAATGAAACATGAAAGAAGAAAGATGAAAATGAAAAGATTAAAAGAATCCTGCAGAAAAGGATAAAAACTTGAAGCATGCTTGATTTGCAATCTATATAAACAATAATTACTTTCAGTGAAAGACAAAAATGTGTAAGTTGGCAGATTTAGAAACATGATGTTAAGTAATAAAATAAACAAATATGCAAACGTCAATGCTTAAAAAATAAACATTCTATCAGCAGTCACTCTAGCAGATAATAGTGATGTTCCTGAGACAACAACAGATGAAACAAAGTTTGTTCTTGAAAATGTGAAATGTGGAAAAGAATCAGGCATTCGACAGCATAGCAACAGACTTTTTGAAAGAAGTGAAAAACTTCCACAAAAGATTAGCACAACTATCTACCCAATGCATGCATAAAATACTTAAAAACTTCAGTTTAGAAATAGTAATCCTACTTCATTAAAAAAGTAAGGTAATAAATACCTTGGTAGGTATTGCCCTATTACATGACTACTGGGTTTATATAGATTATTTTGAAACATACTTATGAAATGATTACCAGCTACCTAAGATGAAAACCAGCCATACAAACATCTGTTAGCAATAGATCAACTAATCAACAATGGAATATAGGTATAAATATGTTTAATATTGATTGACTATAAAAAGCAAAATGAGAAGATAACAGATATCGCAAAATGTTGGTTGATTGGTCCCCAATTCATAGCAAACACAGAAGAAAAACATCTGTCTATATTTCTGAGTTGAGGTATTGTAACTATTTACATTTTTCAGACTGTTGTCGTCATCTTTACTGTCATATTCATGTTTTGGCTGTTGTATGCTCTGGCCTTATTCAGGTGATATTTGGAACTAAAACTTGGAGTGTTATCAAGAGGAATTAACTAAGATATTCAAAGGCAAGGTATGTGGACAAAATAAAAGGGTTTGTTTTGAAATTCCAACAAATATCATTTGAAGAAGGCTGGAGTGTACAATGTCCAAAACATTGTGAATGTGACATTGAAGATGAGAACAACAGTCCAAACAATGTAAATAGTGTAAACAGTAGGAAAAGCTAAAAATAGAGAAATAGGGTTTGCTGGTTAAGACATAGCAGATCCTAGCACAGTCATGGTCATCATGGAAGCATTTGGTTAAAACGTTTATCCTATAATACAGCTAGCTTGGCTCGATTATGGGTTGTTCCCATGCTGGTCAGTACTATTGCCAGTCAACTGATAGTTATCTGCTTTCTGCTTCATTCCTTCATCTGCTTCTGTCTCACATTGTGTTCTTTGATCACACAGCAGTGAAGATCAAATTTTGTCCATACTTGAGTGCTGGATTGGGCTGCGGTAGAAAATAAAAATACCATAACAAAGAAGGTCGCTAGATTAATTTTCAGTTGGTTTGTATAGTTTTCGATACAACAAAATTAACCCTTCCTGTTAAACTCTCTATTGTGACACATTGTCTTTTTCTTCTAAAACCTAGAGCGGGTTCAGTCAACAAAGAAAGAAGTCAGTCAAGAATTCTCTTGGCAGCAGGTCATGTGGAGTTCAGCAACTCCTTCGTCCGCTGCTGTCTCACCTCTTGCCATCTCTTGCTCCAACTGCTGCTGCGTTGCTTAAGCACTCTGTTTATATGTATTTCACCTGACTCACACATCAAGATTCATTAATATTCTGCTTAGGGTGAAATGTGACGGCTCTCCTGAATCTAGCTCTGGTGGTCCTTGTCATATTCTGAATGACTATCTTGTTAAAAAATGAAAAAGAAACAAATGTTTAAAAGCTGACAGTTATTGCTTTTTCTAAGTCCATATAGAATTTATTTTCCTAAATTATGAATTTTCCTTAAAGCATGAAAATGACTTATTACAGTTGACTGAATCAATTCTAAATTTTCAGCAGGCTCCTGTTGGTAAGACACATGTTTTCAGAGGTTTCCGCAATTCATCTATTATTAAATTTTGAACTCTTCCAGAGTATCTTGAAACTCAATCTAACTCTTTTTTCCTCTTTACAAAACCTTCTTGACATTTGTTTTCACCTCCTGCATAAACATTTCTGATTCATTGCCTTAGCTTCTGTTGCACTTTTCCCAAGATTAAATATGGAGAGTAAATAGAATATGCATCTTTTTTAATTTACTTATGATTTTTATCAGAATAAAATAAAATAATTTTTTTCCAACCAATTTCTAAAGAGAATTCCTTGCACAAACAATAAAATGCTGAATAATTTTTTTTCTTTTTTCATCATTATCATTTATAGCTTCTTGTTAGGTATATATCTTTATTTAAAATCTTTGTCTTAGCAGATATTAGGAAGAGTTTGATTCATATTTGTTGTAGTCAGTCATTAGGATTTTAGTTACGAGGTAAGATGAAGCAAAGTTCATTATTATTTTATAGAGATAACAATACCAAATCATTTGTCTGTCTGAGTGAAGAAAATTATCCAACATCTTAACTAAATAAGAATTTAAAAAATTAACTACAAAATTACTCAAAGTTTAAATCAAATCTTAGAAAAGTATATAAGATATTTAATAAACAGAATATTTAATTTTTATGTTTTTGCAATCAATATTTTGTAAAGTTGAGCAGAATAAATGACATGATTTAAAACAAATTTTGTATTTTTTTAAAAAGTTTTGTTTTTCTATCATAGATAATTAGATTTAAATAAAAATGGCACATAAATCTCATTGTTAGCTTTTCCTAATCAACAGAACTCCAGACAGCTTTGAAACTAAGTACTTTAAAATTAGTTTTGGTTGGAAATTGACATGATGTACTTATGATTTAAACAATTTCTTAAGCATTTAGAATTGAACAAGACAATTGCGCTGTTTCAATTATATATAGCTCAGAATGACTTCCCCTTGATAACAAGCATGTCCATTCTTTTTAAGGCATTTAAGCCAATAATATTAATAATGTTAACAGCCTTTCAACAAAAAGGAATTTTTATGTGTGGAAGATTTTGATTCAGTGAGAGAAAGCTGGCTGATGACTTTGTCAAAGTCTGTGATTGAGAATTCCTATAAGTCTTGTTAAATGTTTGATGAATTCTTCAATCCTCTCATGTTGCTGTCAGGATTCCTTATTTGTTATTTGAAAAATAACATAATAATGATAACAAAATAATTACATTATTTTTTTTACATTAGATTTTATGTCAGCCTTGTTTATATTTGTCAGGTGTGCTTCTCATGTTGAGTATTTTGAAGATGCATTCTTTTAACCATTTGCCAATTAAATTAAGGAGATGCCTTGGGAAATTTCCACTCCTCAAACTTTCTTTCAGATAATTCTGTATTATTGAATTTCAGAGCCTTTTCCTTTAAAGTATTCCATAAAGTGAGAAGCTTGATAAGAGCCATGAAATAATTTAAAGTTTTCTACTTGTGTATAAAATAGTGGAAGCATTTAACTCAAGGTTACAAAATTAAGTCACTTGTAAAAATATAATAGCATCAACCACTTGATTTCAATACTTAGAAGTATTGAAATGAAACATTACATGTTATATTGATCACCTTTGTTAGGTTAATGTTTAGCAGTGTTTGTATTCTTTCTTCTAAGTAACATATTATTGTAATGTAAGTAAAGGGTCTGTTGAAATTGTGGAAACACCTAACCAATTTCTCTCCCAACTATTTTTTGGGGGTGGGGGAAGTAATAGGCAAAGAGGGTAAAAAGACATGAGGTAACAAAAATGACACTGCCATGGAAACCACAGCAACTTTATCAACAAAGTGCCCATGGGACTGACTTCACAAGATACAGTGTTGTGGCAGCTGCTGATTGCTGGCTTTCCCATTGCAATTATTAGCATGAGGAATTTTACAAAGACCTGGACCTTCACCAGTTGCAGATAGGCCCACATCTAGACATACCAATATTATATTAAGTGGTAGGTTGTTTCGTCAGTTGGGAGACCTGTTGTGTTGAACCAGGGTGATGTCAGATTGGCATGATTTTGGTAGCCTTGTTCTGTGGAATGAAAGTAGTAGTGTCAACTATGAAGGGAATGCCTTGTAAATAAGTTTAGGTAGGCTGAGGTGATAGTGGGGATTGGTAGGTCTTTTCTGTGGAATGAAGGTTGCTGGTGTCAACTGTGAAGTTAATGCCTTGTAAATGAGTTGAGGTAGGCCTAGATGATGGGAGGGGTTGTATCAATGAATGCTTGTAGCTGGGAGGAATCAAGGTAAATATCTCAAGTTGAAGCTGGATAGTTCTGTTGGGTGGAGTCACAGCTGAGATATTTCAAGTTGAAGCTGAATAGCCAAGGTGGTTGGTCAAGCCACGAAGTGGTAAAGGGCATTGTGAGGTGTGGCCATATTGAGTGGTAGTGATGAATACAGGGACTATTGTCATGGTAATGAGGTCATGGTAGTGGTAAGAGTAGCATTGCCCTGCATGATGGCTGGCGGCCATATCGTGCCACAACGCTGTCCTGCTCGTTTTCAGGGGCCTGCTTTTAAGCAGGTCTGGTAGTCCCCAGGGGCATCTCATTCTCTGGTGGGAACAATTGCAATTGGTGCTCACTTGGTAGACCGGATGTGATGCATGGAGCCTAATGTGCAAAAAACAACTTTTGTTATTTCACTTTCTGCCTTTGTGGCTTTCACGTCCGGCCAGCGTGCAGAATGAACCAGAATGAGATCTAATTGCGATGAAATATAACAGGTATGAGGTTACATACTTAGTGATCTACACTCACATTTTTTTACCAAACTGAAAAGAAAAGAATTAAACTGAAGAGTGAAAAGTTTTCCTGATTATTCAACATAAATTAGCCTAGGTTAGCAAATTTCAGGATTTATTCAAATTTATATTGAACACAAATTATTCTGAAATTCTGAATTCTTGAATGCCATTTACTGAAATCAGTAAATTTTGACTATTTCATCTTTAATTTAATTTCTAAACTTTTTTCTTGCTTTTTCATCTGTAAAACACAAATCCTTTTTATAGACTTCTGGTATATTTTGATAATCGTCTCTTATTCATTCAAAGAGTATGAAAATCTCTATTTCTGGAAAAGATAATTACAAACTGAAAATAAAAAAAAAACTTGATCCTGTGTTGATTTCTGTTGTTTTAGCAAGAGTTAAGAACCAAGTTTTTGTCATTTTCATTACTAAAGATATTTAGTTGAACTAATTCATTATATGATTGCCTCTTAAAACAATATACTGTTTTAAATACCAGTAATTTGTATAAACTCAATTAGGAAAATTGCTTTGAAACAACAATGAAAATTATTTTTAGTGTTATTATAAGAGGAATAAGTGTTCTTGTGAAATGAAAACTGCTCTGTGGGAGTGCTGGAAATTTCTTGGTCCAACACACTTCTCAAAATCTGACCAAGTGACCAAACAAGGGGAACACTTGTTGCGGACCCGATAGTGTTGCAGATCTGGCTTACGAAAATAAGGCCTTGTGCCAGACACTACACACTACTACCGAATCCACAAACAAAGTAAAAAAAAAAAAGAAAATATAAAGACGTGTTCTTTCCATCGTACAAACGTACAAACGTACAAGGTAGAAAGAAGTAGACAGGCAAAACAACGAAGGTAAAGAACAAACATAAATTTTATTAGAGTTTAACAAGTAAATTGTCTTCAGTGAAGACCTTCAGTAAATGTACTGGAAATGTAGTTGAAAAAGAGGCCAAGTAGATTGTCTTCAGTAGAGACATTCAGTAAGGTTACTGGAAATGTTGTAGTAAATGAAATTTAATTGTCTTCAGTGAAGACCTTCAGTAAGATACTAGAAATATGGTAGTTGATAAAAAGGTAGATAAAGTTCCGCGCCAAAATTTAAATTCAAGATGGCCAAGGCGGGAAAAGTTCCTCAGGAAGAAAGTCAGTTGTAATGAATAATAAACATACTAGGAAAAATACTCACTGTGAGAGTTTATAATTGTGAGTGTATGTAATTCTTTTTAAGGTAACTGGTTCTGAAGGACTATGTTCGAAGAATGTGAAAGATGCTTTGTTCTTCAGGTTGGAAGGTTTCGAAATTTCCTGGAAGTAGGTGGCTCGGAAAGGTACAGCGACGAGCCATGAGGTCTAGGCAATGTTTGCCAATAAAATATCCCTGTCGGTATATATGGTTGACGGGGCGACTAATTTTGAAAAGCCCAATTTGTCGTGACGTCAGAGCGAAAGCGCGCGAAAAATAATATCAGCAGCAGCTTGTCATCTTCCTCATCTTCGGTTAAGAACAATGGTTTACTACTATCACTGGCCGAAAGTGAGAGGAAGGGGTGAAAACTCGCGTGTGCGTCAAATTGAAGGTGGAGATAGCGTGATATCCCACACACTGAAAAAAATTAAAATAATCTTTAGTTCATAGTATTTAAAAGCAGTTAAACCTGTGGATGTTAACAAGGTTGTGGTTTTTTTTGTGTATGTTTAGGCAAAGGTGCTTGTTCAATATGTAAAGAGAATGTCAAAGAAGCATACAAAAAAAACCCTGTGTTTCTGCTGTGGATGTTTATTCCTTTTGTCTTGACTGTATTGAAACAAAATTAAATGTCTCTTGAGTATGTTCATTTTTTTCTTTTTTGGTTCTGAAATAATTTATGGGAAGTAAGGATATGAATGGGTGAAGATGGGTGAGCTCAAGTCAGCTTTGTGCTGAGTTGGGAAGATGAAACCTCTACTTCATGAGTAGGGCTGCTAAAACATGTTTGACGATGTTGTTGGGAAACTAACATTCCCCAGTGTGCATACTATTACTGCATGGTTCACACCCTGAAGCCAAGAGGAGAAAAGAGAAAGATTCTGTCCTTTCCAGAAGTGGGGTCATAAAATCTGGTCTCTTTATAACTTACACCATGGGAAAATGAATTTTTTTTTAATACTTTATTTTATTTATTGGTTTTATTTAATTTTCCCCACAAACCTATTAGAGATATTTCTTTTTAACCAAGACCACCTTGAAAGAAAATATGACCAAAAACTGAATGTATTCCATCA
This sequence comes from Acanthosepion esculentum, assembly GCA_964036315.1. Taxonomy (NCBI): domain Eukaryota; kingdom Metazoa; phylum Mollusca; class Cephalopoda; order Sepiida; family Sepiidae; genus Acanthosepion; species Acanthosepion esculentum. The sequence goes on from OZ038506.1 coordinate 66,523,764, forward strand.
CATATAGTTGTGGCTAGGACTACAATGGAGAGACCAGCTGCCCAGTAAGAGTGAAGGAGCATTGAAGAACTGTAATTCTTTTTTTACTAATTTTCACCCAATACAAGGTCCAAGAGCCACTCAAGGTAGAGGATTAATGTTTGGAGATATATTAACATAGAAAAAGACAAGCATTAGGAATACAGAGGTAACCTTTAGAAGGAACCATAAACCCAATCCTAAACAGGGAACAAGGGATAACCTCTATTCCTGTTCAAAAGATTGGGGCGGAGTGTGAACCAGACAATAGGTGGATCTATCTACTTTTATTATAGTAATCTGGGGGTCGACATTGAAGTCAGGCATGGCTGATCATATATGTAGAGAAAAAAATTGTAGTCATCAGCCCCAGTGAAATGAAGTCAGGATAATAAAGATAAATATGGAATATTATCTGACTGAAAGAATCAGTGCACTTGTGAGGCACTAACAATCTGCTCAGTATCCTTAGGATAGAGATAAAACTATCTGGAAGCTTCTGATTAGGTAAGAAAGGGCATTTAAAAAATTCCACCACCAGAGTCAGCACATATATTAGGTTTAAGTTTCCAAAATTACACCAGTGGATTGTTCAAGAGAAACATGGCCTAATGTATTAAAGCAATGGTTAAAATTTATGCGGTCCACTGGTAGTTGGTCATGTCTTCTGGTTCAGTGTAAGAAATGAAGGAGTGATACAAAGTTGGATATTAATTGGCAAGAGATAGTATAGGAAAAATGAGGAAAGCTGGAAGGTACAATGGCCAAAACATTGTGAGTTTGAATGGAAAAGCATATTGTAATAATACATGCTTGTCTAAAAAATTCTGTTGTAAATTATGTAATCATTATTTTATATTCTTGTACCAATTTATATGCATTTTTTATAGATTTGTGTATACACACAGGAGTGTGAGAAACATATTGTCACCAAGTCAGTTTAAAAAAAAAGTGGAAAATTTTAAATGAATGTTTTTTTCAAATTCGAGAGAGAAAAGAAATAAGAAAATGAATTCAGTAAATACACCAAAATAGAAAGGGGCATAAGACAAGGATGTGTTTTCTAACATGAGTTATTCAAACTTTACAGTGATGCAGTCCTAAAAGAATTAGAAGTCCTACCAAGATTCATTATTGGTGACCATGACTTTAACAACATAAATCAGTCTTGATAGCAAACAGAGAAAGGAAACTGCCATAACTCCTAGAGAATGTAGTAATGGAAAGTGAGAAGAAAGGACTAACCATCAATTGTAAGAAGAGAGAATGTAGAGTTGTCAGCAAGATTATCATCCTAAGATGTGAACTATGAATTAGAAATGCCAAAATCAACCAAGTACAAAAATTTAAATATCTGGGAAGTATTTTAATAGAGGATAGGAAATGGGGCACTGAAATCCACAGGCACATTAGAATTATTTGCATTATTTACATTGTTTGGATGAGTTAATCTAATTATTTATATTATTTACATTGTTTGGATTGTTGTCCTCATCTTTATTGCCATATTCACAATGTTTCAACCATTGTATGTGTCAGCCTTCTTTGGGTGGTTGGAATTTCGAACTGAACCCTTTTTTTCATTCACTGGTGTAGATTGTTTTAGTTCCATGTGGCATGCCTCTTCCAGATATCTCAGTTATGTCCCTTTAACTGAGACATCCTGAAGAGGCATGATGCGTGGAACTAGAACAATCTACTCTGGTGGACGAAATAAAGGGTTTAGTTCGAAATACCAACCACCTGAAGAAGGCCGGAGCATACAATGGCTGAAACATTGTGAATATGGCAATACAGAGGACAACAGTTCAAATAATGTAAATAATTAGAATACCTCTCCAGTCACTTTCTCACTATTGTGTTGTGATTTCCCTCTGTTCTACAAATATTTTCATGGTAACTGCTTGGATGAGCTTTTTTTTCCTGGTGTCCCAACTACATGAATTTAAGCTTGCTACTAGATTAGCAATTAGGTCTCACCACTTTAATATTGAACTTGTTATATGCAACTGTCATTTCTACTCTCACAGTTTTTTTTTCTTGGAATTCTAATTTCTTGCTTCCCTGATAATTACAATCTTCAAAAATTTGAATGCAACATAAATTGTCATCTTCTGTCTTCTTGAAGCCTGTTCCTTTTTTGCCTTTCCATAATCCTCCCCATATTCAAGAATTTAGAAGCTAAGTAAAGCATTAAGAAACAGGAAAGAAAGGAGTGCTGAAGTGTTATGTAATATCAGTCCTTCTATAAATGCTGGATAATCACCTCACAAATGAAGAAGAAACTTGAGGCAAGAAAAATGTGGTTCTACAGAAGGTTACTGAGAACACAATGGGCTGACTATGTAAGTGATGAGGAAGTTTTAAAGAAGACAGAAACAAAAAGGATGCTTATATGTAGGATCAGAAAGAAATTTCTTGGATACAGAATGAGGAAAGATAGTTCAGAGATTTTGACACTCACAAGAATATTGAAGGCAAGAGGGACAAGAAACAGTGGATAACCTACCTAACAAGTTTCTGTAAATGGATGGTACAACAGGGAGTGGGAGGGATGATGAAAAGACAAACCTTACTAAGAGCTACAAAGGATAGGAATTTGTGGACAGCCATGATCGCCTGAATGGACAGAGCACATAGAAGAAGACGCATGCAACATATAATTGATTTTCAATCACAATGAGAAAAAAAGAAAACAAAATCAAAAGTAAGAAAATGTTCTATAAGAATTGATATGTATTCATTTTTTAAAATTATAATATTTTGAAATTGGAATTAAATTTTACTTAAATTCTTTGGTTTCATTCTCCCTTTTCATAGATTTACTTTAGCATAAAAAATTAAATTAGTAGATTTGATTTTTGATAATTTATCTTAATTATTACTGCAACTACTCTTATTACTAAAAACAAATAAAGCAGTGATCACTAATTATATTATTCAGAAATCACTTTCACTTTGAGATCATTTTAGTATAACTGGTAGGATATAAAAGAAATACAGTATCAATGCACACTCCTACTTTTTTCTACTTTGGTGAAAATATTTTTAATCAAAGCAGAAAAGAAGAGATCAATTTTGAATAACATGACTGATACACCTTAATGTTGATTTTATAGTTTCGCTTTATTCTAAATGCATTTATCTCTATTTGTAATATATGTTATGCCTGCCGTGAATACTTGTTTCCATATATGTGAGGGTGCTGAAACCAAGAAGGGAATCCTCCACCAACAACAAAACCAATATTCTGATATTTGGTTATTTGGTACATCCTGGTTAGTAGGTCAAGTTGATAAATTTTCAGTGCTCCCTTTTCAGAAAAAAATGATCTTTTGAAATGAAAGCATACTAAAATATTTATAATTTATGCATATGGGGATTTTTTTACTTTTATCAACATGGATCAGTAAACTTGTCATATTAAAATAATTGAATGATGCTATATTTGAGAACTCATTAAAAAGAGCTCTCAAATACAGCATAATTTCAATATGATTCACAAATTATATTCTTTGGTTTGAGAAGTACAAAGGAATTTCACTAACTTTATTACAGTAAGACTATTCATATACCTGTAGAATCAGTGATGCTCAAGAAACATGAATATAATTTTTTCAATTACAAATATTATACTTGGTAAGTAGTACTTACTTAGTTTCAGTACAGACTAATGGGTACTAGGTTCAAACCAAATTAGAACTGGGTTCAGTTAGCTGATTTAAATTTTGACATACTTAGAACAAGTGAAAAGCAAAATTTTAAGAAGGACTGAAGCCAATGAATTCCTTACAGAAAATTATCATTATCCATTTCTTCCACTGAACCAGCATATGTATCCAGCAGTTGTGAATTCAATCCCTGGGTCTGGTAATACTGAAAAGTCAAATTCTCTGGTTCAGTGGGAGAAGCAGACAAGTGAAACACAGGTGAATAAAACTGGTGAGTATTAGTTGATATGAAATATCACCTAATCATGGCCCCTTGACAATTGTGAGTTCAATCCATGTGTTTGGTAGTAATAAAAAGTCACATACTCTGATTGAGTGGAAGAAGCAGACATGCAACACAAAGGTAAATATGACTGGTGAGTATTAATTGATATAAAATATCCCCTGGAAAGCAGAATGAGAATAATCTAACTCAAAGGACTGAATAAAGAGTTTGATTCAAACTTCCAGGAAAATTAATGAGAAGGGCAAATGACTTACCTCTTGGAACAAAATGGGCCCATATGTGTCTCTCGTACAAAATACATAGAAGAAAATATGACCGATCACAAAGCTGTCATTTAAGAACAACTCTTATCTCAAAGCTAAGAGATTTTGTGAGATGAATTTGTGGCTTATGCAAATTACTGAGTACCCTGCACCAAAGTATCACAGGGAGGAGTACACCCACAAACTGCAAACCTGGATGGTTGGCTACTTACATACCCTGATGAAGAGCTTGGATTCCCCCAAAGGCCTAATCCCACTAATGGCTGTACTACAAGAAAACAAGCAGAAGGTCTGCTCCATTATGGATTATCAGGCACTCAATAGACTGGCACATGCACAGCTAATCTGGATGTTTGCATGCAAAAATTGATGGAGATCAACAGGAAGGGTCAGAAATCAGACAAAGGTATTGCCATACCCATGTGGAGTTTGGGCTCAATGTGGCACTGCTGATCATGTGGTCAGTTATCAACGCTGTGGTTGCACAAGAAAATCATCCAAAGGACAATGACCTCATACATTAATGACATATTCATCAATGAGGGTGTGTACCCTGTGTCAGAGTACAGCTGGAAGGATTCAGACTGACTAGTAAGAATCTGGAGCAGTTAAAGGATGGATCCCGTGTGCTGGATCTGCATGTCTGGCGGGAGCAGGGTAAACTACAATGGAGATGTGAGAGTGAGTTTCCAGCAATGCTTAATGTACTCACCTGTTGGAGGATATTTTCTCTGTGTGGGAAATTAACTGGACATCTGCCAGTGTGTGTGTTGCAAGCACATTTGTGAAATGATGAACAAACTCTGTATTGTTTGGCTGGGGTGATGAAACATGGGACACACTAATGGCTTAAATGCTGATGCACATCATCACCAGAATAGTGCAGAATGATCCAGTGCATGGAGATTGGTGCGTGAATGGACACAAAGTTACTGTATGGGTTGATGCAAGCTTCTTGGTTACCAATGTCATTGCAGAAAGCAGTGGGTCTTTGGTTGAGAATGCATGTTGGCTGCACCTGGCATACGAAAACAAACCCATTAACTTGGCTGAGCTTGATGCAATGTTGAGATGCATCAACCTGGAAATAACTATGAGTCACCCAAATACGGACTTTGCATGCGCATACATCACTGGGGTTCTGATATGTTGTTTGGAAAAATGAGAGTGTACACAAAGGTGACATCAGAAATGTTAATAAGTCATTTGCTCAGCACACACAGAGAATTGGCTGTGGAATATGGGCTAACAGTTGATGTGGGGCTTTCAGATCTCACATGAACTGAACTAATAAACTCAACAGGATGCCTCAACAATGGCTAGATGCACTTCGAAAAGAAACAATGTGTGTGCTGTGTCTGTAGAACAACAGAAATCAGCTGATATAAAAACCATCCATCAATGAAGTGGGCATCCTGGCATGAAGCACACATTATATTTGTGATCATGAGATCAGGGAGGAGTGTAGAACATAAAATGGCTTAATACCTCCTATACCTCTGCCTGTATGTGTCTCATATTCAAAATACATAGAAGAAAATATGGCCGGTTGAAAAGCTGCCATTTAACAACAAGACAGTCTCGAAGATCAGAGATTTTGTGAAATGAATTTGTGGCTTATGCAAATTTCCAAGCTCCAGCCACTCAATAAAATTAATGAGAGAACATAGAGATAGGTTGCAGATGCTAATGAGACAAGTGGTCATGCTTTGTGTGTGGAGTTTCACAGTAGTCTCACTGATTGTGATGAAAAAGACAGGGTACATCTGGTACTCCAAACATCCATACATTTTCTTTACTACAGAGTATAACAACAGCCACTTAAAGAAGGCTCTAGTACAACCACTAATACACTGTGATTATGACAACGAAATAAATGAAAATGTCATTTTGAAAGCATATAATATTGATTTGTAGCATAGATAAATTTTACATAAATGTTTCTAAGAAATTTTGGAGATAGAATAAAAATTTCATATGGAATATAAAATTATATAAATTTCTCCAAGTAAATAATTCAATTCTTGCTTATGAATTTAAAAGCAGAGATAGCAAGAAAATTTAAATAATTTGCTTCTTTTTGGCTAATATTGTATTGAAAATATTTTCCATTTGATTAAAATATTTAATAATTTTGTGCCTTCATGTGTAATTATCTGTACAAGTTTTGAATAACAGATAACATGATTTGTTACTAGCAAAATGAAAGGAACACATTATTAAATAGTCACATTTTAAGTTAAAATATTTCAGGTTTGATAAAAACATTTGGTAGAAATATTAAATAAAACTTTTAACAAATGTCTGCCAAAATTAGAATTTATAAATATTTTACAGTAAAATAATGCAGTTCTATGCTATAGTTGAAGAAGAAATTTGATTTTGTATTAAAAGACCATTATGGAAATGAGATTAGCAAAGAGAAAATTGATAACATTAAAAAATGCCATGATTTGGAACATATTTCATTTAAATGAATTTGGGGCTGGGTATTTATATAAGTTTCAGTTAAACCAAAAATCCTTAAAAAATAAGACCAATTTTAATCTGCATAATATTATAGAAGGTAATAAATGAAAGTGAGAAGAAGGGATTAAACATCAATTGTAAGAAGACAGAATGTATGGTTGTCAGCAAAAGGAATAGTGTAACATGTGAATTACATATTGGAGACACCAAAATCATCCAAGTACAATAATTTAAATATCTAAGTAGGAAATGTGACATCAAAATCCAAAGGTGCATTAGAATAGCAAAAATGTCTTCCAAAAGCTAAGCATTATATTAAGAATTAGGAAAATGTCATTAGAAACAAAGAAAAGAGTACTGAATGTAAGATTGGTTCTCATATATGGCAGTGAATACTCAAAAAGTGGTATGAGGTAAGAGAAATGTGGTTCTACTGAAGGATGCTGAGAATCACAGGAATTAAACATGAGAGTAATGAGGAGGGTTAATGAAATTGGAAACAAAAAAGACACTGAAATTTTCAGGGCACATAATAAGGAAAGGTGAATTGGAGAATTCGACACTCACATGAACAATGAAGGCAGGTGGGAAAGAAGGAAGCAGTGAATAACATACCTAAAGAACTTGTATAATTCATTCAAAGAACAGAGATTAGAAGAGATAGTAAAAAGAAAAATGTTACTAAGTGCCACAAAGGGCAGGAAGTTGTGAAGAGCCATCATTGTCCATGTCTTGAAGGGACACAACACAGAATAATATGACACACTGTAAATCTGTCTGAGAGACAGCTTGCAGAATGTTTATTTTTATTATCATTACCTGTTTATCTGCTTCTTGTGATAATCCTCATGATAATATCTTAAGAATGAAGTAAAGAAAAGAAAAAAATGATTTCTTGAATGTATTCTGTCTAATGGTTCAGTTTTGATGAAATTGTCTCAAACTACTCACAACCAACATTGATTATAGTTCTTAGAACAAAAATTAACACATTGTGAAGAATAATAACTGGGGAATTTGTACACAGGCAAAACAAAATTATCTTCCTGAGTTTCATTTTATTGTTGTTTTTTTCTTATTTTATGAGTACAAATATATATATTTATAAATTGTATACATTTTTCTATACACAGATGAACTTGTTAAATTTATTCAACAACACTTTGAGCTTCAATTCAATTTTATTTTTAATAAGAATAATAACATAAAAAACAACAAATGCTTTATTTTCTGTTTTCAGTTTTGTAATATATTAAAAAAAATAAAATTAATTGGAAGCTACATAAAGTATTTGATATTCAAGGATTTTTCTATTGTGACATTCATAATATAAAATTAGGATTAAAAGGATTTATGTGAAATCCCTGTATAGGAATTGGAGAATTGGAGGGGTTAAAAAATGTCAAAATTGTTAAGGTGAAAAAAGAGAAATGTTTTTTTTTTCTGATAAACTGATGGGCAAATAGAATTGTTATAAATCCTCAAAGCAAGGAATGTAAACAATCCGGAGTATTGTTTTGTAAAATGGGCAGAAAATTATTTGGGTTGTATTGGCAACTTGATAACAAAGAAAATTCTTTGACATCAGAATAAAGAAATAATTTTAAAACATGAAAGTTTGTTATTGGGAAATCCTTGTTGTTGGAGAATGTATTGTTTTGAATAACTGACTGCTTTGTTTGAGGGTCAGTGTCACTTTTTCACAATTGGAGAAAATAATAGAAATGAATATTAATTGTCAGCCAAAAAGTGAATTATTATAAATCATGAAGCTAATGACATAAGCAGTCTAAAATATATCCAGAGGAAAGAGGAATTTGAAAGTTCTTTGACATCAGAAAAATAGAAATAATTTTTGCACACAAAAGTTTGAAAAATTATTGTTGTTGAAGAATGTATTGTTTTGAATAACTGACTGTGTTGTTTGAGGGTTGGTGTCATTTCTCCAAGGTTGGAAAAATTAATTAATTGAAATGAATACTGATGAGTCTTCAGGCACAGTAGGAGTTGGGCAAAATACATATAAACAGAGTGTTTAGTTGAAGCCATCAGTTGGCGCCTAAAGTCAGCAAGAGATACAGACAAGATGAGACAGCAGTGGATGAAGTAGCTGCTGAACTCCATGTGACCTGCTGCTGACAGAATTCCTGACTGCACACCTTGTGATGTTGTTCTTAACATGCTCCAAGTTTTAGAGGAAAGAGATAAAGTGTTACAATAGAGAGTTTAACAGGAAGGGTTAATTTTGTTGTATCAACAACTATACAAACCATTTGAAAATTAACCTAGCGAACATCTTTGTTATGATATTTGTATTTTCACCAGTGTAAGTGTTCTTTGTCCTTTTGTAGTATGGTTCCACCACAGCTTGTTTCAGGGCTCAAGTACGAATGAAATTCAGTCTTCACTGCTCTGTGATCAAGGAACACAATGTGGGGCAGGGCAGATGAAGGAATAAAATGGCCAGCAGATAACCAGCAGTACTGATCAGTGGGGGATGGACCTAGGATCGACAAGCCAGGTCAGCCATGTTATAATATGAGATACTACTCAAATGTTTGGGCCTTTGATATTAAAAACAATTTTTATCCTCTCACTTAGCTTTCATCATCCAATTTGAAGTAATCCCTTTGTGAGAAAACACAGTGGCTCAGAAAAGATTATAACTAAAACTTCAATTTCCATGTGCTATTAAAAATATCTGAAATTTTGGATAGTACTTCACACATGAGAAAGTTGTTAAAGGAAATAAATAATAGAAATTATTATCCCTTATTTTTACTTAAACAATCTGTATCTATAATTTGATTAACACTTCATGAGGATAAATAACCCCAGTCTAAACTTAAGAATATCTGACAGGTTCAGATTAGGGTTATTTATCATTGAGAAGTTTTAAATCAAGTCATAAAGACACAGAGATAAGATAAGGGATGGTTTTTCTGATTAGCAAAATACTTTTGTAGATATTCACTGCAGTTTCTAAAATCCTATTGTAGTTTAATGTACAGGGATGGAAACTAAAATTGCAGCACCTTAAAGGATGATACTTGGGGACAGTATATTTATGCTAGGGGTAATAGTACCAGTAGTCATACCAATGATCTATCTGTGTTTTAGCTTCAAACAGTAACACATACTGCAATAAGGTTCAGAATGCTGAAAGAGTACAGTACAAGCATGTGTCCTGCCATGGTGACACACACACACACAAACATGCGCGCGCGCGCACGCACGCACACACGCGCGCACGCACACACACACACACACACACACACATTCCAAAATAGAAAAGAAGCCTCCCTTGACAAACCCAATGAATCACAAAAACAAAAAAAAAGACCATGATAACTAACCCTAAACGTTAGGGTTAGGGATCATGCTCTTTTCAAAGTTTGTGCATTAATTATTATTTGTTTTATTTTTTATTTAAAAGAAAAGCTTTATTTTATTATTGAATTTGTTCGTTTTTTTAATTTAAAAAGAAAGCTTTACTACTTGTTATTGCTTTCCAACAGTGCACAGTAATTTACATGAGTAAGAGCATAAAAGCAGTAAAAAGGTTGATAATTAATCTTCTGTGCACAAAGCGTTCTGCGGTGAATGTAGTTAAACAAGACCCATAATGGTGGATGAATGAACGTGACCGAGTCTGAATTTTTATTGTCGATAACTACAAAATGGTAGGTTTTATCAAAATTTGGGCATTATTTACACGGAAATATGATGATTTGGGAAAGTTATAATTGATTTTCTTTGCAGGGCCTAAAAAGCAAATTTACCTGTTAACACCTTAGGCTGCCAATAAATCAATCAGCACGTCAAAAAAACAATTCCCTATGGTTAATAAATGCTTGTATACTATGCTATAAGTAAGTAATATTTTTTTCAAATCAGATAAATTTAACTTTAAATTTGATGATTTTCCTCAAATAACGTGTCAAAAATATATATTTTATTTTTGGAAGATTTTTAAAACCGAGAATTAACTTTTGTTTACTAATCTGTCAAAATGGCTGATATTTATTTATTTTTATCTATTTTCAGAAAATGACCAAAAAGTTGAGATTCCAATCAATATAATTTCTATTTGAAATACACCACAGTATTTTGCTTACTGGAAATAGTAAATTTAATCATTTAGCATTCAATTAAAGCTAAAAAGAAAGCTTCAAGAACACTTTTTCATTTTTAAAAATTCATTTTAAACTTTAGGTATTGAAAATTTAGTGAAGGTCTCTATATAAAAATGTATATATTGTTATCCCATATATTTCCTTTGTTCAATTAAAGACATTTGAAGTATTGAATTGTTTAGCTTCAAGAGTCATTTTGAAAAATGGCTGCATATGCTGTACATGCATTGGTAGTTGTTTCAGTGTTGGTAAGAGTAATCAAAGGAAAATTTCAAAATTTCTAGACCAGGATCTGGATGTCCATGTCTTATAGACCAAGCCTGATGCATTGAAAAGGAAATAGTGGCAGAATACATAGTATCCACAATATAGATCTGAGTAAATATGGCCTTAGTGTCAACATAAACTGTTAGGAATTGTTTACTTGCAACTGTTTTATGGACATGCCACAGAAGCATTGTGGATGTCACTGTCATGAGAGGATCCCTTGGAGGATTGAATGGTGCTCTGTAGAGTTCAATGATAAGTTTATTCATCATCTCTTACACAATTCCAGCATATGGTATCATGATGTTGGATACCATTCAACTCTTGGTTACCGTTGGTGTCTGTGGAGGGATATTGAACAGTACCACATATATACATAACATTATTCAAGCCATTGAAGTTGATGTGCTGTTCAGGCATGGTTCATTTAACCCACCTATAACTTTTGCTTCATTGCATCAACAGGTGCAAGAGGTGTGGAATAATGAAATATAATAATATACATGTAAGAGTACAGTCCTGTATTAATGTTCAATGTATTTAATGATATATAGAGATTATGGATTTGAATACTGTTAATAGATCCCTTATTTTGGAACCTGTGCACATACTGATTTGAATATGTGATCCATCTTTATAACCGGTAACTTTAATCTTGATTAAATTAAAATACTTATTCAGGGTGTTGCAATGTATTTTAGATATTTTTAAATATTTTGTGTTGCAAAGCATAGAATCAATTTACTAAAATTTTGTATTAGTAAAATATAAAGAAAAGAAAGAAAAATCATCCAAGAGATTTTAAAACTGATTGAAGGCTCTTAATGTGCTTAACAAAAATGGCTTCTTCTTTTGAAATATTTGTGTAAGGTTTATGAGCTTGAGATTCTAAAATGAGACATTTCCGAATGAGTGACTAAATATTAAATAGAAATAGCCATATAACAGTTTTAAATTTAAATCTTCAGTTTACAGAATGTGAGATTTGAAGATGAAAATTGAAAATCAATAGAAATATAAAACATCCAGTATAAGTATTTATAATTTTTATATATAAGTATTTATACTTTTATAGATTGAAGAATGTATATAGTGTAGTTATGTATGTTATAATATAATAATAGATCATAATACTTTTTCATTTATTTCTTTTCTTACTAATTAAGATATATATACTTTTATACATTATGTTCTATACTGTATATCACACTAACCTGATAGCACCTTTGGAATGTGACAACTATTGGAATATCTTTTATTAATGGAATATTTTCTATTCTACCTAGTTTTCCAAAATAGAATTATCAGTTTTTTTATTTGTTGAAAACCTTTCAGGAGATGTATTTCATTTCTTTTATTTGACCATAAATTAAGAATTGATAATTTAGTAGCAAGTTTACTTTCTGTTTTAATGTTGTCTTAAGAGTATGAAGGACAAATTGCAAAAAATGTTTGCATTTTGTATATTTTCTTTTGAATTTCATGGGTCAACAAAAGAACTGTCATTTGTACTGAATCGCAAAGTAAGCCTCTTTATCATTTTTTGCTGCTTGACATAAAGCACAGCATATGTCTTCCTTGTACTTTTCTATGTCCTCTGTAAAGCTGGAACTCTCTAATGTTATGCTGAGTTATTTCAATGTGTTTACTGAGAAATCTAGCACTGACATCATGGAATATCTCACTGCTGAGGGTTGGGTGCTTTATTGATTTTTCTGAAGTGGCACTGTTGTCACAAGGACCATCATTTAATGAAATAATCATCTCTCATTCTCTCTCTCTATTTATCTATCTATTTATCTATCTATTTCAAACTTACTGTCTAAAATATCTGTTTTTTTGGTGATAAAACTGGTAGGGAGGAAGTGGTGGCTGGTAAAAAAATCTAATGATTACTTCCAGTTCAGCACACACTTTTGCTATCACACCTACATGCACAGAGAAATATGACCATATAAGAACTTTACACATTCATGAACACATGCTGGCTGAGTTTGTTCAAGCTAGATTCAGGGAACAAAATTATGAGCTTCACTAAACAAATATATATATGATATACATTATTATTATTATATATTAATCATATACATGTAGGTGCAAATACATGTACTTACACATACTTACCTCATGCATACATGGATGTATATTTGTATGTGTATATATATGCATTAGACAAAAAATAGTTTTGCATAAACATATATTAAAAATGTATGAAATGCTTTTGTAAGTAAGTTTATGTATCTTGTACACTAATTAGAATAGTGATAATTGGAGCAGGAAATACTGATTCATTGCTTAGTCATATATATATATATATATATATATATATATATATATATATATATATATATATAAACGGATTAAGGAATTTATTTTTAATCTGAAATTTTTATTACTTATACTTAATTGCTATTATAGTAAATACTTTTGAAATGGATGCATCATTTTTGTATTTCTGTGTGTATTATGTCTATCGGCAGTTTGCCTGTGTATTTAAGAAATCTCAATGAAGAAAATGTGTTTTCTGATAGGGATCGAATCTGCAGCCCCCCTCTTTGTAGGGAAATCGTTGTTTGATGTGGCATGTTTTACTGCTTGACCATAAATAACGTTACAGTAGGCAAGGCTCTATTTTCCCTTTTTAATAATTTTAAATAATCTGAGTTAAGAGGATGTACTTTTCTTAAAAAAGAAAATAAAGCTTGGCTTACTGTGATCAAGCGGTAAAGCATGCTGAATCAAATGCTGGTTTCTCCTACAAAAGGGCGCAGATTTGATCCCTATCAGATAACACATTTTCTTTATTAAGATTTTTTGAATGTGCAGATCAATAGACTTGTTAAATAATCTGCCATAATGATGTTTGAAATAATATATATGTATATATATGTATATATATATGAAGAGAGAGAGAGAGAGAAAGAAATTATAGTAATTCCACCTATTGATATATAATTATAAAATTATATAATTCAACATATATATATATGTAGCCAAACAGAGTTTCTGCTAATAAAATGCTCAGTAGTTATCTAGAGAAATAACTATTGCATCAAAAGCAATTAAATTTCACAATACTTATCAGAGATTGGCTCAGATTCATAATTCCTTACTCATCAGGACATAGACAAGAATGATATTGTCTCAGTCTTGGTAAGTGTGGAATCATGAAACTCTGACTTGACTTCTGAAATTTAATTCTGATTATATATATATATATATATATATTAAAAGAAATAAAAAAAATCATCAATTGTGCTGTTTTGACATTTAGATCATTGTTATATATATATATATATATATAATATTATATGAAAAGATTACTTAACTTTCAAATATCAATTTTATCCTGATTTCAAAGTTTCTTGGTAAAATTTCCAGTCTTCAAGGATTGTGTTTTTAAACAGTATTTCCAATTTTTTTAAAAAATGGAAATACTGTTTAAAATTACAACCATGGTATTTCCGATTTTTCTTTAAAAACTTTGGTTTTTCCAGTGTTTTTTGAAAAAAAAATTAGAAATACCGTTTAAAGCAACAGTCCCAGAAGACTGGAAAAATTACCAAGAAACTTCAAAGTCAGGATAAAATTGATACTTAAATGTTAAATAATCTTTTCATATAATATTATTAATGCTATATTTATGATATTATTTTAATATTTTTAATATTGAGTACTATATATAAAAATATCTGCTGTTTCTTAAATGTGTGTGTGTGTGTGTGTGTGTGTGTGTGTGTGTGTGTGTGTGTGGTACCTTGATTTATGAGTGTCCTAACGAAAAATTTTTTTGCAATACAAGTTATCTCTCAGATGATTTTTTGGTTTGATTTGAGAGCTAAAACTTGGGTTACAAGCCAACTTCAGATACTCCACCACTAGCTGGCATAGCAAACACCACAACATCTGTCCTGCATCCCGTGTGTCTCACTTGTTCACTTTAAGCAGTTAGCTTACAGTAGAAACATGAGTGTTGTGCTCACATTTGTGTTTGCAGTTATTTTGCAAAATTTCATTTTTCAAAGCATGGATCTGAAGAACGTAAGTGCGAATGGCAGTGCTGAGAAGAAGAAGCAGATGATGTGCATTGAATTAAAAAAATAAATTATTAAAAAACATGACCAAGACGTGCATGTATTTGACTTGGTGAAGCAGTACGAGCATAGCACTTCTACGATCTGCACAATACTGAAGAAGAAGGAATTGATAAAGGCTATGATGCCAACTAAAGGCGTGAAAAACAATTTATATACAGCTGACATCTATCCATGAAAATATGGAGGAGCACCTGATGCTGTGGTTGACGGAGAAGCAGCCTGCAGGAAGTACTGTGACAGAGGCTATAATCTGCAAGAAGGCACAAACTATTTACAGTGATTTGCTATAGCAAACCACAGGCAACAGAAAAGGCATCAGGTGAGTGATTTAAAGCCAGTCATGTCTGGTTCAAGAATTATAAAAAGAGCACAAGCATTCAGTCCATTGTTAGGTATGGTGAGGCAGTGAGCACGGATATGAAGGCAGCTGAGGATCACCTCAAAACTTTTGACAGAACTATAACAGCCAAAGAATACATCTCCCAGCAAGTCTTCAACTGTGATGAGACAGGACTTTTTGGAAGAAGATGCCAAGGAGGACTTATATAATGGCAGAGGAGAAGAGGATGTCAGGCCACAAACCCATGAAGGATAACACTTGCACTGTCTGCCAATGTGAGTGGCAACTGCATGATTAAGTTGCTGTTCATTTATCATTAGAAAACCAAACTCCATAGCCTTTTAGTCATATAAAATTTTGAAAGAAAAACTGCAGGTTATGTGGAGAGCAAACCTGAGGGTGTGGGTCACCAGGCAGTTCTTTGTTGAGTGGGTGAATTTGGTCTTTGTTCCTGATGCTAAGTAGTATCTCCAAGAAAATAACCTACTCCTCCAAGCCCTTTTTGTCCTGGACAATGCACCTGCTTACCCACCTAACCTCAAAGATGACATCCTTGAAGTGTTCAAGTTTATAAAGGTTCTCAACCTTCCATCCAACACCACCCATTATCCTCCAGCCCATGGACCAGCAGGTGATTTCTAATTTTAAGAAGCTCTTCACCAAGCACCAGTCCTGTTTCTGCTTTGAGAATTTTGGAAGTACAACTCTTGCACTGTGATATGCCTCAGAATTATTGATATGGCTAGGCAGAGTGTTACAAAGAGGACCTTGACCTCTGTGCGGAAGAAACTGTGGCTTGAGGTTGTGTCTGAAATGGATTTTGAAAGACCCAAACCCAAAGTGGCATCGGTGGAGGAGATTGTATTCCTTGGCAAGTCCATGGACTTGGACATAGATGAAGGTGACATCAACGAGCCCATCGAGGAGCACTCTGAGGAATTGATAACAGAGGAGCTAAAGATGCAGCAGCAGATGGACATTTTGCAGGAAATAGGTCACACAGAGGAGGTTATCTCTACAAGTGAGATAAAGGAAATGTTGGGAATGTGGTTGAAACTTTCAGACTTTATCTAATAAAAAAACACTCAGAAAAAATTTCAACTGGATGTGCAATGGTGCTATTTAATGACACTTGCCAAACTCATTTCAGAAACATTCTGAAAGGGAGGATAAAACAGACCTCACTGGACAGGTTTTTATTGAAAACCTCTGCAGATGAAAGTGAGGAAAGAGTAGTGAAAAGGGCAAAAATCAGTGCATAAGATTCAGTTATTCAGTTCAGTCTTTCTCCTCCACCTCCATCAGCATCTTCAAGTTGTCTGATCTCCAAAATAAATGCTGTACATTATACTTAATAAAACTAGTTTATTACAGTACATTCTATTGTGTTGTTTTTATACAATTGTTATTTATAAGTGCATTTTTCTTATTTAAAAGCATGTAACAAAAAAGTTGTGGTATTCTTCGAGGTGTGTGGAATGGATTAATGGCATTTCAATTCATCTCAATGGGGAAGATTGATTTGACATACAAGCAATTTGAGCTATGAGTTCTGTCACAGAATGAATTAAACTCGTAAGTCAAGGCACCACCATATATATATATATATATATATATATATATATATATATATATATATATATATATACACACACACACTTAGAACAGGTGTGTAAAACAATGTTTTTAAATGTCAAGACAGCACAATTGATATTTTTTAATTCTTTTGGCTGGATTTTGTTTTTTTTTCATTTGATATTCTTTCTTTTTTTTTTGAAAGCATGTAAACAAATCAGAACTAATTAAAAACTTTCAATCAAGGAGTAAAGTATGTTCAGAATGACTTCAAAATTTTTATTTATTTTTTCCTTTATATACAGTATTAAATTAGGAACTTGATTATATCCTTAAATGGAATTTACATTTTGTTTTCATTCTATCACTTTCATATTTTGAAAGGAAGTAGATAGAATTAATGACCACAGATTTTTTACATTAGACAAAAACATCAATTGATTACAATATTGATTGGTGTTGGTTTTGAATGAGACCCAACATCTTAACCTCTCCTATTTTTTAAAATAAATTTTAAAATCAACAACACCGAGCAATAAAAAGATTATTTTTGGACGGATATTGCACGGCGTTTGATCTCATTATCAGCTTTATCAAAAGGTTAACAAGATAATTGAATAAAATTTGAACTTAGATGCAGTCGTTAAAATCCTGGTCATAGCAACTTGAGAGAAATTGAACAAAGTATTTGATTTGCTCTGCAGATTTTATGAAAAAAAAAAATAAAGAGATTTTTTCATTTTCTTTGTGGCTTTCTTCCAAGCTTTAGCTTCATATTATTTCCTTATATTACTCGTATCTGCAATGCATTTCCTCTGATGTGTTAAGTTGATGGAAAAGTTTCCAGTATTTTTCTTTTGACAAGAAAGTCTTTTGTTTATATAATTTCATAGTATCATTTTTCATCAAAGTATTTGAATTGCCTTTCTATGCATTTTACCATGTTTTATCTAAATTGTATATTTAATCATAAAACAATGTTTCTAATTTGGATTTGATGAATTTTTTTTTATATTTGGAACTTATTTGAACTGCTGTCCAGACAAGTAGTGTAACATAGTGCCAAATAAGTGAGAGTCTGAAGTTGACTGAGAATACATCTCATGTTGAAGAATTTACTATTCCAGTTCCATGGTCAATTACTGCATTACATTTTCAACATGAGGTTGGGTATTGTCCTGTAGTAAAATCACTGATTAATTTCCTTACACAAATAATGTCCTCATCTTTGTTGTTACACAACATTTTAATCAGTGTAGTTTCCAGCTTTATCAGGTGTCTATCAATTCAGATTAACTTCATGAATCTTTGAACTGAACTCTTTTTTTAATCTATATTATTCTCATTCCACTGTCCATGTTTAGGGATATCTCATCTTGTTTTTATTTAGTGCTGATCAGCTTTTTATTTAGACGTAGACACATTACAACTGGAAAGATTGTAGTAACAACTGAGAATAAGAAAAACATTATAGAATAGAAATCACTTAAAGTAAAGACTTAATTTGGAATTTTCATGACAAAAACTGTTTTATTCTTGGTAATGGTAAATGTCTTTTCATTGGCAAAATTAGGAAATCAAACTGTTGGTAGTTCTTAGAGTTTAACTTAGTCACAGTGGATGTTTAATGAGGGTGACGGATTTCACATGGGTAAAAAGAATAGATTGTCAAACACATGTTATGAGGTTATAGTCTTTATAAGTTATTTTGAACAAGACTGCAACATCAAAAAGAATATTTTGTAGAAGAGAAAAAGAATTAAGAAAAACAAGAAGTTGATAGAAAAAATAAATTTAATGAAGTTATTACAGAAAGTTTCTTGATGAAATAAACATTTTCTATGAAATTACAGCAAAATTTAGTATCCAGGTCAATAATGCTATCATTATTACTGAGATCATTTCAAAAGTAAAGGTTCATATAGAGTATTGTCCCAAAGAAATATATTTCTTTCCTTTATTTATGCATATGAAATATTTTGTAGTTGTGCTTAGAGCATGAAATGAATAGGAGGAAGAAATTATTCATTGAAACAAAGGAGAATGTTGTTAAAGTGGCTGAATCTGGTCATTTGTTTTGGATAATCCTTTTTATGCTGGACCTAAGCAATTGCACTAACTGCAGGATTATTGCAAAACATCATGAGACTGGTACCATGAAGTTTGTCTTGTGTGTAGTAAGAGTTCTGATCAGTGGATGAAAATATATCCAAATGTATAACCACTTCAGAAGAGTCACAAACGAGAATTGCAATTTTGAAAAACCTCTCATTTTATCTTATATGGTAAAGCAACAGGAACAAGAAACTGAATCAAGAGGTTCCAAAGTGACAAAAGAGCCCATTTATGTGTTTTGTCAACTGCAAAAATATCTTGCTTTTACCAAAGAACATAAGGAGTGGACTATGGAAAATTGGAACCATGTTCTGTGGTCTGACAATTCAAAATTCAATATGGTTGTATTGAATAGTCAGATCTCAAATGCATGTCTGGTACCATTAAGCATGGTAAGCAAAACTTAATGGTAAGGTGATGTATGTTTGTCAGCAGTTTTGAAAGGCTCTACATTATCATTGGTATTTGGAAAACAGACCAATACTAGGATATTTTGCAGGAGACAATGTTACCAAATATGGAGAATCTGAATGGAAATTGTATTTGTATTTTAAATCCTAAACTCACTGCACAATGAAAATGTTTCTTGCTGACTAGCATTTTGAATTTTTTCAACTGCCCTCCTCAGCCTCCTGGTGTTGTTCTGATGTAAAACCTTTAATAAATTCTAAAGAACATTGTAAAGATGCTTGGCAAAAAATTATGTTACCTACATGTGTAAAGCTTCTTCTTCTGTGTGCTGTGTCCCTTCAGGATGTGGGTAATCATGGCTCTCCACAATTTCCTGTCCTTTGTAGCTCTCAGAAAATTTTGCCTTTTTGCTATCTCTCCTAATCCCTGTTCTGCCAACCATTTACACAAACTCATTAGGTTGGTTATGTGATACTTCCCTCTGCCTCTTCAGTATGTCCTGTGAGTGTCAAATTTTCTAAGCTCTCTTTTCTCATTATGTGTCCTTCGACTATCAACTCTCTCTTTCTGATGTTAAGTATAAGTTTAAAGTTTAGTTAAAGTTAATAATCAAGAGAATGGTTGCTGTGATTGAACAGAAAAGCATCACTGATTACTTGGTTGGCAGTGACTGCTTCATTTCCTGTGTCTGTTTTGCATGTTAAAATCAAAACCATATTTCATGGTATTTCATGTTTGCCTCTTTCTCAAAATAATTTTGATAATATCTTATTAAATATTTTAATAAAATTTAGCATTTTCTTCTTCCCAATAAAATATAGTTCTTATATTCTGGTAGCTTAAACATAAATATATTTGAGAAATTTGTGCAACTATTCTCTCTCAATATTATTTTTGACCATTACTGTATATAAAGCAAGTGATTACACTTGATATTATTATGATGAATTATGTTGAACTTTATTTAACTTGTGATAGTATTGAATCAGAGATCATAGTAGCAGTGTTTATTATTCTAACACATCAATACATCAATATTTATATATATATATATAAATATATATATATATATATATATATACATATACATATACATATATATATATATATATATATATATATATATATATGCACCAGATGCAAGCCACTTTGGCTCGCTTGCTTCTATGGGACTGTTCACCACACAGAGGAAGGGGGTTTCACTGTTGGGAAGTGCGAGAGAAGAAGTATGATATTTTCTCCTGGCTGAAGAAGAATGATTAACTTTAATTATAATTACAGTAAAAAAAGGATCATAATATAATGGAGGAGTGAAGAAAGTGACAATCCCAAAATATGAAATCTGGGTTGATTTAGCACATATGATAGAATATGAATTGGATCATGAATGTATCTGGATTCAGTAAATAACTAATCTGATATTAATGTCGCACCTCCAATAACCTAAAATATATTTTCTTGTGTATGGATGAATGTAGCAAGGATTAAATCATTAGATAAACTAGATAGTTACACACCATAACATAATGCATGGATGTAGATCAGTAAAATAAAATCAACTAATCAGAATTAAGGATTCAATGTTGGGCAATCAAAAGGAAGATCGAAAATCTAAAATTGTGTTCAAGTTGAACCTATCTTTACTGATGTAAGCAGAGGAGACTCAGCCTTTAGACAGCAGTATAGTGACAGAGGAGAAGCAACCACAACAACAGACCAGGAATGACACATCTGCTTAACAAATTGGCACTGTAAAATTCTATTCATTACTCCTGGATGAGAAATTTGACATGAGAACTAAGGCCCCAACTTATTTGTAAACCACATGGTAAACCAAATACATCTCCAAAAAGGTTACACGTGTGATTTATGACTGGTGCTTACCATTCCCACAACAAACTACTTGCTCTAACAGGGACTCATCCTTTTGCTTTTGCACAGTGCTAGTGCTCAGCCTAATAAATAGTTGTTATTGTTTGTTCTATAAATCTATGTTTGTATTTATTCATCGTTTCTATAGTGAGAGACATTGCTACTTTAGGTCCAATGAAACAGATTGCAACTATTACACCCTCATTGCTTTAGCCAATGCAATACTGGTTATATCCT
This sequence comes from Acanthosepion esculentum, assembly GCA_964036315.1. Classification (NCBI taxonomy): domain Eukaryota; kingdom Metazoa; phylum Mollusca; class Cephalopoda; order Sepiida; family Sepiidae; genus Acanthosepion; species Acanthosepion esculentum. Next base: position 66,545,521 of record OZ038506.1, read on the forward strand.
TTAGTTTTAAAGCTCCCAATATTTTCACATATTTTTTATACTTGCAAATAGGGTCACAGTTTCATTAATTATTTCATGAATTATTGACTAGAAAAGACTAAGTTTGTCTGGATAATTTGGTTGTATGTCTGCATTTAACCATGTGTTGAGAATTTCTTATTTTTTATCTGAGAAATTGAACTCAATGTAACTTGTGGAGTAAGGATTTCTATATTTTTTTAATAAATAAAATCTTTATGTGACTGGTGTGTATAACAACTCTAAAACAAAGGCAGTTCTTGATGGAAATAAGAGTGTGTCTTTCTGCAATAAATTAATTAAACAGAACATATTTATATTTCATTACTTAGAAATACTTATTAATTAGGAAAAAGATACAAAATAAAAAAATATCAGTAACCATGAATAATTTTAATCTTTATAAAAAACATTTTTTTCTCTCTTTCTAGTCAACTTTTAAATAAATCAAATCATTTCAATTTCTAGATTTTAAATCAGGTTTTTAACAAAGCAAACATGATTTTCATTTATTATTTTCCTAATATCTATTTACTTGTAGGAAGTACATTTTTGTTTAAAGATCAAGTAACATAATTGAAAAGTCCTATAACAATAAGTGCATATAGAAATAATCAGTGAGAAATAAACAAAAATAATGAAAAATGAAAATGTTTAAAATTGGTTTCTGAAGTATCTTCATAAATTTCTCTTTTCATGAGTGGATGAAAAAATAACTTGAATTTTTTTATAAATTTCTTAATCAATGCAAAGTAGAATATATCTGGAATAAGATTTCCACAAGATTTATATTGGTTTTCTTCAACTGTTCTCATCTTTATTTCTCAATGTCTGAAGTGGCTTCATCTTAAGTTTATGTCATTTTTGCACTGATTTAATTGACATTTTGTCAATGATTATTGTGGATCAAGCAATAAAATTCATGCACTTTATACAGTTTATAATATGATGTTTTCTTACTAAATTACAGTTCAATGTTTGCAACTAAAATAATCAAATGAAATAAATTTAGAGAAAACACAGATTCTTGAGCATTTGTGGTGAATATCTGTGGAAGCCAGAAGTACTTAATTCTACATTTCAATGTTATCTAATTAAAGAAACTAACACACTCACTGCTCACTTTATATCTGATTATGGTAGAGAAAAATCATGTTATATGAAAGCTCATTTCCACTTTTCAAGCAAGTGGTACTACACTGAATATTAAAGGAGCTGAAAGCCTTACAGAAATCTCTTTTAGCTCACTTATTCTATCTGTTATAGTGAATCATATCAGGTAGTTTTTGAAGGCAGTATTTTTCATACTCTTTTTTTAGAGCTATTTAGTCCTAGAAGATTGGCAGAGGTAGTCTGTAAAAACAATATTTTCTGATGATATTTTATGGATGTCTCATAAAATCATGAAACTGATCATTGTAAGTGCCTTTTCACTTTTACTTCCTTTTTAACCTGCTGTGTAATAATTTCATGTTTTGGTATTTTTCAAGTCATTATAAACCGTTATTGCAATTTGAGTCTATACCCTTGTAATGAAGTTGTTCTCCATACATTGTACCTCTTTCTATTCCAACATTCACAATAATTTCTTGTTATTAAATATATGTTTGTTTAAATGTACATCTGCTTTGTATTTGTTTGGTCTTTATCTGTTTATGTGGAATTTTGCAAACTCAGGCTGAAAAAACTCATAATTCAAAGAACAAAAATATAAAACAATCATAAACTCTTTCAAGTTTTCAATATAGCTTAGGTGATATTTTCTGTATGGAGACAGTGTTTGAAGAATATTGTTGAGAGATAAATAATAGAATCCCCATCAACATATCTGATAAGATGAACAAGATGAGAATGTTAGTTTGAAATTTTAGGCACAGATAAACCTATGTTAAGTATTGTGTAGCAAGAAAATTAAAAGCTAAGAAACAGTGTAATAGATGTGTTATTCTTTATCAGTACATTGTCAATACATTTTTAATTCCACAGGATGTTGTTATATTTTAGTGTTGAAAAACCAAACTCTCTCTGTTACAGCATGCAAAAGTATAATTTCCTATTTTTACCAATTAATCATCTTGAATTTGAGTTGATGACATTTATCAGTAAAACAGTTTATTATGCAGATTGATAATACAATTATAAATAAGAGGGATAATATTATTTTCATGATTATCAATACTTTATTATAATGACATTTGCATAAGAATTTGACCTCCCACTCAACTAGGCTCCTTTAACTCTGAATCTTGCTCCTAGATATTTAACGTGCCTCTTACATTTTCTATACAAACTGCATGTTGACTGCTTGATGACTCAAAGCAGATTGCATAAATACATTTTCTGTATATCGGCTTTACACATACATCCACTTTAGCAAAAATAAAATGAACAATATATTATGACCAGTCAGAGCCACTCTCACTCAAAAACTAAAACCTTAATTTTGAGCCGGTTGACAGCTATATATATTAAAATTCAAAGAAACCCAAAACAGATCAGTATTTGATGTCAACATGAGCACCCGAAAGAGAGACGTGACACAGATCAGTGTTTCATGTAAACACTGATGCACTGAGAGAGAAATGCCACTGCCAACAACAGCCAACATCAATGTCCATTTCACTTCTAATTTCACCATTTTCTCTCCCTGTTGCTTTAACAACAGCAACAGATAGAAGTTACTAGTTTTGTATATATGTAAATAAATTATACATCTATTTACCCATACTCAATGTTTTCTTTTGTTTGACAATTGGATTTATGTTTGCTGGAAAAGGAATTAACCTCCACAACAGTAACAACAAGGAGGTTCTATCTTCCAGGTTACCTGTTTCTGCCTCCACAACACATTTTTATATCCTTCAATAAGGTTTCTGCATCTTTCAACTGATGTTTTCTTACCACTTATCTCTGGAGAATCATTAAAAACTGTTCAGATTGTTGTTCTACTGTTTGTAAATAGCAAATTAACTCAGTTTATCAAGTTGTTTGCCTCACAAAAATAATGTAGAAGTTTGGTTAATAACCAATGTATATTAGTCTTTAATACATCTTTTGTAAACAATATATATATATATTACTTATGAAATATATTGTACAAAAATAAAGCAAACTAATACTTCCAAAGAATTTCTTTTGAGAGACAAAATGTGTAACAGACATTTTTCCCTTTTATTATTTAATTACTCACTATTTGTCTGACATATAGGTTTGTATATTATATCTTTTATATATATGTATATAATAGAATATTCAGAAAATATTTATGTATTTCGTCACTATGAATTATGAGTCGACTAAACAAGGCAGAACCAAAGTTTCATGTTAAGAAGCTGCATCCATCATAAAATTAGTATAATTCAGAATGTGGTATTAATAAATACTAAACACTTCAAATACCTCAGCATATGGATCAGTTATAAGAAATTTAGTATAGGAAAAAGGAAATTGAACATAGAATAGTCTATGCTAGAGGTAGTTTCACCCAACACCATAAATTGCTAAAAAACTAAAATATCAACCTGAAAACTTGAGTCACCTTTTTAACTAGCCTTTTCAGATTGAAATTTTCATATAGCTGTCATGCATTTTGCCAAACCCATTCAGAAATATCTAAACTTTCAGTTGTATACAACCACTTTTCAACATCAATAGTCAAAAATGGTTTTGATCAAGTGAAGCCTTACGGTCTTGGCAAAGACCATCCATCTTTGAATTGTGGACTGGCATGAAGAATCACAAAGAACTGTACACAATAACAGAAATCACATCAGTTGAGGACTTACAATAGCAGTAACAACTAAAATGGATAGCACATGTAACTCGAAGAGAAAATAATGACATAATCAAGATGTTGGCATTCCACATTACTTCAAACAAAAGGTTAGGAAGGAAATCTCCATCAGTACTGGAAAGAACAGCTACTTTTAAGAGAAAGATTTTATAAATTTAAACTGAATGTAGTACTAGCTGCCTGGTCAATGAATGGAAAATATTTCCTTGTAGGGAAATGGTGAATATTACCATTATCATCTCTTCTATCTGACAATGTGTGCATTTCAGAGTTTCATTAAGAAAACTTGTAAAGAGAGAATTTCACTTTCTCTTTAGTACTGAACACTGTTCCACCATATGCAACAGTCTTTTAATAGTCTTTAAATACAGGTTCCTAAATAAAATTTCTACACTTGCCTTCATAAAGTTCCTCAAGGAACAAAATGTGTTAGCCTAAAAGGTTTTCCTCCTCATTTTTTCATTAATATATATATGCATATATACAGGGTGAATTAAAAAAACGGGAACTTTTTAACAATCCAATAAAACCAAGAGTGATGGAAGAAAAATATTTCATTCATAGTAATTGAAACCTTAAAACATGCCTTTAAGAAACAAAGATGGAATTTCATTTTTTTTAAATTACGTCCTGTAGATGGCGTCCTCCTGTACGAATGCATTCTTGAAATCTGCTGTTGAGATTCCTCATTGACTGCTGCAACATCTCAGCTGGGATACTGTGAATTTCACTCTCGTTACTAAAATGGCGAAATGTTTACTTGCTCAAGGTCACTGTCTCGCAGTGTTGCCACTTGCTCATGTCTGGCAATACGCACTTCAAAAATTCCCGTTTTTTGGGTCACCCTATATTTATATATACATGTGTGTGTGTGTGTGTGTGTGTGTGTGTGTGTAATTTATTTGAAAGCATTGTTGGCTACACAGAAAGCTAAAACAAAAAACCTTGATTTAATCTTTTTATTACTCTTTATCATGTTATTACCATTAATATCTAATAAAGTTTGTACCAAATTTAAGAAAATTTGCATATATTTTATTTTCCAATCCTCTATATATTTCTCTGTGGATAGAAAACATCTGAAGCATAATCATATTTGGTTATTGTTTCTTCTGTCCGCTTGGAGTGCATGAACTGATCATTATCATTTCATCTTCACAACCAGACAAGAAACTTCCGATAAGAAGTTCTCAGCAGATTGCTTCATTTGATTATTGATGTATGCAAGATGGAAACAATTCTTCCTTCTTTTCAAACTGAAATTGATATGTTCTTCTTTGAAACAGAGATTAGTATACAAAACTAAAATCCAAAAAGATACTTTTATTTCACCTCAAAACATTGCCTTTTAATAATAAATGATTTAGGCTTTGGCTTATTTTGTTTACTTTTCCTTTTTTAATCATTTCCCCCTCACTAAGACACAAGGAGTTACTGAGTGTGAGAGAATATGAGAAAAAATATTATTCAGAAGAAAGAACAACAAAAGAACAGGAATTAAGAAGACAGAAGATAATGATTGACATTGCGTTTATATTATTGAAGATCAAAGTTGACCTAAAAGCAAGAAATTGGAAGAGAATTCCATAAGGGAGAAGTGTGAGAGGAGGTTACATCTAGCAGCCATTTCAACTGCAAAATGATGAGACCTTGCTGCCAATATAGTACTGAGCTTAAATTCATAAAGTCTAGGGAACAAAGAGGAAAGTTCATCAGAAAAATTTCATGAATATTTCTTAATGGAATTTCAAATTGAGAATGATTACTCAGAAAACTTATAGGAATTAAAACCTATATATATATATTTGATTTGTTAATCAAATCAAATCAGAAGATTTGTTAGATAAACAATCATTACAAGGGCAAATACTGCCAAAATATATATGGACATAGTTGTAGACCTATCACATGTTATTTTTAGAAAATAAAAATAATAACTCCTTTCACCATTCCTGTAAATCTGAGAAAAAGATTTTCATGAGCCAGTGTAAAATTATTTCTGACCAATGAAAATCTTGTATTCAAAAAGTTTACACCTCTATGTGAAATTAGATTTTGAATCCACTTACACATATAAAAATAGAAATGTACTGCTTCTCAAGGCTCACAACTTTTCCTGAAGCCAGTTTGATCTAAATGTGTATACATACACACAATGGATGAGAGACAGTCAGCAACCACCAATTAAGACCTTGTCCACACAGAATAGAAAGGATTAACCATTAACTGCTTACTAAGCCTTTGTCAGTGAACTCACTGTTAGGCTGACTGTCATAAAGTAAATCTGTCCACACATCTCATAATACACTATGAACACTTAAAGGCAAACTTCATGGAAGGAAAATTGAAAATTTTATTGCTATTGTATATTTCTGAAAAAAAAAAAATCAACTGATCTTCTGCTTTTCCTTTTTTTTCTGAAAATAACCTTTCATATGATTCATTGTTAAATGTTTGGAATCCCAAAACTCAGATAGCAACAAAAACCTGGGTTGATGGATCCCAACAAACTCACAAATTGAATCAATTCCAATTTGTGGTTCACAAGCTACATATAATATTGATGTTTTCATAAACATTTTTGTATTAATTATAAATAACCTTCCAAAGATTCTGCAGTTAATATATTCATTCAGGTTCACTGGTTTTCTCATCAGCTTTACCTCTTAGGACTGAGTAATGAAAAATATCTTTTCTCGGTTTTTTAAGCAATATTTCTACAATTATTACTTAGTAAAGTTATTAAATTTTATACTTATTGATTTAATGACAAATTCCAAGTATGTAAAATATTGGAACAAAACAAAATAAATGGCCATTTCTGCATTATATCATCAAACTTCTTCACACTATGCCCTTCTATTTATATAGACATGATTTCTAAAGTTCTGTTTTGCTTTGTGATTACTTTTAATTTATTTTATGTATTATTGAAATAAAAATGAAGAAATGCAATCTTTGTGCCATTATTGCTGAAACTTGGTCATTGTGCTGACAAAGTCACACAAAACAATAACAGTGATTGGGGGTTAGAGTCAGCTGCAGAGTATACTGTATGTTGTTAGTTCCAAAAATTCACTTCTGATGAGCCTGTACATGGTTGTCACTCCACTCTGAAGTACTGAGAGCATCCCTGATGAGAAGCTCATCCCAAAACAAACAGTTGGGTGTTAGGAACAAAGGTAGTTACAACTGTGAAGGGTCAACTGGTACAAGTCAATAAAGAAAACACAGATATGTGTAACTAACCACTGGTTTCAAGAAATAAGATCTATGTTTTATATTAATGTTATCCTTACATTTAGGAAATACACCATGAAAACTAGAAACAAATATAATCTCTCAAAAGGGGAAATGGACAAACTGTAATAGGGTAATAATAAAGGTAAAATACTAATGTGTATGGTGAATGGAATAAGATCTTTTGTTGAAAGGAAAGAAGATTTATTTAGAAATTGTTTGGAATCTAATCTTTCAAGTGAATATAAAGACAATTCAAAATATTTTGATTTTATTTATTAGTAGCCAAGGTACCTCGTGTTGCCCAGGTGTACATGGCTGCAATTGTATAACCACACCCTTCTGTCTAGAAATGTCTGCTTGCATCCATCATCTGTTGGTATACTAAGCTACTCACCACCCTCATTTTTTATGGTATGTCCTTCACAAGTGTTTGATTGTTCTTAATAAAGGAATTCCATTGATAAAACCTTCTTGTGTGGTTGTTGCTCAGGGTTAATTATTTCAATGTTTTAGATATTCAGTAAATTTCCTATGGCTGTAATAACTTTCAAATAGTATGGCATTGTTCACAAATCTAATAATGAAACAAAAACAGGGATGAAGCATCAGAGCTTGATTCAACTGCAAGTGCAAATGCATAAATGCCACCCCACTCTTCACACATTTTCTGTAAAGCTGGGGTTAATAAAAGGTTCTTCAGAAAATTTTCCCTTTTAATGCTTCAGTAATCCCACTGAAACAATCTTTGCATCAAAGGTTGTTTGAATGGCAATTTAGGATGTATTCATATGAAGAAACTATTGACTCAATGGCAAAAGCTGATTTTGGACCTAGTTTGATCACTTAACTGAAATAATCCTAACCAAACATTCATGCAAGACAATTTGTGTGTTATATGTAATTTACATGGCAAATTTGGACAGCATCGGATGAAAAACCAGGGAGTTATGGCCAAAAAATGGGCTTTTTGAACAGTTTTTCATAGTTTTTCATTATACACGGGGGAAGCAAACAGGACTAAAACCACACTATTTTATTTCTTGCATAATGGCAAGTGTTTTTTGACATGTTTGAAGAAAATCAAATAAAAAAATGAGAAAGTTATTCAAGTTTTTATTTTAAGTAGTACGAAAAACCTGATTTTTTCATGGTTTTTTACAATTTTTGTGTGAAGTGAATGTCGCAGGAAAACTATCAAGCACTCTACATAAATCTTATAACATGAGCTATGTTTTGCATCAAGTGTGTTATATTAAGCATATGGTAGCATGAGAAAGGAATAATGAGGGTTAGAGTGAAACAACATTTATTGTTGGTCAAGAGTACAGGAATATGGTTGGGTGTATGCGTAATGTCGAGGATTGAACCATTTCTTATGCCAGTGTGGCCAGGGTTACAAGATATGGTTAGTGCATGTTTGCTTGATTAATGTCATGGTTGTAGGACATCTTGTCGTTGCTAGATCTATTTTATGGAATGGATATCGCTGCGTCGCCTGCGAAGGGAGTACCTTGTAAATGAGTCAAGGTAGCAGGCCGAGTTCTGTGGGATGGAGGGAGCTGCTTTGACTGCGATGAGGGTGCTTTGTAGCGAGTGGAGGTAGAGCTGTTCTGTGGAATGGAGATAGCTGCATCAGATGTGAAGGGAATGCCTTGTAAGTGAAGTATGTCAGGGTAGGCCGAGGTGATGGTGGGCACTGGTATCGATGAAGGCTTATAGCTGGGAAGAATTGAGGTAGAAATGTTGAGTTGAAAACTGGATAGTCAATCTTGTAGGTCAAGCCAGGATGTGGTAACGGTTGTTGATATGCACAGTCAAGTTGAGTGGTGTCAGTGACTTTGGCAGTAGTAGTACTTTGCGTGGTGGCCAATCCACCACTCTGTTGTCATGGTGATGGGGTTGTGGCAGTGGTAGCAGCATCAGCAGCTGGGGCATGACAGCTGACCACTGGGCCAGCTGTAACTGCTCCTTGTTTGTCCTCAGAGCCTGCTTTTAAGCAATTCTAGTAATCCCAAGGAGTGTCTCTTTAACTGGCAGAAATGTTTGTGATTGGCTACTGCCAGAGTTCATTTTGTAGACTGGATGTAGTGTGTGGGCCTAATGCACAGAAAACAAATTTTGTTATTTCATCCTCTGCCCTCGCAGTGTTCACATCTGGCTAGCATGTAGAATGAATCAGAATGAGATCTAAAAGTGACGGAGTATAACAAGTGCAAGAAACATCAGCTCATTGAGTAAAAATGTTGTTCATGTGTAACTTTGCCTCTGTTTTTGCAAAAAGTCACACCCACCTTCAGTTTTATCGATTTTTATGCCAAGTCCTGGAGATTGAAAAGTTGGTAAATTTGCGAATATGTGTGTACAATTTTATTGAAATTGTTAAAGAAATGTGGATGTGCATAAATAGCATACACAAACATACAGACATCTTCTGTTTTATACATATAGATGTCTAATGTTATTTGAAGATGGAAGATTTGTGTGGAGTTCAGTATTAATAACAACAAAAAATAAGAATTGTTTTTAAAATATTCAAAGTGTAGATCTGATAATTGATGTAAGATGATTGGCTAAAAAAGTAATAAATAGGAAGGATAAAGAACAGAACTACTGAAATGAAGCATCTTATCAAATACATGATTTTAAAAAGGGGTTCATTTATTTTCTCTCTACCAATTTAAAAGTTGTAATATGTGGAATTGAATGAGAAAAAGTAATAGGGTCTATCTACTATATTGGAGGACTGGATGTAAGAAGGAAAAAATGTAATTGGTGATGAAACAATGGTTTTAATAACAAAAAGGGGAGATGCAATAGGAAAATGCAAGAAATTATTAATGCAGTAAATAACTATTCTATAGATGAAGAGATTTTAATAATAGCTGGAATCAAAATATTCATATAATGCCTTTCAGCAGTCACTTGTTTTTTTTATTTTATAATACCTGATTATCTTCATGTATTAGGTATTGTAACAATTTGAAAAATATTAAGAAAATAACAAAATATAAGCTGAAAAATTCTGGATCAGCAGAGAAAAAGGGGTTAAAACAAATTAAATTATGTTATTTCTATTTTCAGTATAGTAGTTATAATAGCTATCATTTTGGGAAGACATCTTGTCAGTTGTTCCAAGACAAATTTCTCCCAAAATATCTCATCAGCCATTTGCAAAATGGTTAATAAGTTTGTGTTTTTATGTATTGAAAGAAAGTCTTTATCTATGAAACAACTACCTTTTTGCCTATATGACTGTGTTTTCCATGTAAATGATGTTTTGTCTCCAAAATGTTGCCTCAGCAAGACTAATGGCAAATTTATAGTACAGTTTACTCTACTAGTTCATATTATATCGGGTATTTGACTTCTCATTATGCTTACTATTTTTTACTTCCTTCTATCCCAAAACATTGATCGTAGATTGCTCAGAAATTGAAATTTAATATCTTATTATTCATTTGATGCAATATGGTTGTATGTATTTGATTTGAAAGCTATTTTTAAATCAAAACATTTTTTTTTCATTGAAGCAATAGTTTCTAGAGAAAAGAGATTTAAGACATGAGGAGCACACTTCTGCTACTATAATTATTATTTTTATTACACCAATATTTTGAGTTATGGCAATCATTTTATTTATTTATTTATTTAATAATAATATTATTATTATTATTAGTAGTAGTAGTTGTCCATTTTGTGAATACTTATAACAAGTTTACATTAACCTTTAGAGAATAAAGTAAAAGAAAAATCTGAAATTTTAATTCAATTGGATACATGTTGTACATCAGTTGTAACAGAACATAAACAAAAAGTTAACATTTTACAGAAAAAGGCCAAGTGCAGGTGTATTCAGTTCTGCAACATATCTATTTTAGGTTTCCATTAATTTTTCATTTATTTTCAAATTTTAGGATATATTTTTAAATTATGAAAGCTTAACAAAATTTTCAAATTGAGATTTAGAACATTTGGTGCATTAATTAAAAAAAAATGAATATCTTGGTTGAATAACAAATTGATCTTCATTGCCCTTCTTTTTTTTAATCTTACACTCAAGAATTCTCTCTTGACTCTTTCTATTGCTTGGTTATTCAGAAATGTTTTCAGTACAAAGAATGTTGCTTTTCTTTCCAATTCATAGCTGCCACATGCTTTTTCTTTCACTTTATTTATATCATTTCTAAGTTGATGTTTTTATTTAGATGTTCATGTATTTTGAGATGAATCATTTGCATTATCATTATGATAATGTTAAAACGATGTTAAAGCTACCAAAATCCAAGCAACTTTTTGAGAATATAAATTAAATGAACTATTGACATGTAGTTTTGAGAAGTTTTGGGATCAGATATCTTCAAATGTATGCAGAAATAATGGTTTTAAAATTATTACCATTGTATGATGATGTTTATAATGCTTTGTCCATAAAAATATATATAATTATTATGTACTATAGATATTGCTTTTATTTGTATATTAAGGTCAATATAAAAATTTATGATGTATTTTGATATATTGAAAATAACCCAAATTTCATATTGAAATCATGTCGCCTTCAAATTTACTTTGGGAAAGTCTACAGCAAAATATTACCAAACAGAAATGGTTGGAGTTCTACTGTTATCTGAAAGGAAGATGAAGTAGTTGGAGTGAAAATATTTGCATAGAGAGAAATGTAACATTTTGTTTGTAAAAAAGAAAAAAAAAGAAAAAAGGTAAAAAAATATAATTTCTGAGATTTTAGAAGAATTTGACTTTGATCATTAATTTTATCTGAAGAGACAATTTTTAGTCCAAGAAAAAATTATACAAGTTAATGTAAGTATAAAACTGACTTCACTTGACATACAAAATTTTAGATTAAAATTAATTGGGAGAGTTTTTCAAGTGTACATATATATTAATGATTCTCGCTTCATATGGTGATATATGTAAGCATGTATGTGGTGCATATTTCTATTTGATAAGGAAAAATATGTGGAAGTATTTGTTAATATCTCTATGTTTGAATAAATGTACACATGCTTGCATTTCATAATCTTATGAATGGATGTATATAAAGATAAATATCAGGTCAATGCAAAATTTCCCAACTTTGCCAACTTTTTGTAAAATGTTAGAAATATCTTTGAACTTTATTCAGTTCTTTATTGCTTGTGTTATTCAAGAAATAATGTCTATAAAGGCCTTATGAAAAATTCTAATTCTATGAAAATGGTTTCCTCTTATAGAAAGGAACATTGGTCACTTAAGTCATTTGTCTTTTTACAATGGTGTTCAGTTTGTACAAGGCCACTTGAGGTAGGGTTTACAGAGTAAGAGGTACAGTTTATGTGGACATGTGGGGAAGATAATGGTTAACCCAAGACTTGAACAAGCTAAGATTGTAGTAATGGGAGTCGGGTTCACAAAGCAGTGGTTTGTGAGAATATGCTATTGAGTAGACCTTACATGAGGGTGGTTTGTTACTATATGCATAGCATGGCAGGTCTTAGCTGTGAAGGTTAGAATTGGTCTGGTGGAACTAAGGAATGAACACTTTTCATGGAAATGGTGACAGAGCAGTTAGAGATTTGTGATGTTTCATCTTTGAGAAAGGCGTTGTCAGGTGGAAAATAATTTGTCAACCATAAGGATGCAGAGGCATTTTTGGACTGTGTTGAGACTGGGTAGCTCCTGCCCATGTATGACAACAGTACTTCATTTTTTACCTGGTCTGGCACTTGTAAAGGAAGTGGATAGCAAGAGGAGTCAGGTGCAGGAGGAGTCAGGTACTTACTACAGTAGTACAGGGAACTAACCATTTTTCCAGCATCTTTAGCAATAGATTGTGTACAAGCTCCACTTGAGGTCTGGGTTGAGTTTAAAACCCAATAGGCACTCAAGGCACGGTGCCTCCATCAGAGAATATCTGTTCATTGTAAATGGTAATAGTTCTGGATTAGATCAGAGATAATGGAATGCAACTAGTTTGGTTTTTGAGGCACTGAATGCAATCAGCCAGTTATCCCCCCATGTTAGAACTTCATCAGAGGAGTGATCAGCTGCCAATCTCTGGTCATCTAGAGGTGTGTCAATATGCCATTGTATCATCAGCACATATATTGAAAAATGATTGGAGTATACTCTTATACAGATCATTTATGTAAAGTAGAAAGTGGTCTGGTCCAGTAAATACCCCCCACATTGATGCTTTGGCCTAGAAGGACCGGCCATTAATAACTATCTTCAGGGGCCTACCTGTTAGGAAGGACATTATAAATGAGAAAACTCTTCCAGTGATTCCATAGCTAGAGATTTTGTGCAGCAATTCTTTATGCCACACCTTGTCAAAGGACTTTGGAATATCTAATGTGATAGACTTGAGACGTATATGTTATCTCGTGCCTCACTCAGTCTGTGAGCAATGGTATTCAGGATATTCACAGTGGATCAGGCTGATGGAAATCTGTGCTGCTTGTTGTTCAAGAGGTTGTTCCTATTTAGGTGATCAATAACCTTCTTGTCGATTATAGCCTCAAAAAGTTTGCTAATGACACTGAGAGGGGATGAGCTGTGTTCTTGAAAACTGGGCTTACACTTGACACCTGCCACAGACCTGAGAAGGAATTCTCATTCAATCATAGATTAAATAATTTCACTAAGATCTGGGATAAATCCAGGTTGATATTCTTGAAAACTACTGAGATTTTGTCTGGACCAGTGGCTTTCTTAGGGTCTTGAGGCTTCTTGGGCTGTAATAAAAATCTGGAAAGGGATGGCCTATGTTATCTAACAAAGTTTGAGGTGAAGAGCTTTGCCTTATCTGACAGTAAAGATATTACCTCAGGGGCATTTATAATAGTGGGCACAGATGATTTGCCTCTGTTCAGAATTCTGGGATTCAATTTGATTATTTTCAACCTTGGCTTGGACTGTTTGTGCATATCTGTCTGTATCTCTGAGATGAGGTATTATGATTATTTACAGTATTTGGACTGTTGTCCTCATCTTTACTGCCATATTCACACTGTTTTGGTCATTTGTGCACTCCAGCCTTCTTCAGGTGATTGGAATTTGGAACCAAACCCTTTATTTCATTCACTGGAGTAGATTGGTCTAGTTCCACATGCTGTGCCTCTTCTGGATGTCTCAGTTATTTCCCTTTAACTCAACTCTCCATGTTTTTTGGTTCACCACTGCTCTTTGGTTCTAGTCACTGGATCTAACCAATGTTTTTTATCCACTAGGCCATGTGGAAGAGTTATGGCATGTGGAACTAGAATAATCTACCTCGGTGGATGAAATAAAGGGTTCAGTTTGAAATTCCAATCACCTGAAGAAGGTTGGAGCGTACAATTTAAATTGTGTTTCTCTTTTTGAAAAAATATCATATCCAACATAGCCATCAATATTTAAACTTCTTCTTTTATGTGCCATTAGCGATTATGACTCTCCTCTATTTCCTATTTTTTCTAGCTCTTAGCAATGTGTGTCTCCTTACTATCTCTCCCAGTCCCTGTTCTGACATCCATTTACATATGCTCATTAGGGAGATTAAACAGTTTCCATCTGCTCCTCTTGTCTTCAATATGACTTATGAGTGTTAAATTCTCCAAGTGGACTTTCCTCATTATGTGTCTCAGAAATTTCAAATTTTGTTTTGATTCTCAGTACATGTGTCCTTTTTATCTCCATTTCCCTTAAGATTTCCTTGTTGCTGACATGTTTTGTCCATGGTATTCTCTGCACTGTGGAGTAATGGATTGCAGCTCAGACTGAAGAATCAGAGAACTTATTACATTCACTTACATGCTAATACCCTTGGGAAAGGTATGAATCAAACTCTTCTCCCTTAGCTGTGGGTAAATAGCAGGATAGACTGGCTTCTACAGCCTTGGTTGGTAACCAGTCTAGAGGGAAAAACTCTGAATTCAAACCAGCTTAGAGAGGGTTGGTCTCCATCAGGCTATTTTGCATAAGACACACCACTTCTATTGCAGCTACAACTCTGATAAATTATGGGACTCATGATCATGATTGTCTGCATCTTTCTATAGAACCACTTTTCTGTTGCCCCATTTCTTTATCTGTGAAGAAATTGTCCAGCATTCATGGTCATATACAAAGATTAATATTATATAGCAGTTCAGCACGTTTTGTTTCTAATAAAATCTTCTCATTTTTCAATACTTTGTTCCACTTTTAAAAGGCATCATTTACTATTCTAGTGTGCCTTCAGATTCTAGGTGACATTTTCTATCATCTGTCCAATCATCATTTTCCAAATACTTAAATTATTTTTGTACTTGCTTCATTTTGACATCTCCAATACATAACCCTCTGTCCCACATGACCATACATTCTGTCTTCTGACAATTAATCATTGGTCCTTTCTTCTTGCCTTCCTTTCCTTGTCTAGGATTTTCTGCAGTTTTCTTTCTGTGTCTGCCATCAACACAGTGATATTTGCATATTTTATGTTGTTAAGATTGTGTCTGCCTATAATAAATCCTGATAGGATTTCTCTAAGGGTTGCCTCACTGTAAAGGTTGAATAAATCTGGCAAAAAATGCATCCTTGTCTTATGACCCTTTCTATTTTTGTGTACTTCCTCAATTCATTTTCTGTTTGTTTAGAGATAGTTTGTTCCCAGTAAATGTTCTAGATTATTTTAATATCAGTCTGAAATAAATCATATTTTTCATACAGTGCAAATTAACTTTTGAATCACATCAAATGAGTTACTGAGAAAATGGTTATTTTCCAGGTTTAGCCAACTACAAATTGGGATGTTATTATTGTACAGACTAATGAGAATATGAAACTAAATCTCTCATAAAACATTATTGTTCATTCAAGATAAAACTTAATCAGTTACTGTCAGCAAGTGGGTGTGTGGCTCTGGAGTTTTCACCAGGATGTAAGAGACTCTCTTCTTCTTGGTTGAGTGGTTATATACCTACCTGTTATGCATTTTTCCCATTTGTGTACATCCTACTTGCAGCTTATTGCCCATGTGCTTACAGGTTGGGGCAACAAACTGATATTGAGTTATGCATGGATGTGCACCTGGTGGCTAAGAAGTCATCTTTCAAGTCAAATTGCAGATGCACCTGGTTTCTCTGAATTTTCAATGAACACTGAGTTCATAACACTTGTGCAACATGTGGGGAGGGTCATACTAAAAATGAAATTCTTTATTATGAAATATTAAAAGCTGTAGAAACTGTTACAGGCTGAGCAATTGGCATTGGAAAGGAAAAGGACTTTTGTGAGGAAGAAAGTCAATAGTTGATGTCATGCAACAAGATCACCAATCTGCACATTGCAAATACAATACAGCAAACAATCATGGAGTTGCAATATGAAATCCGTCCACATGCAGCACATTCTACAGATTGTGTCTATTTCAGACTATCATTTGTTTCATTCGATCAAACATTCCTTTTCTGGTCAACAATTCAACAATTTGAAGATATTGAAACATTCCTAAAAAATGAATTAAATCAAAACTGGAATCATTTTATTACAATGGAATATACAATTTATCTGAAAGGTTATGTAAGGTCGTAAGGGAAATTACTTTGATGACCGAATAATGATACTATAAATTTATATAAATAAAAAATTGTATCAATTACTTGTGTAATGGAATCTCTATAAGCTTCTGTAAATAGATTGATAATATTTTTATTTTTTTCCATTTTCTTTTAGGTAAAATAATATAAAAATCAAAGCAAAGTTAATACCTGTTTTATCAATCTACCATTTCTATTCTTTTAGCCTTTTATCCCTTCATATTATTTTTAGATATATTTTTATGTATTGATGACTTTTATATATACATTTTATTTATGTATGTAAAAGAAATTGTGAGGGAATGTGTGTGCGTGTGCATGTGTGTGGGTGTGTATATATATATATATATATATATATATATATATATATATATATATATGTAAATATTGATATGTGCTTGTTATTTTTTTTTTTATTGATGCATATATTAGGAAATATTTAATATCTGGTCTTGTCTTTGAGTTCAGATGTTACAGAACAAAGCTTTATTCAAATTTTAAGATATTTTACTATAAAAGTGAGATTTGGCAAAATCAAAATCACTCTTTCTATTTATTTTTAAAATTTTCTTCAGAATCTGATTAAATCAATATTTTAAATCACCTTTTATTTTGGATAAATATTAGATGTATACTTCTAAATTAGGATTTTTCTGTATGTAAAGCTATGATAAAAAGGGGTTGTAAAGGAGCAAGAAATACTTAGAGCAACAGAAGACAACAAGTTGTAGAGAGCCATAATCACCCAAGTTCTGAGGAGAGATATCATAGAAAGACAGAAACAGAAAGCTATACAATAATTTGATATTTTAATCAAATATCAGTTTGCTTTTATCAGCTTTTCAAGTTTCAAGATATATAAATATAATTTATATATACCTGACTTGTGTGTGTGTGTGTCTGTGTGGAGAGAGGATACAATATTTGGTATTAATTTTATCAGGGGTAAAGTATACAAGTATAGTGAAACAGTATCATTGTGTATGTGCATTTAAGTTTTATTTTAAACCAATTGTTTATTACTTAACAAAAGACATAGTGCAAGATGCAACTCTTAGTACGCCTATGTACATTCACTTTACTGTTGTCCCCATTTTAATTTTACATACCTGCCCTCAAAAGAGACATGCTTATGTTTCACTAGTTTCACTAGAAAATTACACCATTTAAATATTTGGTCCTTTGAAAATAAAACACTAAAATAAAACTAAATCAGAGAGTCATTGATGTTGTTTTATGAAAATGAAATGGCTTCAATAAGTGAAGAATGCAATTAACACGAATTTCAAATCAATAATGTACTCAACATTTTAATAAGTAGTATTCTCTTTTCTTCCTTGTTTGTCTGGATGCATATACATGTATATAGACACATGGGTGTAAAAAAGGATTGAAATGTATATTTGCTGGCACTGTTTGCTTTCATATTCTAATTTATGTGTGTGTACTGGGTGTAACAGCAAAATTGTCCAATTGTTAGATTAAGCTTTGGACCATTGTATCTTAAAAATGATTAAAGATATCTTATTGGAATTCTCTGAGGTTTTTATAACACTATTGGTCTCTACTTTTAGCAATAAGAATGTATAATTATTCTCCAAGCTTAACAGAAGTATCGTGATGAAATTGTTCATAAACGAAAATGCTCATTGGACTGTCATAACTGAACCTTCTCTCTCATGTGCCAAACGTCTTATGAATTGTGTTGGATCTTTTCTGATTGAACACTTTAGCTCTAAGTTGAAATAATGATCCCTCTTCCTGTTGAGACCTCCTGATCCAGTTTTTCTCTCACCTATTCCCTCTTTTTTAAACTTATTTACCATTCTCTTGATGGTTCTTGAATGGGCTTTGAAGTTGGAAGCCAGAGTATGAATGTTGGTATCATTACTGATTTTTTCCTCTCACCATTGCTCAGTTATGAAGACAAATCAGTGTTAATCTACTCTCTTTGAATAACTCAAAGTGTTTTTCAGTGATTCTTACAAAAAAATGTTGTCAAGATGGTTAAACATCTTGTCTGAAAACTTGGAAAAAAAGAAACTCATTTAGTTTAGTGGTTTTTTAGATAGTGAACATTTTGTGGGATGGACAATTATGCAGTTACATGATTTGGACAATTTTGCTGTTGCACCCATTCTATATGTACAGTGGGGGGGGGGGAACAAATATTCATACACATACAAATTTTTAATTTATTGTATTTCCAACTAATGAATAAACATACTTTTCATATAATTAACTGTACACAGATGCATAATAACTAAATATGCATAGAAAACAGAAAAAATTTGATTTAATAGAAATAAATCTCATTTATCCATTTTAATGGGTGAAAAAAGTATTCATACAAATCAAATTTCATATTTTAAAACTTTTAAATTGCTTTAATACTCTAGATTATTCAAATGGAATATCCTAGAATATTCCAATAATGTTATCAGTAGTTATTTTTAGCCTAAAAAATACAAACAGAACATTTTGTAATTGATATTTGTGCAATAAGGTTATCAACATGGCAAGAGGTAAAGAATTTGGTTGTTAAGCTCTGGAAAGAAGGTAAAAGTTACAGGAAAATCTCAGACAAACTGAATATTCTGTTGAAAACCAAAGAAGAACAGGTGCTCCATAGAAGATTTCTTCAAGATCTTTGAGGAAATTAAGGTGTCAAATAGAACAAAATCCAATGGATACTGGTCTAGAGTTGCAGGATGATTTGCTTTCATCAGGAATCTGTGTCACTAAATGGACAATAAGCAATGAAATTCATAGGAACAATCTAAATGCAAGCTCCCCTTCAAAAACGCCACTGCCATTGAAAAGACACAGAGATACCAGGTTGAAATTTGTTTGCAAATATAAGGATATGGAAAAATTGTATTAGGAAAGAGTATTATGGAAGACAAAACCAAAATTGAATTGTTTGGATGTTAGTCTAGAAATCATGTATGGAGGAAAGATGGTGATGCCTTCAAACAAAAGAATACAGTTCCAACTGTGAAATTTGGTGGTGGCAGCATCAGGGTTTGGTGATGTTTTTCTGCAAAAGGTACTGGCAACATATCAGTAAAAGATGGTAGAATGAATGCCACAGTATATCAAAATATTTTGGAAGCAAATTTAATGATTTTGGTTGAAAATCTTGAACTTCCTCCTGGTTGGATCTTACAACAAGATAATGATCCTAAGCACACTGCAAAATCTATGAAAAAATGGCTTGCTGAAAATAATGTAAATATCCTGACTTAAATATGAGGAAATAATTTTACTCCTATATTTGTCATCTTGGCCAATTTATCATCTTCTGAGTTTTCTACTCAAAAGAAAAACCATTTACGGGTTTTGCTTTTGTATAAAGTACAGGCGTAAGATCTGCTTATTCAACAACAAGTATTGATAAGAAATTCCTGAGTATGCATCATTTTACAAGTGATTTTAAAAGTTATTACATTTACATCATTTTATCAAGTTAGTCCCCAAGTTTAAACCCAGTCGAGAATCTGTGGCATTATTTGAAAATTCAAATCCAAATGAAAGCTCCAACAAACATCCCGGATCTGAAAACCATATGCGAAGAAGAATGGAACAAAATACCAACTAAAATTTGCAAATCATTAATTGAGAACTACAAGAAGATATTGGTTGCCGTAGAAGTGAATAATGGCGATTCTCCAAAGTATTAAATGAAGATTATGTATTCTTTTTTGCATTGTACGAATACTTTTTTCATACATTAAAATGGATAAATGGGATTTATTTCTATTAAATCAAAATCTTTTCTGTTTTCTATGCATATTTAGTTATTATGCATCTGTGTACAGATAATTGTATGAAAAGTATGTTTATTCATTAGTTGGAAATACAATAAATTAAAAAATTGTATGTGTATGAATATTTGTTTCCTCCCACTGTATATATAGAAACTATCATTTGCCTATATTCATACTTACACAGATATGTGCATTTAGGAATATTGATATTTTTTATATACATAGTGGCATATATAGATGTCTATTTACATATGTCATCTCATATATATGTAGATATATAGAGAGATAATTGAATATATATATAAATATATATATATTTCATATATAATATATTTCATCAATATATTTACATGTTCATGCTGATATAGGTATATTTCCTACCCATAAGTCTTTTTGTATATATTATAAGAATATTAGCTGATATTGAGATTCATATTTTGTCTTATTGTTTTACCAGGCAACCAAAGGAGAGAGAGAAAGAGATTCATTTAATTATACCAACCTTCTAATTTATTTTTTTCTTTTTGCCTCAAGAAACATAAAATATCAAATTAATTGCATTCCATAGATTTTTGTAAAATGATGCATACTCAGGAATTTCTTATCAATACTTGTTGTTGAATAAGCAGATCTTACGCCTGTACTTTATACAAAAGCAAAACTCGTAAATGGTTTTTCTTTTGAGTAGAAAACTTAGAAGATGATAAATTGGCCAAGATGACAAATATAGGAGTAAAATTATTTCCACATGTTTATTTTCATTGAAAGATTCTGTACATTTCTAGAAATGTGTGTTGAGTTTTGATTCTATCAAGATTTCTTAACAGACAGTATTTGACCAAAATCTTATTAGAGGCATTCTTCAAGTTAAATAGTTTCAAGAAGATTTTTAAAGGAAGAAATTTATTGGACTTAAATCATAATTTGAGAAGACAATAGACATAAAATCAAAAATTAAATCCTAATTAAAAGGTATTGTATATTAATATTTCATGCTCCTTCTAATAAAAATGGTAGATTAAAATTCATATAACAAATCAGATTGCTTTAAAAAATAGCAAAAAAAAGTCCTTTTAATCTCCATTTATCTACATGAATGGATATTTTTTATTTTATCATCAGGAGAAACAATTCTGATGTAATTTTTATATTTTATTGGTATTATCATTCTTTTTTCTTTTTCTTTAATTATGTCATTTTAGTTTTAGTGAAATTATGAACCAAAATTAAAGATATTTCAACCAATAAATTTGCAGATTAATTTTGTGATTCATGTAAGAAATTAAATATTGATTGTTACACATCACACAACAAATGTTATACATATGCAGAACTAAATATAAAACTATATTATAAAGATGAATGTTATTTGGAATGTTATTAACTGAAATAATTTTTCCTCTAAGAAAAGATAATTTTCCAATAATAATATTTGTCAAAAAAATTGTAAAATGTTGAAAAATGTCTTAAAATGTGTTGGATTTTATATTTCTCTAATAAAACCAAGGAATGAACGGATTATAAATAAACATCAGTAAATTCAGGTTAAGTCGAATAATTATTTACGTTATTTACATATGGCCTATTGTCCTCATTTTTGCTGTTATCACAACATTTTGGCTATTGCACCTTCTGGCCTTCTTTAAGGAATTTTGAACCTAGTAGATTAAAGTATTGGTTTATGAATTTAGTGCCATAGTAATTGTAAATTCAACCCTTAGACTGAATAGTACAGCAGAAACAGAAAGCAAGCAATAAGTGGGCAGTACTAAAAAGAAAAAACAAAACAAATGATTTACCCTTGTAGATTAAATAAAGTGATTAGTTTGAAGTCTCCTAAAGGTTACCCTGATTGACAGACACCTGAAGAAGGCTGGTGGGTACAAAGGCTCAAAGGTTGTGATAATATCAACAAAAATGAGAACAATAATCTGAGTGTAAATAATGATCTTTATCCCAAAAACTCATACAGAAATTAAGTCAATTCATGACTTTCACAGTATTCCTTTGAGTAGAGGATTATCAATTGAAACCCCAAATTTTGCTCACTTTAAAACTTTAATTCAGATTAGAAAGAATTTTTTTCACTTAATTGTGTGATCCTATGATGAAGTGATTGGTAACCCCTTGTTTGAGGCAAGTAGAGTTTCAAGGAAAACCTGACAGTGATCAATAAACAACATTAATGGTATATTTGGATTTATGGTATGTGGGGTAAAATTTTAGAAAAGGTTTTATTGCACTTAATTATTGTGAGAATATGGAAAATAAATTTGTTTTGAGAAAATTGGTGGATTAAGACGTTCTTAAAGAATTGAACTTGAATATTAACTGGTAATTTTTACTCACACAATACATTCACCAAGTTAGATAAAATGTATAACAAACAATACATTGATTCCTCATCTGAAATAAAACTAAAATAATATTTAAAACATTTGAGATTGTCTACATAATGCTATATGCATCAGATTAGTGTGTTTTTTTAGGCAGACTAATTTTAGAAAAAGGTCTTTTTGAAAACTTGGTCAAACCAATCAGTGGGCCATATAGTTTTTTTATATGAAGACATATTCACTAGTAGTTTCTTAAGAAGAATAGTTTTCATGTATTTAGTTATCAGAATATGGTCAAGTGGCAGACTGTCCATATGCTTATCAGAACAAGGAAGACTCACATAGAGTGAAAATTAATGGTCAAATCATATCACTATGCTATTGTGATAATGAAGTAGGCTGAGTTTCATACATACAAATGTTTGGTGCTGAGTTCCATAGAGGCCAGCAGACAAATGCAAGATGCAGGTGAACCAGAGTTAGTAGCTGTGGATGTACAGATCACCACCCTAACTTTTGAACACTGTTAAGAATTAGAACTGAAGAAAAGGATCCCTAGTTTGAATCACCTCTGTAACCAATAGGTAAAATAAACTAAGTATTGTTAAAAGCTTGTTAAGGTATTCCAGTTTTTCATCATTATTCCAAGGTTTCAGTCAATCTTGGGAATTGATCAACATTCACTTTTCTGTGACATGCAGCTAGTTCAGGCTTAGAAGATGTCAGAATTAATGTTGAAAGAAACAACCGTCTATTTTCTCAACCATACAATTTCCTTGAAACCTTATGTCTTACAATCTCAAAGGATTTTAGGCCATTCTTATGTGAATGATATAATAGAGCTCAAAAATGTCATTGAATGAATAAAAGTTAGAGAAAATCATAATTTTGAATGGGAAATTTGTAATAAAGGAAAAAATGATGAAGCACAGAAAAAAAAGAAGAAAGATAAACATGCAAATTGAGTATTGGACCTTGTGCATTACAAGTGAACTTGTCCAATAGATCTTGTTGTTAAAGACGATTTTCTGTACGCACTTTGTTTTGTGGACAATTATTCAGGTTTGATCAAGATTTATTTCTTAAGACAAAACAGTGATATTCTACAAACCAACAGTAAATATTTGGTTGATATTACACAGTATGGATTGGTAAACTTATTAGAAGTGATTGCAATACAGAATTTACATGTTTAATCATTTCTTATAAATTGTAAACATACAATGCCTTTCTGCAGCTTTTCACTGATTGGATATTTTTTTATCAGTATCACCCCAAGCAAAGCAGTAATGCCAGTAGCACACAAGGTGTTACAGGGTGTGGAAGAAATAGGAACAGGAACAATAGTGATGAGCAGAAAGAGAAGAGAATAATAAGGTGGACAGTAGATAGCATTTGACATTGCATTTCTGTTCTTGTTTGTGTCAGTTTGCACAAGGTTATGAAAGATAAAAATAAGCACAATAGATTAAAAAACTTAAATTAAAAACACTCAGCTGTTTATATCAGTGATTCTCTTGCATGATCTTCAGGGTAGGTAGGTGACAATTGCCATGTCAATGTAGCAGATTAGTATTTCTCTTCAACCAACGAGAACTCTAATTTCTACCACCCCTCTGCCCATCTCTACATTACAATGTAATGGCTTTGAAACTATCTATCAATAGACAGTATGCACCTGGTAGCAAGCAGCTTAGAGCTACCTTCAATTCTCTTTACATAAGCCTGTAAATGGAAATCTCCAACATCCAGGCAAGTGTTACTTGACTCCAAAAGTTTTCATTTATTTATTATTTTATTCCCTTTTGGTCAGGTGGGTGGCTGCCCTGAAAACACCACCATGCAAACTCCACTGTTGGTCATAAAACTACAAACAATTAAGAATGAGATAAAATCATTTACTCTTCTGGGTGGGTTTCCTGATCACAGCTCTAGTGTCCCAAATTTGCCATATTAAATATAAAAATCTGTTCCTCATTTGCAACAC
This sequence comes from Acanthosepion esculentum, assembly GCA_964036315.1. Taxonomy (NCBI): domain Eukaryota; kingdom Metazoa; phylum Mollusca; class Cephalopoda; order Sepiida; family Sepiidae; genus Acanthosepion; species Acanthosepion esculentum. Next base: position 66,570,231 of record OZ038506.1, read on the forward strand.
CAAAATGTAATTGTGGAAAAAGCTTGTTAATCTTTCTTTGAAATTGCAATGCATTTATTATTAAGGTTTAGATTACTGAAAATGCTGTCGACGACTGCTGTTATGATGGCTATGTATATCTGAAATGTGTTGTAATTCTCAAAACAGCATTTAACCTGTTCATTGGTACTAAGTGAAATATTAGTAACATGCATATTTCTCAGATAATTTGTTATGCTTATGTGCAAAATAAAAAGAAGATTGATTCCAGAAATGAAAAGCCATTTTTATGAACTACAACAAAGGCAATCTTACATACCTTTGTGATGACTTAAGAAATCAATGATGACTACATTTTATATAAAGGTTTATATAATTTATATATTTATACATAATATTTACATATAACTGTACAAGTATAGTCTTTAAAAATATTTGCTTACCTTCTTAACTGTCTTCCTCTCTCTCTCTTTCTCTCTCTCTCTCTATATATATATAATATTATAATTTCTATTACATAATTATATAAAATGTTTGATAATTTTATATATTTTATTCAAATACGAGAGTAACATGTCTTCTCTTGTGAATTTTTTCTCATTCTGCAAAGTGAAAAGATTCAGATGTTTGTGAAAGTTAAGATGTCATTTCTGTAAACTTCTTATCTTGTAATAAGCCTGTCTATTTTTTTCCTAAAATAATCATTAATTTCTTTGATATATAAATAATGTGAAAATGAATTGTTAACCAGTCTTTTCTTTTTCTTTTGATACTTGTCTATACTCAGTTCTCAATACATAAAAAAAATGAAGACTTAATTAATGGTATTTGTATCGCTGGTATTAAGCAATCAATGGTTGTCTTAAAATAGTTTGGTTCTATGACCTTTTTTTGACAAAAGGTCACTTATAATTAGCTTATAGCATTTGTTTGAGTGAACTGCTTGTTAGTTAAAAAAGTAAACTAAAATAATTGCATTTCTACATGGTTCTAGCATCATGAAACTTAACAAAATGTTGCTAGGATGGTAATAAGCCAGTTTGCATTTATAGAATCTTTTCAAGTTGTATTTATCCTGATTTATTCTTTTAAAAATAAACAATATGTCATAATTTTAGATATTAAGATTAATATGAATTAGAAAACAATTTAAAAACAGACAAATAGAATTCTAAACTACAATGTTTCCTTCCCTTGTTATTCAGCTATGATTTTCTCTTTTATTTTTGTCTCAATGAGCATTTGTCTCTCTCTCTCTCACACACATGCATGCACACACCTACTTTGTCAGAAACAAGCAAGTACAAATCCAAGTTTATCACATTCTGAATGTTTTAAATACTTCTACACTCTATCTTTCCTCAGATTCATTTAAGCCATGAAAATTAGCTTGGATTCATTTGCAGAGACAGTCATCATCTCTTAACATTTCCTTTTTACTCTCCCCCACCCACTTACTATACTTATTTACTCATTTTCCAAGTCACTGTATTTATTTACATCCACCAACTGTATTTATTTCTTCTTTTTCTCTCCCACTGTATTTATATACTGTTCTTTTCTCACTTTGCCTACTTACCTTACCTGAACTTGCCCACTGATACAATATGCTTAATAATTATGTAAGTGGATATTCAATTTAACAATTAAGCTCATTGTTCGGTGATGTAAACATATCCTATGTTAGTGAAGATTTCTTCATTAGAAATTATTATTTAAGATGTTAGTGATTATGCTTGGTTAGATGATGGCAAAATATTTATTTACTTCAACGTTTTACTATAATATAAGGAGTGCTCTTTTGCTTAAACTTGGGAATACCAAAAATATGTCTTTCTTTTCAAGACTTGTGAAAGAAACAAATATTGGTTTCACTCATTTTAATTGTCTTTCTTCAGTTTAAAATTTTCTCGGTGCTCTATATAATAGAAAGTGTTTTATCAAATAAAGTATAAAGTCTTGCACTGTATCTGATTAAAAGAAATGATATATTTTCACTGTGGTTGAACTCACACTAAAAGTTTTTATGCAGAAACAGAATTCTGTGAAAATATATGTCTTTATTTGATTACTGAAAATATAGGTTTTTATTTGATTACAAAACTATAGTTGGGAAATAGCAAAAGAAATTATTTGTGAATATACTTTTGGGTGGACATACTCTTTTTAAACATTTTAAACAGGCTAAAAATAATTTTAGTTTAGTAAACCTATATTATCATGAGGTGATATTTTTCCAAACATGATAGAAAGTTGCTATGACAGCCATTTCTTAAAATAACTGTTCAATGTAGAACAGTTTAAAATAATCATCTGCTTATGCAGGTGTGATTTCCTGAAGAAATTTGACTTTGACTGCTTTAAGAAATAGGAATTAATATATTTAGATAATGCAAAAGTGTCAGCATTTTTTGACAAAATCTTTTATTTATAAAAATTCATAGCATCATTATTCAGTCATCAAATAACTTCTAGAGCTTTCTATAATATTATAATATTTCAGGTAAATTGTGTATCTGTGTATTTCATCATAGAAGAATAATTCTGATTTTGTGTCATTGAATTTGAGGGGTAATTATTCAAATTCTCAAACTTTTTATAACTAATCACCAGATTAAAGTGTATCACACGGAATGAAACAAGTGATAGACTGATGGAGACTTAGTCTGGAGAATATGCTGCATCTGGGTGAACATCCCATCTTAGTTCCATATTATCTGCATTCCAGTTGCAATGAAATGATGAGCATTGCCATACAGCAAAATTATGAGTTGATTTCATTTTCTCTCTTTCAATATGTTGTTCAAACAAACCAGTTGATCATTGTAGCATTTTGCAGTAACAATCAGTTTTTATATTGAATTACATTAAACACACAGAAAAGTTTTTTCTCTTGATTCTTTTCTGATGTTAAAGGCTATCCTGGATCTAGACCCAATTTCCTTAATTTTTGGATTATTATAAAAACTCCATTTCTCATTGCCAGTGATTAACTTGTCCAGAATTTACTTTTTTATATGTGGACCAACAAGCTGACTAATGTTCTTTTTCATAAGTTTATCTGAAACCCAGATTTCTAGTCTCAGATTTTTTTCCTAAGAATTTTAAATGATGTTGACTGATTTCAGAAGCAATAAAGAGTTAAGCTTGAAAGATACATCATGCAAGAGCATAGAGAACTAATAAATAAATTTAATGTTTTCTAATAAGAATTGATTGCGTCCTAAAGAGAATTATCAGACATTGATGTATGACTGTTACTTTATTTTTTATATATTTACTTGAATTTTTGTTACATTTAAGTTTTTGTAAAGAATTACACTGCAATGATTTAACTATATATTTTCATTCAATGAAAGAATGTTGGGCACTATTGGAAGCACTTATTAGATTGAATATAGATAAATAAATTGAAAAATAATACAAAAGAAAAGTCATTATATAATATCACAAATTATTGGAGAAATAAAATTAGGCATGTAATAAAAGAATGCTGATAAAAGTTGCATTGTAGGTCAATTTGAAAATGATAGTGAAAAATGAATTGAAGACTAATTGTTTGAAGATTTTAATTTGAATTGTTTGTTATTCTTTTCTTTTTGGACAGTTCCTGTCAGTCCACTAACTGGTAACCTACCAATGGATTTAAAGGAGGCAAAAGATAATCTGAATAAACTATCATCTGAGGTAAGTGGTTTGGAAAATAAACATTAATACAAATTTTTGTTAGTTCTTTTAATTTTAAATACTATTAGAAAAAGGTTTTTCTGATTTTAAAATATTCTAATTCTTAAGTTGTTTTTCTGTTTTAGAATATATAACAGTATTGATCAAAATATAACTTAATATTGAAAATTGAAGCATACAAACAAATTTCACTAAGGTTCATAACGAGTTCACATATAATTTTAATATCAGGAAGCTACTGTAGTTTCTTCAGGATTTGTAGAAGAAAACTGCAGGCTCATTTCATACAAGTTTTGCTCTTTATCATAATTTTGATTAGAAAATTTTAGATACTTCATGGTGTATAAGAAAAATATTTAAAATGTTAAAGATGAAATATTTTTGGCTACAGATTTTAACCTTCCCTTCACTATTTTCATTTTTGTGTTCGTGTGTTCATGATTTTTTCTTCTAGTTAAAAGAGGCATACTTTACCTGGTGAACTGCCAGGTGGATAAATAGAAGTCGGAAGAGAAAAGTGGACAGAATTTAATCCCAGAAAGAGTTCACAATTTGATTTTGAAATAAAATGAGCAAATTAATAATTAGGATAGAGTTTTTTTTAAAAGATGTTATTTTTACTCTTCAATCACACAAGAAATTCTTGATGTCACATGTTCAGAAGATACTGACAGGTATCATACATTACCCACAATGAACTATGCTACACATGAATATTTAATTCTAAGTAGACGTTTACATACACATATCCTGCAAAATAGGTATTTTATTAGAATTTTTTTCAATAGAACTGTTTTATTAAAAAAACTTGTGAAGATTTAATATCTAAATTATTATCATTTTTTGTTTCATTTAGGTCTATACACCAAAAATATATTTTATATTTCTGTAATTTAAACCAACCATAAAAAAGATTAAAAATTCCTATCTGTTAACAACAGTTAAAATTATTCAATAAGTGCTCCATACATGTGGCCTTGTCCTAAACTAAGCTAAGTTTAGTAAATAACAACTACAATTATTTTACGTTTATTTCATTTTATTTATCGTTAGTAGATTTACCATAATTTCCAAGCCTCAAACTGAGACAGTTTTTAATTACTATTATAGGTTTAGTGTTCTTGACCTAACATCCCTTAAGCTTCAGGGCTGACACAACAGAAGAAGTAGTGATAGCTTATGATAGTAGGGACACTACTCATAAAAAGTGAGGTAGTCCTCACGAAACTGAGATCTATGGTAAGTCTAAATATTAGTATATTTTATGTTAGTATCAATGAGAAGTAGAAACCTAGTGAAAATGATCCTTATCTAAGTATAATATTTAATAGGTACACTTTTATAGGAAATGCATACACACACATATATTTATGTATGCATGTATATATATGTTAGTGTCAGCTACGACTTTTACAAGGCAGTGCTGAAAAGATTTTGCCATGACTCACTTCCCAAAATTTTACCAAACATCAGAATGTAGTTTTGGAATTGCATTTTAAGTAAAGCTGAGATCTTTTCATCAGCATCTTCCATATTATATATAAAATTAATTAGCACATAAATTAATTACATCAAACTTAGTATAAAGATAATGAAAAATAGCTGTCAATTGCTGCAACCTCCTGGTGAGGGGACTAAATAATTACAAAATGGTTCGTCTATGAAACTCTGGAGTCAGGGTGCTGAATATAACATCACTCAGCTAAGTGACAAATTTTATTTGTTCTAATTAATCCTATATATATATATATATATATATATATATATATATATATATATATATATATATATATATATATTATGGCTCTGGCTGCTTGTATCTGGGTATGCTTGTCTGCTATGATGGCTAGCTATTTCCTGTTATAGATGTTTGCTCAGGTACATTTATGTTTTTTCAACACCCACATTTTATGCGACAACTATGTCCAGACCTTCATTACAGTTCTTGACTTGTGACTTCATTCTAGCACAAGCATTAACAGTTTCCAAGCAGTTCATTTCAATTTCATTCAGTTTTACTTACAAGGCTTGGGTCAACCCATGATATTGTTTTCAGGCACTTCCTTATGGGGCTGCATTCTGGAATCATCTCCCTATCTCTCTCTCTCTCATATACATATACATACATACATACATACATATATATATTTAGTTGCATCAAAAGTTCATAGTCCTCTGATGAAACACCTTTTCTTTTATACAACAAATATTTATTTTTTATATGAGTTCCTTTCTTTCCTTGTGAATGCACTTAATTCACTGATGTAAATATTATACATGAAAAAATCCATCAAAAAATTCAACAGTCAGGCTATGGACTTATTGATTCACCCTCACACACACACACACACACACACACACACACACACACACACACACAATTGTGTGTGAGATGATATCACTTCTTTTCAACAAACCTAGAAAATTATTTAATGATGCACCTTTTTATTGTTTGCCAATGTAACTATCAGAAATAGCAAACATTGATTTTATTATATGCAAGACAGTTTTTTATAATGCATATTTTCTTTTCAATTCTCTGCATCTTTCATATGGAAATAATTTTGGGAAATAAACTATATAAAATGACTAGATATTTTACTTGTTTTTGCCAGTTTGATTATTTAACCCATCTCTTTTGGTCTTGAAATTTCCTGATTGATTACAACCATTTTATGCTTGAAATTTCTCCCAATTAACTGTGGTGACTTGGCTTCCTTTTTGCTAAGACTTTAATTGATCCCTTTATGTTTAATTTAGCATCTCTTCATTCATTGACTGACATTCTCACTCCTTATCTTTCTTGAACCACAACCACTACTCTTCTCCCAACTGACTTTGAACTGTGTCCTCTGTGCCTGCACACACACACACACATTCTCAGTGTCATTCACACCTTCATCACTGCTCATTACTCTCCTCTCTCTGATGTAGTTTTTATTCTCTTTTTTTTTCTGAGGTGATTTATCTTCTCCCCCACCTGATTACATCTGCTTCCTTTTTTTTAAAAATAAAATTATATGAAGTAGCTATCTGTTACTCTCACTAATTCTTGTGCAGTCATCTGCTATTTTCCTCCTCCCTTCTTCTCTTTATCTCTTCTACTTTTGTGATACTCTCCCTAGTTTTCCTTGATCATTCTGTTATTTCCAAGCTATCCTTTTGTTTCTTCTGCTGCTACCATCTCAACAAAATCCAACTACACCTGACATTCACACCATCACTTTTACATGAAACCCTTGATTCTTTACAATTCCCATTCTAGATATTACTTCGCTTGATAACGTCAACATCCACTTTCTTACTCTCCTCTCTTCCCTACTCTCTCTTATTCATATGCTCCCTTGCCCTGTTCTGCACTCTTACTTAAAATATCTTCATTTCTAACCTTATGCCTATTCTCTCTTGTGTAATTACATTTCGCCACTCTTTTATCATTCTGAGCCTAACCATTTTTCTGTTTCTCTTCTTGACACTCACTCATGCATCTTGACTTTGCGCTAAGCCCTTTCATTCCTTGACAGAGAGTGAGAGAGCGAACTCTCTTTTAACTCTATCTATGTTCTTCTGAACCACTTTATAATCCATCTTTGTCACTAATTTTTATTTTCACAATTTATTTTCATTTTGTATTTTTGCTGAATGCTATTTTTTTTCTTGATTTGGATTTATTAATTAAATAAAGAAGTGAGGTTTAGAACTTACAAAATGACTTAAAACTGTGATAATGTTTCACCAAAATTCTTACCAAAGGTTTAAAAGGATCCAAAATATCAAAATTTGTCATTCATAAAATCCTTAAAATGTATTCTTGATTTCTCAGGTTTCCTTGAAGATTTTATGACACAATTTACACATTCAGAAAATTTCATCAAAATGGTAGTACTATCATGAGTAAAGGAAACATCAGAGATTTTGCTGCTAGAAGTATATCCACACACACACACACACACACACACACGCGAAAACATGTTATGGAGTTTTAATGACTTAGTACTGTTATCCTATGCTATATTAGATTGTACTATTGACATTTTGATATCATTGAATTACATTAGAAATGGTATTTGGTATTTTTTCTAAATAAGGTATGCAATTATAAACACACACACAGACACATGCAACTGTGTGTGTGTATATACTTAGGGGAGATGCTGAAATGTTATCTGTTCAACCCAGAATGGATTCAAGAAGAAATTGATCAGATTTTGTAAAGTGGATTGGGCCAAGAACTTTTCAGCATCCTTTTGCATGTGTGTTTGTGTGTGTGTTCAGGGCCAGATGTTTGATAAATCTATTGAACGTATTATCAAATCCCATGTTTTTACTGCTAATTCTAACTTTCAAATTCTTAACAGTGTTAAGATAACAAACATGCTAGTCATGTTAGAAACGTCACAAGATTTACATTTACATTCAGTTAATTTCTTTTTTACACACCCACACACACAGATATAATTTTATTATTGCAAATTTCTAAGTATTGTATAATTCATAATATACACACTTATTGATTATTTATTTGTTTATTTATAAATTACTTGATTAATTATAGAGCCAATATATATTTTATCAAAGGTATTTTTACATTAAATTGTGACTATATTTATTGTCTATAACAAAAATTATTAAAAATAATATTAAAGAATATTTATTCTAATATAAACATGTTGGTTATTTACTTCATATTTAATTTTGTTTTTGATTTAATTTTAATTATGTAATTATGTTATATATATATATATATATATATATATATATATATATATATATATATATATGTGTGTGTGTGTGGGGGGGGATAACAATATATAAATTTTTCTATATCAAGAACAATTTGGAGGAAAGATGTATGACAAAGTGGAAAAAAGTTTCTGTGATGCATTTCATCCTTTTTCTGATCAACACGGAGTGGTGACAGTCTGTTTCATGCTTGAACAATAATCTTCAGCTCATGTGTGCTGTGTTTTGGCTTGACTATTTATATATACTCGTCAGTGGTGCATTATGGGTAGCAAGGTTTATTCTATTATCCTAATAGTTATTGGGTGTGTGGTAATGGTTATGTTTCAAATTATTCTAGAGGTTATTGAGTAGGAACAATTGTAGATCTGAATGTGGTTATTTGTAGCTTTTAACAGTTTTTGTTAACTTTTACTAATTATTTATTATTGATTCCTTAATTATTTGTTGTTGATTATTATTATATTTGCTCATGTTTATGTGTGCATTCATAGTTTGTTAATTTTTTATTAGTTACTTAATTTGCTTGCTTATTTATTTAGATTTGTTGTTTAATTGTTTATTTATTTTTGTTTTGCTTTGGTGGGGGTTATCTTGTTTAATTTAAAGTATTAAATTTGTCTAAAGTATGTTATTATCTTGTGACACCACTGGAAAGGCACTAGTAAATTGAAAAAACTAGAAGACAGACTAACACTAAATTCTGAGAGACTGAAGATATACTGATGACCAGATGAAGGAAAATGAAAGAAAAGGATATCTGTTAATTGAAAAAAAAAGACGCCAGGAAAACACTAATTTTCAATAAACTGAAGAAGATATACTGATGACCAGATGAAAGAAAATAGAAAAAAAGAATGGTAATTAAATTAAATTTTTAAAAGAAAGAGACCATCTGGTTTTGGTTAGGACTGAGATTAAGTGATGGCATATTCTTGGATGTCCAAGGACCTCTCAGAAAGAAATAGATAATATTTTTATGTTCACTGAGTGATGGAGAGGAAAACAGACTTCTGGCCATGAATTCAGTCAATTGATAAGGATTAACTTTTAGAAGCAGACAGGTTTCCAAAAGAAACAGGTAAAAGAATGGTAATTAATTTTTTGTCTGCCAAAGTGAGATTAAACTTCCCAAATCAAGGGATTATCCCCTTTTTGTCACTTGTTGGATAAAGGGTTGACGAGGGGATAAAAAATAACGATAAATCCCAAATGTGAAAACAACCACACCCAAAGCACAATAATAGAAAATTTTGAATGATAATTCAAATTTGGCTGTTTGGGTTAGACCACACCTAGCCTTTGGGGGACGGTTTTGATCAAATGACCAAAGAGAAAAGGCCCAGGTGGTATTTCAGGAAAGGCAGAAGACTTTCCATGCCCCTTGGACAGTGATGGTGAGAGGCACTCACACAAAGCAGGAAGGAGACGGGTTTGATCAGGTGACCAAAAGAAGAAGAAGGCCCAGGTAGAATTCCAAGGAGGGAGGAGGGGCTTCCACATATTTGGACATTTGTAGGGGGATCTCTGATTGGTTGTTTGGGGAAGACTGACATTCCTAGAGCATATCATGCCCCACCCCAGCCCTTGTGCAGGGGTCCATAAAAACAGAATGCAGAGTAGACATGGCAGAGAGACTGTGGAGACAAGAATAAATGGAGAGACGGAACCACCACTTTGTCTGATCTCATGTGATTTGCTGCCCTGAAGAAAAAGCCTCCAACTTAAAACCTTGTTCCAGAAGTCTTGTTCAAAACCATAACAAACAGTGTGTCATGATGATCGGGAAGGGTCGATAGTTATTGCATGGAGAACCTGCTTAAGCCGTCAATAACTGTACCATCAACTTTGTATCAAGGAATTGTATATAAATATTTTTTTTCTTTTATCCAACTTATTTTTTCTTCTTTCATGTGACATTACTCTAACCGGACCAAGTCATCGATTCCAGTCGAACATTCGGACCAAGCCAGTCTTGCAAGCAATTGACACAATGTGGGGCAAGACAAGACTTGGGCTGAAGCGATCAGTTCTACAATCAGTTGAGGGGATCAAACTTGCATATGAATTGGCTGGGGTAGACATCATAATCTGTGTGGTATATAGTGTATATATTTGCATTTTTCATGGGAGTATTTTACAAGGAATTTGTTTGTCCATATAGATACAAGTAAATATAATAATAATTGACAACAAATAATTAAGTAATAAAAAATAAAGGAGAGATCATTAGAACAATTGCCATGAAAATATTTATAGAAAAGGCAGAGGGAAGCTTTATCAAGGTGGTAGGAAAGTGACTGAAGTTAAGATGCCAGATCAGGACTGATAACATTACAGACCCTTCTTTGGATTTTGTCAAGATCAGATTTTGTCTAGATCAGATATAGCAGAAATATTCAGCAATGCACAGATGAATGGTAAATTCATAAATGTGCAAGATTGATCCTGATGAGAAAAATCATCTGTCATGACACAATGAAGAAACCTTCTTAGCAGCAGACCTCCAGCAATTGATTCAATATAATTGCTCTACTTCATATCAGTAGAAAATGTGAGAACAACATCAGCATTTCTTATGGAGGGCAAAAATGGTTCTCAATGATGATTAAAGGATAGTATTTTTGTTTTGGAGGCATTACAATTTACAAGTCACTTCTTGTCTCACTTAACAACTGATTGGTGAACAATAAGATAGTCACTATTTGCCAATAGAATGAAACATTGTATAGCCTCTTACAAGTTTGGTTCTAGAAATTACTGTCATCTCCAAACTAAACCCCAAAAATGCTTGCTGACTTTGCAGTATTTTCTTTAATCAATTCACCCCAAACAAGATGGTAATGCTACTGGAATTGAAAGAGAATGAAAAGACATTTAGAAGGAACCAGAAACCCAATCATAAACAGGAAATATGGGATAAACTACTGTTCACCAGACTGGAGTAGAGGTTTATTCCTTGATTAAAAAAAATACTGCCAAGTCCACAAGTCAGAATACACTAACCAGAAAATTGCCAACCCAATGCCTTCAAAATGAAGTGTTGTAATCTCCAGCCAGTCATATTGACAAAAAGTCATGACAATCATTCTTATTAAAGCTTGATGAGAGGGAACCAGAAACCAAAGAACCACACAGGAAACTGTAAGGAGTTTAAAGCTGCAAAAGCAGAAGCTCAATGTGCTCTTCAAAATATGCAGGAAAAATGGTCAGAGCTAGCAGATGAAATACAGAATGCGGACCCTGAATTCTCAAGAAAATACCCCAAAGACCGATAATGGTAGAACTTGACAGCCAACCATTGCTGGGCGAGGTTCTGTGTGGCATGGAGGGACTCAGCATGGGCAGAGCTGTTGGTGTTGACAGCCTTCCTGCTGAAATATTCCGTTATGGTGGAATACATTTAAGTCAACTTATGCATGATCTTATTGTAAAGATTTGAAGAGATGGAGAAGTGCCAAAAGATTGGAGAGATGCAACAATGTTACCTATATATAAGGGTAAAGGTGCCTGGGAGTTATGTGTCAATTATAGAGGGATTGCTCTCCTTTCTTCGGAAGGTAAGATCTTAGCCTCTGTTCTCCTATTAAGATTAAACCAGAAAATAGTTGACAATATTCTGCCTGAGTCACAGTGTGGTTTCTGCCAACGCAGAAACTGAATTTCTTGGGCTTGTTAATGCCTCACCCCTGTCTTGTCATGGCTGATGGGCAGTACAAAAGCCTTACATGACCGTGATAATCAAGCCATGAACTCCTGTGCATGCTGAATTGTGTGTGTGTCCAGGTTACAGTCATCAGCATAGAGAAGGTTGCGAACTAAACTGAAAAAGACTTTTGTCTTTACTGCGAACATATGTATATTGAAAAGATGACCTATTGCCAGATGGCCCGTTCCTTATCATAATACCATCATGACAGTCCCCGAATGCATCAAGCAGTACAATTGCAACATAGATAGAAAACAGTGTAGGAGCTAGGGTTAGAAGATCTCCCTGCTTGAATTCATTTTTGGGGGAGGATTTTCCAAAGAGCAGCACAATTAACAGTGCTTTCATCAAAAAGGAGAATCCTTAACATAAAATGGCAGTCTATGATACCAGACACCACTGTTCTTCTCAGGGTCTGCTGTCCAAGCATAGAAAACTTACTGATTAAAAACCATATGAGATGGGCTGGACATGTGGTATGCATGGGTGACACTAGGTTGCTGAAGCAGCTATTTTATGGCCAGCTTGCAAATGGTAAGCACCCTGAGCATAAGCCAAAAAAGAGATTTAAGGACTGTGTGAGGAATAACTTGAAAGAACTTAGGGTGGGGTGGATGACTGGGAAAACCTTGCTAGTGATCGCAGTAAGTGACACAGGGCTGTTGTAGAAGGATTTAAGTCAGCAGAGGAAAAGAATTTAGCACATGCAGCACTGAAAAGGGATTTGAGGAAAAGCTATTACCAGGAGCTTGGATAACAGCACTGCAAGCTGGAAATAAAGACATGTGGTTGTATCCTACCATCAAAAGCTGGGTATGTTAATCATCTGAAATCACATTAGTGACAGTCCCACTCTGTGTTACCTCCACGGCCCGGTGATACTACATGTGTGATCTGCAGGGAAGTATGTGAATCAATATCTGGATTGAAGAGGTATATGGTGGTGCACAAGGATGACCTACCATAGCAACATCTGTCATCTATACTATAGGCCTTGCAAATCAGCTGTTGGTTTGATGAGCCACCTTCGAAGTCATTCAAGAGGAAACAATGATTTAGATTGAATGTAGGGCTTAATGGGCAAGACCGCAGTCATCTGTGAAGATGGAGCAATCAACATATATATATATATGTATATATGTATGTATATATATGTGTATATATATATATATATATATATATGTGTGTGTATATATGTATATATATGTGTATATATGTATATATATATATATATATATATATATATATATATATATGCAGAAATATAGTCTTACAGTGTGCTATATTTATGGGATAAAGTGCTCAATATCAGAGATAGAGCATGTGTAAATATAAAAGTGGACATGGAAGTCAGCACTTAGAGGCGACAGTCTGTTTCATGCTAGTGCAATCGTCAGAATTGTGCAATCGTCATAAATAGCCGAGAAAAATAACAGCACTAGTCGCCTGACGATTGCACTAGCATGAAACAGACTGTCGCCTCTAAGTGCTGACTTCCATGTCCACTTTTATATATATATATATATATATATATATATATATATTATTCATGAAATGTTTTGGATTGGAATTTAAAAAAAAAATTTTTGTTGCATATTTTAATCATCTTATCCTTTTGATAGCATGCTGTGAATATAGAAAAGGATAACGAATGTATCAGATATGCTGTGAATATAGTCAAGGATAGTGAATGTTTTCAGATTCATTATTATGAATCTGAAAACTCTTCCCCCCATTATCTTCTCTTGATGTACTAAGTTCTTATACTGTCATTGTATACAATATATATTTTTTATCCAACTTGATGTAATTATATCATGAAGCTTGGTGCACTTAAAATGCATTATCTTCATATAATATATAACCAGTGATGTTGAGTGAAATGAAAAATACCATCAGTGCCATTTAGGATAGAAACTTGATATATTGTTTTTGGCATACTGAGGTTCATTAGATTTGCATTAAACTTTAATATAAACTAAAAAATTATTGTAAAAGCAGAATTCTTACAATATCATTTCTGAAAGTCAGAAGCAATGTACTTATGTGTTTTTAGTTAAAACTTGAAATGACCTTTTGGAAATTCTCTGCAATATTTGGAATTCTTATAAATGGTAACGAAGAAAATGCCATACTATGTCAGCTCGAGGTGCACAATTAAAATGGATGACCGGCCAACATTTATAACCTTCCTCCTTTCAACACTAAAACTTTAGCCAGTGAGAGATATCAGAGATTCATATTTAATATATTTCAATTAATAACAGAAGAGAAAAGCAATTATCTTTTTGAAGAAGAATTAACCGTAAATTTAATATAATGAGTGAGTCATAAATAAAATGGCATATATTTTATTGAAGACAAAAATAATTACAGGTAGGTGAGAGAAAAAATGAATTGTGAATGAAACCTCATAAGTATCATTTAAATATAGCAAAAGATTGTGCATGAGTAAAGATAAGATTTCACTTGAGAAAGAAACAATTATAATGAGACAAAAATAGTATTATCAATTAAAAATAAGAATTATGAATAAATAGCAATGATAACAGAATAACTGTGTGTTCATTCAAAATGTTGCCTTATATTAGATTGTGGCCTGGGTAAATGAAATCAAAATATAAGGATAGCAAAAGATATGTAAATTTTAAATGAAAATTTTAGTATTGTTACATTTACCATACATCCTGGTTTAGCCTGTACTGTCCTGATATCCTGCCCGAGTGATAAGCTACTGATCACTTAAACATTCCATACCATATAAATCTACTAATAGAAAACAGTGTTGCTTTCTCTCCCAAGGCCTGTGTCCTGATGATGAAGTGGGGGGATATGACAATGAAATAAGCATTTATACTTGGGACAAGAATGATCTTGAACAAAAAAAAAACAGCATCCTCTACTAAGTATTCCAAAAAGTAAGCCTTGAGATAGTCAGTCATTTATGTGCCATGCATGATACACACTTAGGCAATAATGTATCTTTCGATACATGACTGACTAGGCAGGTTTTTTTCCACAGTAGGTTGCCATTTATTTCTGCAGTAGACCAGTTGTCATCAAAGTCTACAGAACCTGGTCTGTGCTGCTATTTATCCCTAGCTGAGGGAAGAAGAAGAGGAGGAGTTATACCTTTCCCAGGGGTATTAGTACATAAGTGAATATAATGGATTTGACCGGAATTCGATCTTGGCTCTTCAATTCCTCAATCCAAGCCACTATCCATTACTCCACCGTGCCTCGAGATAAACCTTTCCGAAACAGAAACAATGATCTGGAATCAGAATGAAAACAGTAATGGTGTGCACTCTGAATCCTTCATAAAAATTCAAGATGTGGAATTAATACATACTAAGTACTTTAAATACCTCAGTGTATTGATCAGTTATAAAAAAAATTAGTATTGGAGATAAAGAAATTGAACATAGATTAGGGGTAGTTTCACCCAACACTGCAAGTTACTACAAAACCAAAAAATTAACCTAAAATCTTGAGTCATGTTCTTAAATAGTCTCATCAGATTGAGACTTTCATATGGATGCCATGCATGGCACCAAACCCCATTCAGAAATATCTAAACTGTTGGTTGTATACAACCACTTTAATGGTTAAAAAATGGCTTTGAGCGAATAAAGCATGTAGATCTTAGCAAGGACCATACTTGAAACCTTGTGTTCTGGCATTACAAAATCACAAAGAACTGTATCAGATAAAATAAACCACATCACTTGACTTTCAACAGCAGCAACAACTAAAATGGATTGCACATGTAACATGAAGAGAAAATAATGACATAGTGAAAATGTTAACATTCCACACTACTTCAAATAAAAGGTTAGGAAGAAAGTCCCCATCAGTACTGGAAAAAACAATAGCAGTAACTGAACTTGAGAAGCCAATTTTCCTGAAAAATTGTTTTAAGAGAAAGATTCTATAAATTTCAACCAAAAGTAGGACTGACTGCTCAGTCAATAATTCTGAATATTTCTTTATAAGGAAAATGGCTAATGTTACCATTTGTTTTTATTTATTTACTTTTTTGTGTATCAAACCTGAAATTTATAGAATGTTGGAATATGAAAATATTTTATTATACAAGAAACCTAAGCCTATAATAAAGAATTTGAGACTTGAGAATTATAATAAATCTAAGTATTGTAGTTAATTCTTATTGAAAGTTATATTGATTATATAAAACTTAATTGACTTAAACAACTTTTTCAAAACCAATGGATATATATATATATATATATATATATATATATATATATATATATATATATATATATATATATATATTAGGAAATGGATTAAATCCAACATATTTTTAATTTATTTATTTAAACGCTATTTTAAATGGATACTCTTATTTGAGTAGATGCTCAATTTTATTTATTTAAACAGTATATTTATTTGCATCTACAAGCCTGAATATTTGAGTAATCTTATTAGAAAAATCTGCCCCCTCCAGCAGGATTTATTGTTTGATCAGGAGGTCCTACATGGCTGAGTGATCTAAAACACATCAGATCTAATGACGGTTACAGGGGACACAGGTTCGAATCCTGATAGTGGGTACATATTTATCTAACAAAGTTTCTCAAAATTCAGGCCGGTAGATGTAAATAGATAAATGTATTGTTTAATAAATAAATAAAAACAGAGCATCTACTCACATATGAGTATCCATTTAAAAGGACATTTAAACAAATATTTATATATATATATATATATATATATATATATATGATGCCTGCAAACTCATATTCAAGCATTGCCACTGCTTGAATACCTGTAAATGATCTCATCAATGAGCTGCTCTTATGTGGCTTTCTAGTACAGCTAAAGACATGCATTCCTTGGCACAGGTGTGGCAGACAAGAAAATCTTTGACAACAGTTCCTGCATTGTTGTTTCTGTGTATTTTTAACAGGTTGTTTTAATCTTGCGTTTGTTCTCCATTCCAACTAGATGCGCACTCCCTCTTAATCGACACTGGAAAATGATTGATTCTATGCTTTAAGTCTGGGCTTGTTGTAATACATAAACGTCACTAACATACATTTGATAGCAAACACCAAGGATTCTCCTTAGGCATTGTTGAAGGAAACATTCAAGATGCTTTATGTGCTTTCTGCATGTGGTCAGACAGGCATGCAGAAGAACAGATAGCACACATGCATAATAGACATTTAACTTTGTCTCTAAAGAGATCCCACGGCGATTCCAGAGTCATTTCTCTAGTTTTCCAAAAGTGTCATTTGCTTTACTTATCCGCAAACACACCTCTTCATCAAGCATTACAGTTATGCTTAGTGTGCTCCCAAGTACACAAACTTCCCGACCACTTTCAGTCTCTGACCATATACATAGATGTTGGATTCTCGATAGAGCTCTGCAGGTGCAGGCTGGTACATAACCAATTGTCTTCTTTAGACTAATTGTTAGTCCCAATGCTGTGCATGCTGTTTCAAATGCACCCATCAAGTGCTGCATACTGGCCTTTGTATGCCACAAGATCACAATCATCAGCATAAAGCATTGACTTTTGATTAAACATAAAATTGCTTACATAATTGATTCATATTCACAGAACATACACACTTTAATGCAAAGAAAGAAATGGTTTTAAGCTTACCTATATGAAGAGGCATCTTTCTTGTGACCACATTTAAGAAAACATGTCTTTCTGGTCCAACGAGAGAGAGAGAGAGAGAGAGAGAGAGAGAGAGAGAGAGAGAGAGAGAGAGAGAGAGAGAGAGAGAGAGACTTTGTATTTTTCACTGTCTCTCTAGTGTGTTATGGGAATTCTACTTCTCTTCCTTTTACTATAATCTAACAAAACAGGGGACTCAACTCCTGTTTCTTATTTATGAATCACTATATATCAAACTTTTTAAAATTTCTCCACAGTAAGATCTTTGCTACATGAATTGTCAAACATTTTTGATGACATCCACACACATGGCAAATATTTTAATCATGATAATATCTGATAATTATTTACATTTTTTGGACTATTGTCCTCATCTTTGTCGCCATATTTATTACAACGTTTCGGCCATTATACACTCTGGCCTTCTTCAGGTGGTTGGAATGTTGAAGTGAACCCTTTATTTTGCTCCATGTTTAATAGATGTCAGTTATCAGTTATCTCCTGTTAATTTTTCCCTCTGAAAGTTCTCCACTGCCTTAACCGGGTATTGAACTCAAACTGTTTGGGTCCTGTCACTGGATTTAACCAATGCCTTTATCCACTGTGCCATGTGTCCTTGAGGACATCTGTGTATGAATTTCTGGGTATTATAAACCTAATGTCTTCAGAAACCATTTTTACCAGTGCTCATATTGGAATTTTTTTCTGTTATCAATTCAAGTTTTTACCAGAGCTCATATTGCAACTTTGTTATTATCGCTTTTCTCTGGCACTACTATTATTGGTTCCCATATTGTATTCATTTCTATGCTTGGTTGGCTCAGGATATTTTTGTGGCCTGGCATATGTGCTGATTCCTGAAGTTTACGAATTTTCCAATGGTGTTCCTTGTCTATGATCTCAACCTGATCCCACAGAGGGCGGTGATCTCCCTTCTCTCTCCATATGTGGTCAGCCACGCCTGATTTTTCCACTTCCCCTCATGTTACAGTTTTCTGGTGTTCTTGAAGCCTCACCTTAAGAGGGCGCCCTGTCTCTCCTTTATATTTCTTTCCGTAGCTGCACAGGATAGTGTACACACAGTCTTTAGTCATGTTCTCCTCTATGAGGGGTCTTACTCGGGAGAGATATCTGCGAAGTGTCGTCAAGCTTTTGAAGGTTGTCCTGATGTTATATGGACCGCAGATCCTTTGTATTTTCTCTGATAACCCCCATCACATAAGGCAAGCAGACTGTTTTCTGAGTGTTGTTCATACACAGATGTCCTCAAGGACACATGTCACAGTGGATAAAGGCATTGGTTAGATCCTGTGACAGGACCCAAACAGTTTGAGTTCAATACCCGGTTAAGGCAGTGGAGAACTTTCAGAGGGAAAAATTAACAGGAGATAACTGATAACTGACATCCATTAAACATGGCACGTGGAACTAGAACAGTCTACCTCAGTGAGTGAAATAAAGGGTTCAGTTCGACATTCCAACCACCTGAAGAAGGCCGGAGTGTACAACGGCCGAAACGTAATAAATATGGCGACAAAGATGAGGACAATAGTCCGAACAATATAAATAATGTACAAAATACCTCAACTCAGAAATATAGACAGATATATCTGATAATATCTAATATTTATGATGAGAATTTTAAGTAATCATATTTATAATTTTTCTTTAAATTAAAAACACGTTTTTTATAAAAATTCAATTCATTTCAAATAGTTTAGACGCTATGTCATTGAAAATCTTTAACAAAAATATGTAAAATATTATGATAAGTTTTATTTATGGAATTTCTTCTTTAAGTTAGGATTTTTTGAAAAGAAAATGTTCTGAAATCATTGACTGTTCTCCAAATATTGAAAGTTACAAATGCAGTTTTTCTTTATTTTGCATAACAAAAAAATAAAATAATTAGTTTGGGAATTGCAACAAATAAGATTGTAATGAACCATGTAAGTCAAAATTGTTAAAGTGTGAATATTTCATATTAGGCTCTTTCTGATAATTGTAACACGAACACACAAACAAAAGCACGTAGAGATAAATTGAGAGTTGGGTGGGGAGTGTGAAAAATGATCAGCTTTTCTTTTTGAAATAGAATCATCCCATTTGTAAATTTCAATGTCAGGAAATAAACTGCTGATATTAATGAACAAATTGAACCAAAACAAGTTATTTTTGTGTCATTTTTGGACATTTCTTTTTTTTTTTTTCATTTCAAGGTAAATTATAGCTTGTTAATTAGTTTTGGGTAACTTGAATCATTTGTCAAGATGAATTAAATGTTTTTTTTTGATTTGCTGTTTAATGTATTAATCAGTGAATAGCTGCTCTTTTATCAAGGTTTTTTTTTTAATGATCTGTAATTAAAGCTTTGCATTATTTTAGAGCTGATAGTTGGTTTAAAGGAGAAAAAGAATTTTCAAATTGTAATCATTTCTACTTGGTTGAAAGGAATTTCACTTTATTAGAATATTTTTCTTAAACACTTTATAAAAGTTAATTACTATTTTTGTTTTGATCTTTTTAAATTTTTAATAAAATATTGAAAACATCCTGTAGATAAAAATGTTTAAAAGCCAAAATATATAATTTAATTTCTTTAGTTCACCTTTTTACTATTAATAATAATTACACAGTCAAAATAATCATGTATTTGCTTTACATATGATTCCACATATAATAAGAAGCTATTGCTCAGTTGAGTGTCTGTAACAAAAATGAATAATGGCTAGGTTACAAAGTACAATGAATGTATTTTTCCAAGGGAATGGCTAAAATGTCTCCTGGTATTATAGTGATCTACAGTTATATATCAAAATTACAAAAAGTGACTAGAGCACAATTCCAAGATCATAAATTTCTTTGTGCTAAATACAGTAAATTTGTGTAATCATATTAGCAATATGTTTGCCATTATTATCAGTAAAACTAATTAAACAAAAAATAATAATAAACAAATTACAAAAATCTTATATAGACTGAAAAATAAAATGAGTAACAATGGAAATAGAAACAATAACTCCCAGTCTTATCAACAAAACCTTACACCTAATTGTTTTCTTTACCATTGCCAACTAAAAACCCATATATCAACAATTTTATCACCATTTCACACAACTATGTATATCTTGAAAATTGATCAATACATATTGTATCTTCTTTGCTTTGCAACCATATAACATCAATTTTCAAGATATACATAGTTGTGTGAAATGGTGATAAAATTGTTGATATATGGATTTTTAGTTGGCAATGGTAAAGAAAACAATTAGGTGTAAGGTTTTGTTGATAAGACTGGGAGTTAATTTGTTGGGTTGGTTGACTGTGGTCATGGTTGATGGAGTCACGATTGGCATTTATAGAAAAGTTTTATAAGTTACTAATTTTGTACCTCCTTGTTTTGCTGATGGCAAGATGATCAAATTTCAAATCTAATTGTTATATTTTAAATGGGCAAACATTTATTAGAAAATATATTCCATTTAAATACAAAAGAAGCCTTAAAAATGACTTCACAGGACTGCATATTTCAGCTTATATTCTTTTCTTGTTACTCAGAGGTTAGCACTCACAACACATTTCAGTACAGATTCAATTTCATCCAAATTGTGTATATATGTATGTTTGCATGTATGCATATATTTAATTCAATGACAGACTAAAAATATTTCTACAAAATTTAAAAACTAATTTTATTATTAACAAATAATTTCTGAAGAGTTCAATAAAATCTTGTAATATTCTGATTTGTTTTAGAGTTTAAAAAATTCAGATTTTTTTCTGAGAAATTAGTCATTTTTACTCTTATTCCATTTGTACTTGTATTCACTTTTTGTCGTCAAGTCAGTAATTTAAAAAAGAAATTTTACCTAAATTTACTTTATCATCATAATTAATTAACTGGACATTTACATGAGGGCCATTTCTATGCTAATGTTCTAGGTACCAATAAATAGATATGAATAGACTGATATTGATATATGGTAGATATGAATAGACTATAAATAGATATGAATAGACTGATATTAATAGATCTTCTTCTTCTATGTGTTGTGTCCTTTCAGGATGTTGGCTATCAAGGCTCTCCACAACTTTGTAGCTTTTAATAAATTTTGTCTTTTTCTTATCTCTCCTAAACCATGATCCACCATTTACTCAGTCTCACTAGGTGGGTTATGTGTTGTTTTCCTCTGTTCCTCTTACCTTCAATCTTTCCTGTGAATATCAAATTTTCCAAGCCTCATTCCTCATTATGGGCCCTATAAATTTCAACTGCCTCTTTCGGATGTTAAATATAAGTGATCTGACCTTTTCGTTTTCATTTTCTCTAAAATTCATCATTGCTGACATGTTGGGTCCATGGTATTTTCAGAATCACTCTATAGAAACACATCAGGGAAATGATTTATGATAAGATACTAAAGCACTCTCATTATGAGTAAGAGAAAAAAACAAGCTGATTATTTATTTATTTTACTGCTATACACATGTTTAAAATAAAGATACAGTTTGAAGGAAATTAGACTGTTGATAAATTTAACTTTTCTTTTTTTTATTTCTTGTTTTTATGATTTTATTACTTACCTAAGTTGTCCAAATTGAGTGGGAGAGGAATGTATTCTTCTAATGTCTTATTTCGAAATCAGTCAAATTGTGTGTATGTATGTCTTTTTATGGCATCTGCCAGTCTTGAGAGACTATGGATCTGTGCCAGAAGAGTTATGCTCTTCAGGGCAGGGTTGGTCATGCTGTATGTCTCTCCTCTCTACACCACCAATGTTGTTCAAGCCAGAGACCATTACAGCTTGGCACTGGTGGTGTTGCAGGAGTTGCTAGGACAACATTTAACATGTCCTTGTACTGTCCTAGGGACTCCGGTTCCAGATTTGAATTCAGAGTTGTCCTTCTCTTAGTATAGCTGCCAACCATGGCTACAGTTCCCAGACTACCCTATTATTTTATATTGTCGGAGGTTTTGAATTCAGAGTTTTTCCTTCTCCTAGACCAGTTGACACCCAATGCTATAAAACCCAGTCTCCTCTGCTATTTAACCAAAACCTGGTGGGGGGAGAAGAGATGGATTCATACCTTTACCAAAGATATTAGCACCTAAGTGAATGTAATGAACTTGATCTGAATTCAAATGCAGCACTCTGATTCCTGAATCTGAGTCACAATCAATTACTCCACTGTTTCCATGTGTTCCCATGTGTACATTAACTGGCACATACACAATGCACATGTAAGACACTCATATGCAATACAGATATACATATATATATTATATAGTTGTATGCAAGCAGTGTCTGGTGGACAGAGAGATAGTTTTAATAATATAGTTTTTTGAGCAAATTCCTCTATTACAATCCCCAACCTTTCTTTCTCCAACATTTGTACCAACTTTTACAGTGTAAAGTCATTCCACTTTGAAAAGTCTCTGGACATCCGAGCTCTCTGAGAAACTAATCTTAACTCTTCAATCACCTCCTCTGATTTCCTGATTCCTGGCTATCTTCCTCTCCTTAGGAAGGACTCTATAGCCTGGGAGTTTATGTCTGCAAACATCTCCTGCTGGCTAGGGAACTCTCTCTTGAATCTTCAGACCATTCTTACATGTGTCTCCATCTCTCTCTACTGAACTCAACTATCTCTTCCTTCTCTACCATTCCATGCGAGATAGTAGTTCTGATAATATAGACAAGGCCATCTCCCTACACCTGTTTGCAAATATATTTGTATTCAGTGACTTTAATAGTCACCATACCAAGTGCCTTAAACACTCTGTCACTTGCATCACCACCTTGTTTAGGGTGACTTGATTAAAAAATAATAATCAGAAAAACTGGTGATGTTTTAGTTATCTCATTAAGGCCAAGGAAGAAAAAAGAATTGGTAAACCATATCCTAAACAGGAAACAAAGGATAAACCTCTACCCCTATACAATAAACATGGAAGGAATGCTTGCCAGCTGATGGGTAAACCTATCTACACCTATTAATCTGTTCATAGCACAGGAGAGTGGGCACTTTTATCAACACATCATCTCAGGGAAGGATGCTAAATAAAAAAATAAAAAACTCTGGGTTTGTGGATATGAGTTTAGAAATATATAAAGATATCAACTTTTTGTCTTCTATTTCTTTTTTATTATCAACATTAAGGCCCAACCTTTAGTAAGTAGTAGTAGAGTCTACCACATATTCCAGGTACAAAAACTCAATGGGGTTAAACAGGTGAAGGATAACATCATTATCATTATTTGTTTCAAGATCATTCTTCTATTATTGGGTCTTGTTTCCAAAATTTTCCTTCTTTTTCTAAGTTATTTTTCAAACATTTTTTTCAAATCATTCTGCATTTCTTTCCAATACTATATATATATATATATATATGAATAAATAAAAAAGGAAAAGTTATCTTAGCCAAAGTGTTTTGTCCTCTGATGGACTTTATCAAGGCAAATGCATGGATTTTAATTTGTAAAAAGTATTTATATACAAAAGCAAAGATGTTATTGGTTTTCCAAAGTTTTTACTTATAGGAATGCTTATAAATATTCATCAGGCTAGAGGTTAGCTGAAAATAATATTTTATCACAAAATTCTTGTCATTTCAGACACATAGATGATTCTTTACTAATATACCCACAAGACATAATCTTACCTGAACTTATCAACAGAGTAAATAATTTTGAAACCACAATAGATTTTGCCATTGAATCTAACAACACTTACCCTTCTTAGATATCATGTTGTACAGAAATAATCAAAAACTTCAGTTTGATGTTTACAGAAAAACTACCAAGAAGTTGTCAATTTTTATTCCCACCACTTTAACCAGATCAAATCAGAAATAATTATACGATTCTATTTAAGAGTACTACGAATATGCAGCTCCCGATACTTACACCAAAAAATGAAATATCCATAGAAAATACTTTCAAAAATCTCCAATTTATAATTTCATCCACAATGCTAAGGGAAAAGCATACAGAATGCATGACTGCAAAAAAGATGACATTATTAACAACAACAGACTAGATAAAAACAGATACATGATTAACTCCATAACATTCATTATCCAAAACAATCTATACAATCTAAACAACATCAAAATAATTACAACCACTACCAAAACTACCTGTAATAATAATAATTCTGAAGCAGGCATATGTAAAATAAATTGTCCTCACAATACATTGGGGAAACTTGCAGAAATTTAAAAAACATATCTATAAACATAAACAGGACCTCATACACAACATCATATTTTGAAATTATTTCCAATTTCATTGGTTTAGTACTTCCTTTTGTTGAGTGTAGGAGATTATTGCCACTTCTTCATGTAGACAAAGTAGACATCTCTTTGATATGTTATTGTCAGAAATAATTTCAAAATGCAGACACAAAAATAAATATCTATTATTGCAGTTCATACCAAATGGATAATACCTACAACAAAACTGGACACAACCAGGAATAAAACTACAGAAAAAAAATAGTAGAACACTAAAATGCAAGGATACCAAAGCCATCAAAACACAACCACCAACATTAACACTACCTGCACTGTTACCACCACACCTACTAACACAACCACCACTATAACAACCAACACAGACTGATAAGACTATCAACACTGTTACCTACACTACCATCACTCCTGCCACTCTAGGATCAATCACTTCATAACCATCTCCTCTACCATTAGTACTACTTTTTAACACTGTCATTATTTTTATCATCATTGTTATTGTTATATTATCTGAATTATTATCATCATCATGATCATGGTTACCACAACTATCATCATAATTACCCCTCCTTTTTTTACACTTCTGATTCCATCATCATTAAGGATAAATTTACCATTAACACATCAACATGTGCTTCTGTCTTTCACTACTAAACTCTGTCAGCTATCTCTTTTTCCTTTATCACTCATCCTCTTCCCAAGTCTGCACTATATTAGATGCAATAGCTGACACAGGCATCGCATAGCTTCTAAAAACTTTGGCTCTCATGATTACCTATGTCTCTGTAATAGGGTACTAAATAAGTGTAAGTTCTCTATTCGCCCCTCTACAATTGATATGAGGTGTTATCATCTTCAAACTCTACTTGACTCATTTGGAGTATCCCTGCTTAACTTCCCACTTAGAACTGATTCTCTGTTGAGTGATATGCATATAACCCCTTCCATGGTTTCTGCTATCATCTCTAACCTTGATCTCCACAAAGCATGTGGACCCAATGGCATCCCTATAATAATTTTAAAGAAGTGTACTCCAAAACTAGTTCCTGTTCTCTCTAAACTGTATAATAAATGCCTCACTGCATCTTGTTTGCTAGAAGACACAGTCTGTTCCAGTTTTTAAGAACTCTAGTGAACCATCTGACCCATCCAACTATTGGCCTATTGTTATGGGAACTTACCTATAATGATAATGGACTCTTCCTGACTCTATAAATACTGCGCCTCTCTGAGAAAGAGAGCTGAGGAATGAGTCGAGACCTAACGAGTCAAGACATATTAGTTCACTCTAAACCAGACTGACAGTTAATACTAACACCTTCAACTTCTTGTATTCTTGTATTATATTTCTGTTGTAATATATCTTTGTTATTTACTACTCTTGTGTTCGTGTTGTTCTTTCTTGGTTCTACCTTCTACCTAATCAATGCTGAATTGGTTTATCATCTCTCAACACAGGACTTTTTCTCAGACAAGCAATATAGCTTTCATTTTTCCAGATCAACTGCTGATGTACTAATGATAATTGCAGAAAGAGCCTATAATGCTCTAGATAAAAGCAGGGAATCCCAGGCTCTAGCATTGAATATTTTGAAGGCATTTGACAGGGTCTGACATTCAGATCTTCTGCATGAGCTGATCCAGTCATTCTTATCAAATTGTGAAATGAAAGTTGTCCTGAATGGCCACTTGTCTACATCCTTTCATACTAACATGGGTTTCCCCCATGCCTCTTTGTTCCTACACTGTTTTTAATCTTCATTAACCACCTTCCCAATGACATCAGCACTCAACTTGTCATCTACGCTGATGACACCACCATTTACTCCTGGTGTGAGCTTATATCCTTTTGATCAGGTTTCAAGACTCTGGTGCAAATTCTTGGTTTCGGTTAACATCAAAAATCTCTTTGGGTTCATTTTTTGGATTGGCCAAAATGATTTTATTTTCTGGTGTTTCTTTCTTTTCATTTTTTTTTTATAATGGAAGTTATGCATGGAGCCTGACTGATTTTTTGTTAGTTTTCAGTCACAAATGTGGATCTTATATGCTGGGAAATAAATGTTACCATTGTTATTGTGAAAATAATGGAGACGAGATTTTCTAAAAAATAGTTCTTTCGAGTTAGATTAAGGTTCACTTTCTGCAGTAAACTTGACTTTTCATTTTTTTCACTGGATTAACTCCATTACCATTACTATGACCATGTTTCATCTTTCTATAAACCATAAAAACTAGTAAATCCTATGGTTCTTGTTATTCATTTCCAAAGCATGATAAATAATTCTTCATTTACTGTCTTCATCAGATTAGGCATTTCTTTGTATTAGCAATCATATTTGTAACCATTTATAATTTCTTTGGGGCATAATCAAAAAGTATATGTTTAAAGCATAAGTCAGCAATAATCAGATTACACAAGAACTTGTGAATGCATGTGATATTCTGCCTAATGCTATCAGCTGTATGCATTATAAAATGAGAATTCTAGTTTACAGAATTCACCAAGACAGAATCACTGTCCTGAAGCTGATTGCTTCTTTTCGAGTGTAGCTTTTTGCACTATCCCAAAGTGTACAGATATATATTAAAGGATGAAATCAGATACTTACTGAACATACTTATTGTATGCAATAATTATTGAGAAAGATGATTTTTTTGTTAGCAAAACAAATTAATAAAAATACCAACTTATAAAAACAATATTCATGGTAATATTTATTGTCATTTGTGTTGTTTGTAATGAGGAACTAAGAAATATAAAATCTCGGAAAATATTTTAATGTATTATACTAATTATATAAGGCCTTTTTTCAGTGGAAAATAAGTTATCTCATGGCTAAAACAACCAATGTGCAATTGGCATGGTTTTTGACAATGACCACAGTAGTATAATACTGGGGTGTCATCCACCATGGAGCATTTGCATCTTTGTCTAGCCACTATGGCATGCTGAACTCTGTTGTCTTCATAACTCTTTGCTCCTATGAAAACTGCAGCTCTTCACTCTACTCAATCTCAGGCAACTGCATCCCAGTTTGCATCATTGATAGAAAATTCTATCATGGATGTTTTACACTGGTCTTTGAAGTGAAGTTTGGGTTGTCCAACATTACGTGTGCCCTCAGACAGTTCCCAAATACAGTATCTGTTTAGGAATTCTGTGCAATGTGTCCAAACCATCCAAGATGCTGACACTGCAGGATGGGATATAGTGCCTGAATGCCAGCTCTTTTGAGCACTTCTGTATCTGGGATTCTATCTTGCCATTTAATTTTTAAAATATACTAGTTATATGAGAATATATTTGATGAAGTTATATTGGAATATATTTGTTGAAATTTAAATTTACAATCAAACTACTAATGTTTTGTCTGTCAAATGAATGACCATGTGTAACTATTAATTGTTTTTTTTCTTTGTTAGAATTTGCTGGACAAATAACTGTTATCAGTGACTACAAACCACAGTTACTAGTGAAAGATGGATGTAATTTATACAATGTGCTAATTATTTTAGACATTTTAATTTGCTTTTTGCAAAAAT
Source organism: Acanthosepion esculentum (assembly GCA_964036315.1). Classification (NCBI taxonomy): domain Eukaryota; kingdom Metazoa; phylum Mollusca; class Cephalopoda; order Sepiida; family Sepiidae; genus Acanthosepion; species Acanthosepion esculentum. The sequence continues at coordinate 66,598,806 of OZ038506.1, forward strand.
AATTTTTAAAATTTATAAATGAATCAATTTTTAAGGGTAATATATTTTATTCATACTTTAATAGATGTTGACATTTTTATTAATTATTGGCAAATTTTATGCTGAAATTGTTGCTACTATAATATTACATTTTTAGAGATTGAAATGATACACATATTAAATAATTTAATTGCTAAACCAACAAAATTTTATATGGACTTCAATTTAGAAGCAAGCACTGATTGAATGATTGTAATTTGCCATTAGTGTGAAATTGATCTTCATGCTTTTAAAATTAAAAAATGGTTAACAGCGACATGAATATTTGATTGTACAAATATATACCTTCAAGAAGTCAAAGCTAAAACAAATGCATAAAAATAGTTACATGGGTACCTTGCTGTTAAGTAATTGTAAGCAAGTAGATCATTACTACTATGTAGTGAGATTGATCTTCATTGGGAGCCTTGTATCAACACTAAACTAAGCTTAGTAAATACCTATGAAAGCATACATAATTAATAGTAATAAAAGTAGAAGTAGTTGTAATAATAATATTAGCTATAATAGCAATAATAGTAGTAGTAGTAGTAGTAATAATAATAATAATAATAATAATAATAATCATCATCACCATCATCATCATCATCATCATCATCAACTCATCAGTGTTTTAAAAACTACTCAGTCTCCAGATATCAAACTTACAATTATTATCCCATCAAATTTACAAACTAATCTTTAATCCAGTAGGCCACACTAGGGTGGTGCAAACTCAGACTATGGATACAGGGCCAGCAATAACTGAGCTGTACTGTATTAAAATGAACAAGACATGATATCTCTATTCATGGATATTGAATCAGGAACAATCTACCACCATAAATTAAATTAAAAATTCCCTGGATTTATTTAGCCTCTACAGCAAGATGATTCTAGGAGAAGTGAAAGACCTATCAGGATTTATTACCATGCTGATAATCTGAACATAAATTACATGGATGACACTTTGTTTGATAGTAGTAGACTCCTAAAGGAAAATGAAAGAACTAAAATGAAAGAACTTTTAGATAAGGTAGTAAAAGAAAGCAAAATGGAAGAACTATTAAGAAGACATAATGCATAGTTGTCAACAAAAAAGAGAGCCCACGATGTAAGTTATGTATATCAGACATCAGAATCAAGCAGATGCAGAAATTTAACTATCTGCGTAGACAGTTGATAGGAAATGTGACACAGAAATCCAGTGCTGCATTGGGAAACAGAAACTACAAGGAACTTACATTTACAATCGGGAAAAGACAGTTGAAATTTCCAGGACACATAATGAGGAGAGAAAGCTTAAAGAATTTATTACTCACAAGACAGACTGAAATCAAGAGAAACAGTGGGTAATCTACTTAATGAGTTTGTGTGAATGATTATCAGAACAGGGACAAAGAGGAATAACAATGGGTGAAAAGTTCTTTTGAGAATATGCTATTTCAAGTGTTTACATTCATTGAATAATAATGTCTGCAAACTTAAAGTATAAAGAACTTCCTTAAATTCTATATCTTCTTTTATGTGTCCTGTCCTTCAGGACCTGGGCAATCATGGTTCTCCACAACTTTCTATCCCTTGCATCTCTTAATAACATGTGTCTTTTTGCTGTCCTTTCCACTCCCTGTTCTGCTATCCATTTACATGAGTTTGTTAGATAGGCTACTCACTGTTTCCTTCCATCCCTCTTATCTTTAATATCTGAGTGTGAAATTCTCCAAGACCTCTTTCTTCATTATATGTTCTACAAATTTCAGTAAATGTCCTTTTTGTTTGCATTTTTCCTCAGAATTTCCTCATCACTCACATTTTCCATGCATGTTATTCTCAGTATTCTTCTGTAGAACCACATTTCTGTTACCTTAAATCTATTCTTCATTGTGAGCATAGGAGCAATATTACATAACAGTTCAGTACTCATTTCTTTGTTTCTGAATGAAATGTTCTGTTTCTTAATACTTTGCTTAGCTTTTGGAAGTCTCTTTTACTATTCCAATACTTGTTTGGATTGCAGTGTCACATTTTCCATCCTCTGTTAGAACACTTTGTAGATATTTAAATTTTTGTACTTTGTCATTCCCATATATTCTTAGTCCTTTCTTCTCATTCACCTTTACTGCCTTCTTGACGAGTACCTGCAGTTTTCTTTTTATGTTTGCTATCAACACTGTGATATATACATATCTTATGTTGTTGTATCTGCCATTAATAAATCCTGGTAGGACTTTTAGTTCTCTCAGGATTGCCTTTCTATAAATGTTGAATAAGTCTGGTGAGAAGACACATCCTTGTCTTACACCTCTTACTATTCATTTTCTATTCATATGCAGGTGGTTTGTGCACATTATAAGTTCTGGTTTATTCTAATATCTTTCCCAAATAAATTAAGGTTTTTTAGCAGTTCTACCAGTTCTTTGCATTGTACCTTATAAACATTTTTCTTTGCATTGTATCTTTTGTATAGTGTATGAAACATAGGTATACATACTTCTGTATTTATATTTCTCTTTCTGATATCATTCTGAGCATAAATATTGCATTGTCCCAGTGTCTTTGACAAAAACACACTTTTCTTGTCCTATTTCCAGTCTAATTCTGCTACATGCTCTATTTATCAGAATTTGGATAGGTTCTATGTGGCTCATTATGCTGATTGTTTGATGGAAACTCATTTGCACCTGGCTTCTTAAACAGTATTATGAAAATGGACCTACTAAGTTTTTCTGGTATATCACCACTGTTTCGTTTGTTATTTTTATAATCTTGTCAATGCTGAAATTGCCTAAGGTTGCAAGCCAATCTATTAAAATCCCATCTGGTCCTGCTGCTTTGCTCTCCTTCATCTTAGCCAATCCAGATCTTATTTTAGACTTCATTTTTCAGGTTATTCTATATTTTTGTGTATTGCATCATGGCAGAGTTTTCTGCTGTATTCATTATGTCTTTGAGGTATTTTTCTTTTTCTATTATCAGTATTCCTTGATTTGATCTTATACATAGTTTAACATAATAATAATAATACATTACAGGCTAGGTTTATAGATTTTATACAGCTTTCTATACTTTTTAATGATTAATGATACTTGATAAGCTCAACTGTTCACTCTGCCTTGCAGCAAAACTTATTCTTATGATATTTTTTAAATATGTACTAATCTAAAAAAGAAATTAAAAAAGATTTTTGAGGAATCAGTTTTTCAGTAAGTTGTATTGAAAAGGTATAATGTGATAAACACCGTTTGACACTATGTGTTTAAAAATCAGATTTAGATTTTTAATTGTATCTTTTAATCATTTGTGGGTTGAATAAATGTTTATTGAACTTTTGTTGACCCAGTAATTACCAAGTGAATATGTTAAAAGCAAACTTGGTGTTTTAATTTCCCTTGCTATATTAGGGCATCTGTAAACATCATAACATTTATTTTGGTTTCCATATTTGTTAAAATCATATTCTATTAAATCAGTTTTTCTTTTGCAAAACAAATAAAAAATAAAAGGAAAGCTGTCATTTATATGTTGCTAAAATTATCACAGAATTTAGAACATATGTCTGAAAATTATAAATAAACATTGACTTCTTAAAAGGCAATTGTTTTTTTATTGTAGCTATAATATAAAGAATGAAATGAAAATTAAAAAAATGTTGTGGTAGGTGAAATTTTCCCTGTATATTAAATCAACCTATATTTTATTATGTACAATGTTTACTGTCAGAAACTTTAAGATGTGTTCAATTTCATTAAAAAAAGATTCAGTATGACTTTTGAACATTAAAAAAACTACTATTAAATTATGCTTTGTTTCAGCACAAAAATACTGCTAGAAAACATTTTTGTTCACAGTAAGGTTCACCTTGTACAAGGCCCGGGGGCCACTCAAGGGAGAGGGTTACATTAAGAGGTAGTTCATATGGATAGGAAGAGAAGATAATGGTTGGCTCTAGACTTGAACAGGTTAAGATTGTATTGATCAGGGAAACATCTTCTTGGGAGTCTGTTCCACAGGGCAGCAGTTCATGGGAAGAAGCTGTTTTAGTGGAACTTAATTCTTGCTGATGGAATACAGAGGGAATGTGGGTGGTTTACTACTATGTAAGTGGCATGGCATGTCCTAGCTATGAATGTTAAACCTGGCAGAACCAAGAAATGAGCACTTTCCATGGGAGTAGTGATAGAGCAGAGTGAGAAACTCATCACATCTTGCCTTTCAGAGAGAGGGTGGAGGGTGGAAAATAAGTCTTTTCCATCAAAGCAACGGAGATACTTTTGAACTCTATCAAGACTGGAAAGTGAGGACTAGACACTTCCTGCTCAAATATGGCAACAGTACTCCACTTTCAGCCTGATCTGGTTCTTATAAAGGTAGAGTTTGAGGCCCAATAGCCTCTCAAGATACAGGTCCTCTTTGAGGAGACAACTGTTCATTGTAACTGATGATAGTTTGGGGTTTGATCAGTGATGGTGGTGGAATGTCGGGGTATAGATATTTAAATTTTTGTACTTACTTGATTGGTGGTAGTCTTAGAGGCATTGAATGTAACCAGCCAGTTTTTTCCTCACTGAGAAGTTAGTGTTAGATCAGAAGAGAGGTCAGTTACCAATCTCTGACTGTCAAGAGTTTTAGAGGTGTGACCATATATCATTGGCATAGATATTTACAAATGAGTATATTCTTAGGTAGATCATTTATGTACATCAGAAAGAGGGTTGGTCTGAGGAGTGATCCCTAGAGGCATACTTACCTTAACTCTCAGGGCTTTGGGTGACTGGCTTTTAATAACTACCTTCAGGAATCTAGCTGTTAGGAAGGATTTTATAATAGAGAAAACATTCCAGAGATTCCTTAGCTGGAGAGCTTGTGTAGCAAACCTTTGTACCACACCTTGTCGAGATGGCCTTCAAGATATCTAATGCTATCATCCTTGTGGTGTGTGTGTGTCGTCAAGGACCTCACTAATTTTGTGTGTAATGGTAGTTAGAATGTCAGCAGTAGATTGGGTTGATTGAAACCCATACTACTCATTGCACAAGAAGGTGTTCCTGTCTAGGTGTTTGATGAAGGCTTCAAAATGCTTACTGATGATACTGAGGAGACTAATGGGTCTATAGTAGGAGGGATAGGATCGGTCACCCATATTCTTGAAGATTGGTCATATACTTGTCACTTTTTACAGACTTGGGAACGTGGCAAGCAGTGGTTAAATAACTTGGCTGAGTCAGTGGGGTTTTTTGGGGTTGAAAATTTTGATAGATCTAGAGCAGCATTTCTCAACCTTTTTACCTTGCATAACTCTTAAAATAAATTACATCTCTCAAGGAAGCCCTGCGCAAAAAAACAAAATTATATACCATATCTTTCTCATTTTATTTTCATCATAGTTCACGTAGTAAATATCATAGTATATATTTTTGAATAACTGGTTTAAGGAAAAATGAACACTTATAAAATTTTTTGGTAATCCTAAATAAAATTCATACTGTTTGTTTATAATACTACATCTTATAGAACCCTTGAGGAACTTTTGCGGAATCTTAGAGTTCCGGGAACCCCAGTTGGTCTAGAAACTTCTCTTACTGAAATGAGTGTAAAGAAAGATACAGAAGGTGCTTATCTCCCTTTTGTGGGGATATTAATGTGGGTCACATAAGATAATGAAATCTTATATTTTTTTCAAGCTGCCATTGCTTGTGACTAAAAAGAGAAAGAAAATGAGTGAAAAAAGTTGTTTAACATTTTAGGTTCTTTGCTTTAAGTGTCCACATTATATGAGGTGAATAAAATGGGTAATAATACAAATTCAGATGCATTTAAGATTTGTTCTGATTTCCAAATATTTTCTGATCACATATTTTTTTCAATATGAACACAGTAGTCAAAACAATTGCAGAATAATGATATTTTTCAATATAAAGTAATTTTTTACCAATATTTTATTACAAAAATTTCTTGCTGAAAAAGAGATGTAGAACATCTATTTTCACTGAAATATGTATTAAATTTTATTACTAATTATTTCTAAAATTATTACTAACAAAAATTTTCTGTCAACTCTTGACAAACAAGGCAAAGCTTTTTGCCTCAATCTTTGCATCAAAATCAATGTTAGATGACAAAGTTACCACATCTCACTGAGTACAATCTCAGCAATATAATCATGTATTAGGAGCACTTGGAACAATGATTTACCTGCAAAGCCAATATCTATTCTAGACCATGGCATATCAGTTGTCAGCCAAGGTTGAACTTTGATAGGCAGTGACTTTTCTGCCAGAGCACAACCTCTGCATAATTTCACCAAATTTTTTATATCCTTAACCATTTTTGGCCAGTAGGTATAACACCTCATTAAAGATTTCATTCTAGATATTCCTGGATGTCCTCTGTGAAATTCTTTTAACATACGTTTTTGTAACGATGCTTTATCACCACTCTTTTTGTGTACACCATTACATAATGAAAACACATTATTTTCTATAGTATTTTTCCCTTTAGATTTTAATTTCTGCTTCATTTTCATTATGAAGTGGTCTTTTTCTGCTTTAATTTTCATTTCTGCCAATGTTATGGGAAGTTCTCGTATGGTATTACATAATACGTTACTTATTTCATTTTTGGCCCTTATTGCAACAATTACTGTGTCTTCAAGTAATTCATAGAATCTTGGTATCAGTCTAGACAATCCATCTTCATTTTTTGGATTGTAGAAATTCCATTTTATAATTATAATTTAATAGGAAAATTCCCCAACACAGCAGTCTATTTGCTCTATGTGTAGGAACACCCTTTTTTGATCCATATGTGGACAATAATGGATGATGGTCTGTCTGCAGTATAAATTCTCTACCATGTATGAATTTGTGAAACTTTTTCATGATGAATATGATGACCAATGCTTCCTTTTCTATTTGACTGTAGCTTCTTTCAGCCGTAATTAATGATCTTGAAGCATGATTTTAGTTTTTCCTTCTTCTTATTTGTGTAATATCACTTCTTCAATACCTGAATCACTTGTATCCGATGCAACCACAATCTTTAATTTAGGGTCAAAATGAGCTAGTAACAAATTTGATGTTAAGTCTTTCTTGATCTGTTTGAATGCATTTTGATATTTATCTGTCCAATTCCATTTTACGTCTTTCTTCAGCAGGTTATTCAATGGCGCGCTTAATTCATGCATATTAGGTATATATGTATGATAGTAGTTAGCAAAACCTAAGAATTCATGTAACTTTGTTACATTTGTTGGAGTGGGCATATCCTTTATCGTGCTTGCCCTCGAAGGATCTGGTTGATAACCAGTTTTATCATTGATTTGCCCTAGATATATCTCAAATACTTTCTTTAGATCTTCTGCATGTTGTTTTTGGGTCATGCTTTTGATAAGTATGCCATCTAAATATGCTTGAGCAGCAAGCATGGTATCTATTATCTGTTGGAATATGCTTGGTGCTAACTTTATACTGAAAGGAAGTCAGTTGAATTTATCAGGTCATCCCATAAGTTCTGTCCGAATTTTGAATAGAGAAAACAAGTGACCAAATGTTACATTTAATTACAGATTCAATCAACAATGTATTTTCCCTGATTATCTATGACTTCCTTCCATCTATTAACAAGCTTACTAATTCCATTACTGTAAAATTCTTTTGGCTTTGATTCGAAGAACTCACAAATGACAGTTTTAACCTCTTCCTGTGTTACAAAAGCTGTTTCTTCCAAATGATTCTGTAAGCTACAAAACAAATGGTAGTCTGAAGGAGGAAGGTTGGGAGAATAAGGTGGATGAGGAATTTTCTCCCAACCAAGTTCTTCGATCTTTTGTGATGTGATTCTTGCTGTGTGTGGTCGTGCATTGTCCTGATGAAACATCACCCGTTTTCGATTCACTAGAGCAGGTCTTTTTTTCCTCAAAGCTTGGTTCAAACACTCTAATTGCTGACAGTATATTTGAGCATTAATTGTTGCATTAGGTGGTAAGAATTCAAAGTTGATTATTCCTTGGCAATCCCACCAGATTGAAAGAACCTTTTGCCCATGAAGTTCCCTTCTCGGCTGTGGCTGGGGTCCTTCCCCTTTACCAAGCCACTGTCCTTGATGCTTAACATTTCGATAAAAGATCCATTTTTTGTCACCATTCACAAGTCTATCCAAAAAAGGTGAAACAAGTTGGCGAGAATGGAGAGAAGAGCAGATGTCAACTTGGGATTTGAGGTTGTTTTCAGACAATTCATGAGGCACCCATTTTCCAAGTTTAGGAACTTTTCCAAGAGAACCACTGCCAATTCCTCAACTGATAAAGCATGATTTTCTTCAAGGGCTGCTTCAAGAAGCTTTTCATCAAACTCAACTGGATGTCTGGTTCGATCTTCAAGGTGAAATCTCCAACTCTGAATTTTGCAAACCATCTTCTGCAAGTTCTTTCATTCACACATTCCTCTCCATAAACTGAGTGAATGTTTCTAGTTGATTCGGCTGCTGAGTTTCCTTTCTTGAACTCATAAAGCATTATGTGCCTCAAATGATTCTTGGGTACTTCCATGTTAGCAGGGTTTTAATCAAATAAAATTTAATTTTATTGTTCTCTGAAATAAAATTTGATCAGTTTAAATGCATCTAAACATAAAAATAATGTTCATCTCCATTAGACATTATAAAGCACTCTTTAAATTTCGTTCATTTTAACAAAAAGTTAAAATTCAGAGAGAACTTATGGGATGACCTAATATATGAGCCTCTATGAGTGTTAATTGTTAATAATTTTGAACAGTCTTCATCCACTAGTACTTGTAGGTATGCGTCTGATAGATCCAATTTAGCGAAAAATTTACCACCATTCAATTTGTCAAAGATTTCCTCTGAACCTGGTAATGGGTAGTTATGTTGTTTCAGAATTTCATTTAGCCTCATTGAAAAATCAGCACACATGCAGATTTTATCATTCCTTTTTTTTACATAGACAGTTGGTGATGCCCATTCAGAATAGTCTATTTTTGATATTACCCCTAATTTCTCTAGTCTGTCCAATTCATTGTTAATTGGATCTAAAGCCACAAAAGGTACACTCCTTTTTGGCTTAAATATAGGTTATATATATATATATATATATATATATATATATATATATATATATATATATATATATATGGCCAAATAATGTATACACATTTCATTGATTGTAGAGTCCGAAGGTAACTGTATACATTTTTTGGGTGGGTTCTGTATATATTATTTATTTTTGTCTACTGGCATGAAATAATAAACAGTGTGCCTACTCAAATATGAGTATCCACTGAAAATAACATTTAAATTTTAAAAGTCTGTTGGATTAATAAAAAACCATTTTAAAAGTCTCTTTATGTTTGGATATGAAACCATACAGATATGAAAACAATTAAAGAGTTCTGTGACAAGAGAAATTTTGCTTAAAGTCACAAAATTTGGTCTTGCCTGACAGACTGTTCTTTGTAGTTTAGTTGCTTAGAGCATGCCATTCTTAATGGTAGACAGACACCAACAGCTCCCTCTACCTTGGGGGATGCAGGTTCAAATCAAATCAAAATGTCTTTAAGAAGAAGAGCTATTTTGTATTGTGCATATAAGAAATGCTTTTTTCATTCTGAACTCTTGTCTCAATAGTGCAATGTTCTTGTGGATAATGTCATATGCTTCTGTATTTCTTGGTTTGCGTGCTGAGTATAGAATAAAATATTGGATGTACATGGACTTTTTTTTGTTTTTTGTAATTCTTGAATATCTATTGCTTTGGCAGATGCGTCTTTCGAGTAGAATTTCTTTTATTTCTTGGAGTCTTTTATTCCTCATTTCATAATCTGAGACTTTATTTTTGCCCAGACAATACCATAGACCAAACATGAATAAATAAAGTAAGAAAATATATTTATTCAAAATACAAACCATGTCTGACCAAAATCTAACAAGGGATATTTACCAAGGTCGATCCACACACACATAAATGCACATATAACATCCCTGTCCATTTTACTGATGGAATCATTGTTATTACTTTTATTATTATCATTTTTATTAAGGTGATTAGTTAACCACTATCCACACACACACACACACACACACACACACAAACACATATGCACTAGTAAAAATCTTTGTGCACCTGACTAGTTACTGAACCACTTACTTAGACACAGACACTCATGTACAATTCTTGTTTATTTTGCCATAATCATCAGCATCATCACTATTATACCTTTTACTTTATGTCACATTAATCTGTACATTCCAACATCATAGGAAACATTAAAACTATTTCTACACACACACACGCACACACACACAAATTAATCTTTGTACATTGAAAATTATGGGATTGCCACTAAATAAAATACAATTCCTGATACTTGAGCATCAATTTTTGGCACAAAATTTACTATGGCTGATCATGTGATCATAATCAGCCAATCAGACTGCATTTTATACAGATCTAAGCCCCTTTTTTGGCATAAAATGGAAAGTATTCTCAAACTCCAATTAGATATGAGACTTATCATGGCATAGTCACAGTGTAAATTTTGAAACCAGTAAAGTTACTCTAAATAAATATTCTTAAAAACTCCAGTTGCATTTTCAACTTCTTTTTCCTAGATATATACATACATGCATATATATATATTAAAAATTATATACATATGAGTAAAAACAAAAAGGTTACGTCCCTTACACAGGAAAAAACCCCAAAAGAATACATGAACTTTGAGATCTAGAATGCTGCAGAAGTAGTCAAAAAAACAAACAGTTGAACTGTTTTAAATTCACATATACATGCTTTCAGACAACTTAACACCCTGAAGATGGTCTCAGATGAGACTGAAAGTATTTGGGGAAAAAAAACTATTCAAAAGAAAATTTTGGTATTTTTCCTACTCAATTTTCTAAGTCTACCAAAGACTTAATCCATGGACTTGAAAGGATCACAATGGTAACTAATCGACATGATTATTCAACCAAACCTGTTTGAATGAAAATATGCTAAATATACACAATATATATATATATATATATATATATATATATATATATATATATATATATATATATATATATATATATATATACTTGAAATAAATGAGTCTATAGAGAGACAATTTTTTACTATAGGTTTAAAAGTTATGGAACTCTTCTTGTATGTTTAAAAAGAAAGCCTAAGCTGTATTGTGCATATAAGAAGGAAAAATAATAGAATATCCCAATTGAGATATAGTTATATAGAAAAATGGATCTTTTCTGTATGTCAGTTTATACAAGTAGAAATGTGTGCACACACATTTTTGACTTATGAGATCAATGGCTTTCTGCTGTCTATTTTGTTGGCATATCTTTTTTGTGCTCTGTTTAACCAACAACTCCAAGTAGCATAAATTATAGTTCAATTCAGATATTAGTTATCTCCCTTGGTTGTACTTCCTCCAGCATTTTCCTCAATGTTTGCATTGTTCTGGGGTTGGCCCTGATATGATATATGGCTTCTAGCTAAGAGGTAGCTATGAATATGACCTGGCATTTGATTCTGTATGCATAAACATAAATATAAAAACATAAGCACATATGATTAAAAAATCAATATGATAATATCCACCACACACACCCACCTATATATATATATATATATATATATATATATATATATATATATATATATATGTTCTGACATTCTAGGTTGATTTTACATGAATGAAAGGGGCCTGTAAAAATAATTGTAAATTTTCTCTTAAATGTCATTTTACAATATACCAAAACTGATGAATAGATTTTAAGAAAACCAAGAAATGTATTTAGAAACTAGAAAAAAAGCACATACATAATAATGATGTTTTAAATATTATATATAATAATGAAAGCTTTGTAATATTTATGCAAAAATCTTGTGTGATACCTACCTTCTCTAAATCTTTAACGATTTCTTCAAAAATGTGAAAGCCAAATAAATCTTTAATCAGCTATGTTAGATTCATTTAGTAAAATGAAAATGACTTCAGTTGAGACGTTTAAACATTTTTATTTTTTAACTATCAATAGAAATGATTATTTCAGCAAATGTATATTGCTATTATCTAAATGTATATTGCTATTATCTAAATGTATATTGCTATTATCTAAATGTGAACTGAAGTTGTTACCTAGTTATCATAAAATAACCTAATAATGAATAGTCAAATTATTAAACCAAGGCTCAGTCTTTGCAGTGGAAGACCTCAACCTCTCTGAAACTGAAAAAATATGGATGAGTTGAAGCAATGTGAAGACACTGTTGACAGTTTTCTTCAACAACAAGGATATTGTTCATCATGAGTTTGCTCCACCTAGTCAGACTGGAAACAAGGAGTATTGTGTTTTACTGAGTTGTGGTATTTGTGGGATGCTGTTTATTGGAAAAGGACAGAATTGCATACATCCAGTGAGTGACAACTCCATCATGGCAATGCACACGTACCTATTCAGCATTGTTTGTGCAGAAGTTTTTGGCTAAGCATGACATTCTCCAGGTTCAACAACAACCATATTCCCTAGATCTCACCCCTTGTGACATTTTCCTCTTTCCAAAAATCGAATTCCACTTGAAAAGAACAAGATTTCAAAACCTCAAGGAAATCCAAAAGAATTCAACAAGGCAGCTGGTTGCTAACTAAAAAAAAGGGACTTGCAGGAATGCTTCCATCAATGGAAGCATCACTGGATGTGCAGCTTCAGAAAGGGACGACACAAAAAAATGATTAAATGCTGAATTGATATGTGTGGTGGTTTTCTTTTTATAACACCAATCATGATACTTTTTTATCAGGACTTGTATAAAGAAAACCAATTCCATACTGAAGTGACCTTTGAACTGCGATGAGAGATAGCACACACACCCTGTAAACAATTGTATTTTCTTTTTATAGCACCAGTCTCGATACTTTTTGATCAGACCTCATATTTATATTAGTTAATTCGCAAAAAAATATCTGTATAACAAAAAAGACATTTTACCTATGCTATAATATTAAAAATTATTTTAATTCTGTATAACTGATAAATTCTTCTAAATTGGCTTCATAATTAACAAAGAAAATATGCAATCACAAATATAAAGTTGTTACAAAAGCATTGAAATAGTCGAAACATTCATTGTGGTTGATAATTACTGAATTATATAAAATATATCATCCAAGAAATGCAATATTATATGACTCTTTTTTTTTTTAATCAATTCATTCTGAGTAAGGCAATAATGTTACTAAGACACAAAGGGCTACTTGGAGTGAAAGAGAATGAGAAAACTTTACAAAAAACTAGAAATTCAATTCTAAACAGGAAACAAGTGATAAACCTCTATTCATGTTCAAAAAACTGAAGAGGAGTGTGAACTGGATGATAGATGAACCGATTTATCCATTGAAGGAAAAATAAATAAATAAATAAAATAAAAAAATAACTGGTAAATAACATTTCATAATTTAGATGAGGACTTTAGAGCCATAGAGTTGAAGTAGACTTTAGAAAGAACAGGAAACTCAATCCTAAAGAGGAAATGAGTGATAAACCTCTACTCCTGTTCATGACTGTCGTATACACACATGAATCATTTTATCCAAAGAAAAATATAAAAGTTATATTTAGAATATTTTTATTTTCTGTTATACTTACTCTTGACACTTGCAGACATATGAAATGAACTAGAGGCAAACAATGACACCCATTTGTTTAGTTTTAGCTTTTGTCTGTATAGATGTTCAATAATGTTTTAGCACATCGAGAGACAAAATACAAAATCAATACTCAGAAATTTAATGCTTGAAAACCTGATGCATCACTTTCAGTGGAATATTCCCAGTTCAAAGATTTATTATTATAAAACTTGATTTATTTAAAGTAGCAATTATGTATACAAAATCCTCAGGGACGAGTAGCTTTGAAATAAATTTTTAATAATACAAGAATGTATTAATAGATTTTCATGCTAGCTTTGTTAGTTTTAAATTTGTTCCTTGTCTTTAGTATGTTAGAATTTAAAACACAGCATACTGGTAAGTATAAAAAGATTGTTTTCTTAGAATGATATTTTTTTCTTCTAGGTAAATCATGACAGAAAATCATTAAAACCAAATTCCAATTTTGAACATATTCATTATGCTAGCAAACTTAACATATGACATTTAATTTTATTAGTTTCTTTTATGAGAGAATTGATGATGTCATCAAATACTCTGCTAATGAATTCTGAATTTAAATTACATGTTGGATATTAGTGGTTTATCATGCACTAAATCTGTAATGATAACTGTAATTTCTACTCTTAGTTGATCTGATTGATTTAACTCTTTGGATTTGTAAGATATTTTAACTTGTAAGTTTTAGACTCATGGATTTAATTTGGAAACACTGGTGAATGAATTACACTTCCTTTAAAATTTGTTTTCAATATTTGAAGAGACTCAGTTGTTGAAATTTTGAAATAGTGTATAAGAAGCAGGAAAAGAATGAATAAGATAATTAATATGTAACTGTAACAAAAATTCAGATGTCAGTAAAAATGAGGGTAAATTTTGTCATGGATGGTAAAATAAATTTTTACAGAAAAATCAAAAAGTCTGTGAATGTGATATAATTTTGTACTACTTTATAATAAAAAAAGTTGATGTCTCCATGACAAAGCAAAATGGTCATCATTTTTAAAATTTTTGTCATTTTCATTAAATTGAATTAGAGGACAGCAAGTATTGCTTAGAAAATTCTTTTCTTAAACTAAGTGACAATTTCTGTCTATAATTTTGAGATGAGGTATTGTAACTATTTACACTATTTACATCATTCAGACTGTTGTCCTCATCTTTATTACCATATTCATGACGTTTCAGCCATTGTACGCTTCAGCCTTCTTCAGGTGATATATGTTGGAATTTCAAACAAAACCTTTTATTTAGTCCACAACAATGTGGAATTAGAACAATCAACTCCCATGGACTAAATAAAGGGTTTGGTTCAAAATTCCATCTATATCATCTGAAGAAGGCCAGAGCATACAATGGATGAAACATCATGAATATGACAATAAACATGAGGACAGCAGTTTGAATGATGTAAATAGTGTATGTAAGTGACAGTTTCATTAGCAAAATATCATGATGGAAAATTTAGTTTGAAAGTTTGGAAAAAATTAATTTTGGGTTAAATTCAAAAGGAATTTATAATGCTTTACTATTATTCTAATATTTTTCCCTTAAGTGAAGAATAATTTGAATATTTCAGTTGCAGTCATAGTGAAAAGATGTCACCATTATTATATTGGATATTTATTATTTTTATTTATTAAAATACATATTTCAATTATTATGGTTACTCTTTGTTTATTGTTTGAGTGTCATTTTGTAAGTGTATTTTATTACAAATATTTACCAAATTTTATTATTTTATAAATTTGGCATGAATGAATGAGCTTTACTTATTTATTAACACTTTTTTAGGAAGAGGATGTATTTTTGAATTTGGAGGAGAGGTGTTTTGAATTCTAGTATTTATTCTCTCTGTTTATTCTGTATAATTGACTATTTTCTAATTTAACATATAAACACTTGTTCAAAAGCTGTAACAACAACAAAAACAATAAAAATAATAATAATTGTTATATTTGATGACAGTGTGTTTACTCCAATGTCCAGTGACAAAAAATAAACAAAACAAGGATCCTCTGATACGGAGCTATGCAGGCAGCTCCATGTGTAGTGGTTCCAAGATTCTCACCAGTGAGTTTTGATTAACTGCAGACTAAATCTGCACACAGGACTGAACTGGTAATACATGCAGGGTGGTAATGATATGCTTGGTTGAACTATTTTTAAAAATGATGGAATTTTTGTCTCCTTGTCATTATTTGTTTATTTGTTGTCTTACATCCTAGTTGTGAAAGATTTTTGATTGGTTGGTCAAACTAAGGCTTTGTTTGACTGGTGATTTTATTATCTGTTCATTTTTAGAGATGGTGAAGTTTTGAACTTCTTATTATTTATTTACTTCTCTATCACCACAAACTTTCATTCTACAGAATGGAGTTTTATAAAATTCACAGGGTAACAGAAAATTTTTTTTTAATGTTGTCTATGCTTTTCCAAATGATTTAGGACAATTTTTCACCGTTGAATCTGAAAATGACATGGTTTCTCTTGATCAGGTCATTTTTTTTTAAAATCTGATCTTCTAAGTCAATTATATTTTTGTGACATTATTGATTGAATTTTGTTAATATTTCTCATATGAAATAAGTTTTTAAGAGAAAAAAATTGTTTTCTAACACAATTTATTGATTAAATGTTACAAACATTGATTAAAATAAATTGAATAGTATACATTGCTAAATGTAAGTACATGTAAATTGCATGTTACATAATCATTGTTTAAAATTCAGGGCTTGAAATTCTGTTTATTCAAACCCTTAGAATGATCAACGGCAGGTGTGTGTTTCTTCAAAGTCCAGCAGTAATCAGCTATCATGACTGCATCCCAGTGTCCTTGATACCTGGTCTCCATCTCTTTCATGTCTTGATGGAAATCTCTCCCTCTGTTCATTGCTCATTGATCCCAAGTTCTCTGGAAACTGATCCATATGTGAGAATAAATAATACATTTGGATGCTCATGCTGTTCAGGTTTTGGAAAGCAGTCAGTATATTGGTGACAAATTTTGCATAGTTCCTGGCCTTGTTATCTCCAAGAAAGTTCTTCATGACCAGGACAAAAGCTTTTCATGCTTCCAGTTCCACTTTGTATATTGAGTTTTCAAACTCTTGATTTCTGATGAGCTGACGAATTTCACGACCATGAAAGATGCCAGCTTTCAACTTCTTCATCGTCAACCCTGAAAAAGCCTGGCACAAATTAGTGAAGCAGCCACCATCCTTGTCCAGAGCTTTGGTGAACTGCTTGATCAGATTGAGCTTGATGTGCAGCAGTAGGAAAAGTATCCTGCCTTTGACCAGCAGAAGGTTAATGTTTGTTGTTCTGCAAGGCATCAGTTCCTCCCGAACAGGCAGGCCCTTTTTGTGTAATGCTGAACAGTGTTCCTATAATCCCACATGCAGAGAAAGCATGGGCACTTGGTGAACCTTGACTGTTTTCCCAACAAAAAGTTCACCATCTTTAGGTCAATGCAAATAAACCACTCATGCTGATCATAATGAATTTTTTTCCAGTACATATTTCACTACTTCATATTTCTCCTTCAGTGTAGTCAAGTGAGTGAGGGATACAGATACAAACCAGTTGCCATTGTGCATCAGAACACTTCAGTGATTGATTGCTGCTGTTAATGAACAGTCTCCAATCTTTGGGTTCATACTGTGGCACTCCAATTTATGCAGAAGCTGTGCAATACACCAAGTTCTTCTCTTTGGAGAAAAAAACAGAAGTACTCTTGATGCCTGTTGTGGTAGAAGGTTACTTTCCTTCAATCTGGATGCCAACAGTTTGGCAGAGGACTTTGACAAGCTGAGATGGCAAACTAGATCTTTTGTGTTCCTATTGGGAAAATGGATGTGGAGAAACATTGTCAAAAACCACTTCTTTTTCTTGAACACTGGAGAAATCTTCCTCACTAATGTCAGGAAGTTCTCCAATGACAAGTATTGGAATTTCATCACAATAAGCTACAGGATGATGTACTGATTGCAGATCAGAATACTTGAGGCTGCTCCAGTTCTTTCTGTTGCTCCCAGTCACATCAATAGCATAGAAGTAGCAGTCAATGCTATAGTTTGGAATGGGAATTCTAAAACTTCAGATAACTCTTCTTTCGTTCACTGACACAGATACTTGGTACCTTTCTTATATACTATGTGTGGTGCCCAAGCTTTATCCTGTGCACCAAGTTTAATACCAAAATAAAGAAAGTAAACCCGTTGTATGAAATTTGTGACTGAATTCCTGTTGGAAACAATGGTGCATTTGCTGCAGGTGTAGCAGAATATGTTGGGCTTATTTTGACATGATCTTCTGGTTGAAGCCATTTCATTCACCTGTAAAATAAAAATATCAATTAGACATAAATTGGTGCCTTTATCTCTTCAGTGTTCATTTATCTCAAGAAATATAAAAAAAATCTGCCTCATATAAAGTGAAAATACTTCTACATGGGTTTTAGTTAAAAGTTAAAGAGTGAAGTGTCGGCATTCAATACAAAAATATAAAACGAAAAGAATAAAATCATGTATAAAAACAACATAATTTAAGAAATAATATTAATTTTATTTAACAAGAATTCAAGCAGGAATATACAGTTAGCTGGAATGTATTGAATGAGTAATGTTTTTTTTCTGGTTGTTAAAAGAGTTCTTGTGTATAGTACAAACTGTATTGTGTATATATGTGAGAAAGGTGAAATATCTGTCCTAGAGCATTTGTGTGAGATAGTATGTGTATGTGTACTTAGTAATAGTAATGGGTATAAAGGAGATAGATAGAATTAGTCTCTTACTGTAGATGATGGTGCCTGTATCTGAAGATGGTCCCTTTGAGGTTTGGTCAGTGATGCTGACTCATTTCTTGATAGTGTGTGTGGAAGTAAATGTGGTCTTGAATAATAGCAGTTAGAGTGACATAGAGACTCTCATTCAGGTCAAACATTGTGATTTTTATATCGTTATTTCTGAGAAATTGGTTCCTGAATTATATAATTTTTCTTATTTAATTGACCCTAAAACATCACATGGTATGCTTACTATTATGTCCATATGATATTTTGGCTGTATACCTAAATTATAATGACTAATAAAACAACCTTTTTGATTTGTATTCTATGATTTTTATGTACAGTTTAATTGGTGTGTTTTGAGATGTATGCACTTTATTGCACGTTATTTTGGAGGCATGTTTTAATATGTATGTAGCTATTTTTGGCTGAAAATAATTCTGATAGGTTAAAATTAATAAGTTTATAATTAACATAATAATTAGTTTTATTATGTTAAATATGTTGCATATTTAGATATTTTAATGGACATGACAATGTAAATGAAAACATAAAAAACAGTATAATCATCTCATCAGAAATTTTTGTGGGAAAGGATTTCTGCTTATGCCATAATACCTCAAATGGACCTCCCAGGCATTTCCAAACTCTGTCTGTTCATAACTAATTATATTTATAAGTGTTTAGATCTTTTGGAATATATGAATTGAGTAAAGAATGCAAGCATCCATTGGATAGTTTATCAGTCACAAATTTCTGCATTTTTTTTAGCTAAATTGTTTATTTGTGAATTTGTTATTCCAATATCCTTGTCTTTGTGTTAAATAATATTCAGGAAAACTGTGCATAGTCTCCTGTTACAGCAGTAAATGGGGAGTGTTTCAACTCATTAGGTAGGTGTTACTTTGATTCAGAGGGGGACAATAGGTAGACCTGACACCCATGATTCTTTCCTGAAAATGATTGCCGTTTTTAGAGATTGATGACCCTGTTCAATTAATACATTTGTTTGTGCATGGTAGGATGTTATCTGCAGTCTGTGGAAATCTATCCTTGACTTCTCTGAAAACAATTCCAATTTCAATTGACTACCACTGTCTGTAACGACATGGAGGGGGACTACAAATTTGGATGTTTATGTGTCGAAATAGAAATTGATTGTGCTGAAATTTCTGTTAAGAGACACACTTGTATCCACCAAGTACTTCTATTGATAAATATTAGTAAATATTGACAAGGTGAGAAATAGGGGCCAGTAAGATTTTTCACTGGTGTTAAGGGACCCACTATATCCAGATGCATTGTTTGGAAATGATTAGAATGTTGCATATTTGTATCATCAATTATGGGTGGTTTAACTATTTTTAGAAATGCTGAAATTTTGGCCTCGTTGTTATTATTTGTTTATTTCTTTTCTTACATCCTGGTTGTGAAAGATTTTTGATTGGTTGGTTGAACTAAGTCTTTATTTGTTTGTCGATTTTTTTTATCTGTCTAATTTTGTTCTTTTTGTTATTATTTATTTTTATTTATTTATTTCTCTATCACCACAATGACATAGCATTGCTGGGTGGAGATGAAAAATTAAAACTTGTGTTTTCGTTAGTCATGGCAATAAAAATATTACAATACTTTGATAATTATGTATCAAGTATGTTTGGTTTTACAAGTACTTTTTTCCATTTTAAATAGTAAAAATGATTATATTATTAAAAAGAATTCAATGTCTTTAATAGAGTTTTTGTTGCTGTACTTATTTGCATTTGAAGGATTCAAATAGATTTGATGTTGAAAAATTCATTAGCATAAAATAATAAAAAGAGTTGCCACTGTTTTTGTAATATGTTTTGAGAATTTGCTAAATTTTTATGCTGTAAGATATACTTCAGTTCTTACAAACAGAAAAAAACACTTCTAACCTTTTATACCCACTTGGTTATTAACTAGCAGCAAATAGCAAGTATAGGCATGAGCAAGCAGACAGATGTCAAAAGGAAAAATGGAGTAATAAATCTCTAAGGCATGCTAACTCAAATAAATCAACAAGTTTTATTGATGAGAGGAGACACGAAATGTGATAGTATTTTTTGTCAATGAAATAGTTTATACATTTCTTTTATGAGCAAATATATTTTTACAGTTTGAATTCCTTTTGATAAAACAAATTAATGATAGTCAATTGAAATTCAGGCAGAAATAAGTTGGTGGATGATCACTCACTCATTACTCACCCAACTCCAGGGAGATCTTTTGACCTGTATCCATTGCTGACTTGTTAGGCATGTTGCAGAGTTCACAGTACCTGGTATTTTTCAGGAGTCACCCATCTCAGTAGTGACCAGGCTCAGTATTGATTAACTTTGGTAATCAGATGAGAACAGGTGTTTCAATGTGATAAAATCCAAAGAAGAATCAGCAATATTATCAGTCCTGACCTGGCAACATGGCTTCAATGACTTTTCCATCACCATAAGGTTGCCTCGCTATGTCTTTTCTATAAATACTTTCATGGTAATTGTTCTGATGAGTTCTTCACTATGGTACCTAGACTTTTTGAATTTAAGCGCTGTATTAGACTGGCATTGAGATCTCATAAATTTACAGTTGAGCTGGCTAGATGTAAATTCCATATTAACAGTCTCTTTTCTTGCTCTTTTCACTTGTGTAACTATCTTCTGGCTCCATGCTTTCCAGCCAACTTTAATCTCAAAAAAATTAAATGCAATGTCAATAACTCTCTACTGTCCTCCTGATTACTATTTTCTCTTCCAGCTCATTATTAATATTTCTTTTCCTAATTCTTCCACAACCAGTAACCTCTTGTGTCTTAGTGGCTTTACTGTCTTACATGGGGTGATACTGATTAAAAATTTAAAAAATATGGCCGTAAACCTGGTGAAGGGTAAAGTGTACAAATCCTTCTGCCCTGCTCAAAATATCTGTATAGTCAAGTGGATTACAGAAAAAGTCCTTCTTGTTCATATTGTAAATTTTCTTGATTTTAATACTGGAATTTGAGCAGCATTTGTTGTTGATAGTTGAAGATAGATTTCTAAATTTGCAAAGTTTCAAACTGATTTTTCCCTGGAATGGTAATAGTTTTCTTGTCTGCAAAAGAAGGTTGTTATTTTTGTGAATGTTTCTTGGTTGGAAAATCTCAGTATCCTCTTTAGTTTCAAAGTCTTGTTCCATTGGATTACCAACCATTTTGTTGTAAAAAGAAAAAGAAAAAAAAAGAGATTACTGAAATCTTGGAACACATAATGAGTCAAGAAAGCTAGGAACATTTAACACTCATAGAGTATACTGGAAACAATGACTAAACTATTTGATGAGTCTTGATAAATGGATTGCAGAACAAGGACCTCAGATACAAAGAAGGGTGGTAAAGCATGGCAAAAGGTAACAAAAAGACAGGAAGTTATGGAGAGCCATTATTACCCATGTCTTGAAAGAATATGGTATATAAAGAAGAAGTGTTATGTTCACATAGTCCAGTAAATTGTTAATTAAATATTGGTATCTTTGGCAAAAAATTATTCATTAGCAAAGATTCTTTTAATAAGCTGTTGCTGACAAAAATTGGAGTATTGCAGAATATCTTAAAGAGAATATGTTTCATTGAACAGGTTTATTTTGTCACAGAATCCAATTTAAGAATTTATAGAAGTAAGAATAGAAAGAATTTGTTGCAAATCAGATCCAGCTTTGTGCAATTTTTAAGTTTAGAAAGAAAAGATCAGATTTGACTGAGACTCTTTCATAATTGAATTTGAGTTGCTAGGAAGAGAAAATAGAGAGTAATTTACTATTGGATATATTTAAACAATTTTCTCTAGTCAGTGGCTCAGTCAAAAGAATGAGAAATGAAAAATATAGGATATTATTTTATTATATGAGGTGTTAGTGAAGATCAATACAGATTTAAAAACAGGATAAAAGTTTTGATCAAACAGATACTTATAAAATTTCTAATAACAAAATATTTTTTCAGTATTTCTATTAGTAATGTTTGAATACTAGTTTTGAAAGTAATCCATCAATAGGAATCATGATGACAAAGTTAACTATTTTATTTTGTTTTGGGTCAAACAATGATGCTTGGACATTTTTGTATTTTTGTCTTTATTTTATTTGAATCAACTTAAAAGAATTTGATGATTGCTTCTGTAAATTGTTGAAGTTGTTCTGAATATATTATTCTATTAATTTGTTTAAGCAACTGAAATATGAAATAATGAAATTGCTAACTGTGCAACCCAAATGATGTGCATGTTTAATAATTTGTACTTTAATTAGAAAGGAGGAAATAATTAATAATATGCCTTTTTGGTAAAATTAGTCTAACTCTCTGGAACACTGTGGACTTAGTTGATTGCGTTGACATGAATACTTCATGAGCTTAATCTAGTTTTCCAATCTCATTGTGATGGGGCCTATAGAGATCTGTTTCCCTCTAGTGACTCTCTGATGTCATAGGATTGATTGCTGCCTGAATCCTCAGCCCGGCCAATAAGCCAACAAATGTACATATTGTACATATTTTCAAACAGCTCACCACCAACGCCTCATTTGAATGCCTTTCTTCAGTACTCATGGACTGAGTCATTGAGATTTTAGAAATTCACTCGCACCACAGATGTGCAACTATTTGTCTTTCTTCATTTCTTACTCATCTATTTTCTTATGTATCAACAAAACCCAATATTTGCATAAGCACACTTGCACTATTAAACATCTCTACATTATACTGAAGGTATATATATATATATATATATATATATATATATATATAAATATGTAGAGAGAGAGAGAGAGAGAGAGTTCTGTAGGTGACAGTTCCAGAAAAATATTATTTTAAGAGAACTCAACAAAATGCCTGTAGTCAATTTGAATGTTTTGCACAGAGGTTTTTGTTGATACCCAACAGCTTGATATTTTTTGTATCCAGCAAAACCTGTTGTGCTGTAGGAAGTTGTGTGTGTGTAAGAGAGAAAGGAGGTGTACATGATAACTGAATTTGTTTTTATTCAAGTAAATGTGCTTGTAGCACAAAGGTGAGATATAAATGAAAAGTAGGTATCGTAGGTTATGAGGTGAACTCACAAAGAAACAAACAGAGAATTACTTTCAATGACTTTAGTGAACTTTCACTGATGGATCATGGGCATTTCTCCTCAGTGAGCAATCTCCATAAATAATAATAATAATAATAATAATAATAATAATATTATCTTCTATTTATTTTTGCAGTCCTTCACTTTGGATGAATCTACTTTTACTTTCAGTTCATTGCATTTGTTGTGAGAATGTGTTTTTTCTCTCCAAATCCTTCAGGAAACTAATTTTATCATGGCAGCCAAAGCTCTTCGAATCAGGCATTTATTTACTGTTTGTGTAATGTATCAAAGGCCAGTAATGTCAAATCTCTTACTTTAAGTATTATGAATAGTGCAAACGATAAACACAAAACTCTTAGTCTGGGTGAAATTTGAAAGAAATTTATGTTTATTAAAAGATGCAAAAATAATAGTAATAGTATAAAATACAAAATTTAGGAAAGAAGCTTGGACAAAATTTCCCTTGGTTAACAAGTTCTAATTACAATTCTGTTAGGCTCATAAAAACAATTAGAATTATTATCAACAAAATATTCACTTTGATTCATTCACCTGTCAAAAAGAGTTGAAAAAGCATCACTGTGTCTCTGGTTTGTTTAGACAACAGTTCAGTTTTATAAACTGAGATAAAATAAATCCCATATTTTCTTAATAATTTGAAAATCAGGGTTAATACCTTTAATTTAATAACAAACTTTCATAAATAAATATAGAGAGATAATTGGATATCTCTCTAAATTTGTAGAAACTTCTGCTTTTCATTCCTTTTCTTTCAATTTCTTTCTTTTTGTCATTGTGTAGTAGTTGCTGGCATCATCCTTGTGAATGTTGAAACCCTTCTGTCTTTTCTTCTGTCTTTTTCTTCTTCATAATCTAGATTCAGCTCCTAGCAGCTAGCTGACATTTTTTTTTGTGAAAGCCAAATCCCTTCTGTCTGCTAGACAAGCCAGACTTCTTAAGTAGCCACATCTTGGCTCCAATTTGAATAGAAATTTGATATTAAATCACAAAATATATCTCTTTGAAACACAGCTGTTTGCTAATTTTATTTAAGT
Source organism: Acanthosepion esculentum (assembly GCA_964036315.1). Taxonomy (NCBI): domain Eukaryota; kingdom Metazoa; phylum Mollusca; class Cephalopoda; order Sepiida; family Sepiidae; genus Acanthosepion; species Acanthosepion esculentum. The sequence goes on from OZ038506.1 coordinate 66,623,476, forward strand.
GGACTTTCAGACTATAAGACTTGTGCCACATTTTTTTTTACAAAGTTGAAAATCCAATTTTATACATGTATCTTTTTTATAAACCATCAGGTTTCATTTTGGCAATATTTTTACATCATCAGTTTGAGCCTCACATCAAACTTTCTCTTACAAACTTTTACAAATCAAATTTTATTCTAGTCATTTTTTATTAACCAACTGACTTCATTATAGCAGTTTTTTATTTAAAGAATACATGTTAATAACTTTCTTCTTTTAATAAATGTCTTTTAAAAACTCCTGTAGTATAGTTAAATACTTGATGAAAAGAAGAAGTAGAAATGCAACTAACAACATAGTAGACTTAATTGCATACATTATATTTGTATATTACTGCAAATAAAATATCCTTTGGAAAACTTTATTATCCTGAGCTACAATTTTATTGGGTAAAAGAAAGTATACCGGCACTCTGCCAATTACAATCATGTAGTGTACATTGAAGATGGAAATTATCACCACCAGTCAAGTAAGTGACTAGCTGTTAGATTTCTCTCATCTGCAAAGGCTTATTAGCTAACATTAAACAGCTACATCACAGGAAGAAAATAAGTAGCACCCACAAGTCTGGAAATTTGGTGCTAAGATGACGGTCACACAGATATTGACTTTTCTTTAATCAGATTTTCAATATTACAAAAAATGTCCAAAGCCATTGCACTCAGGGGTTTGTTCCCAACCCAACAATTAGTTCGTGAATGGGAATCTCTGCGTCAGAGATGGGAAATCTGGAAAGTGGATTTAGAGCATTATATTATATCTTCAGGTGTTTCAAACACAACCAAAAATGACTGTATTATTATTATTATTAACAGGAAAGGAAGGCCTACATGAAATATGGAAAAATTTCACATGGCAACAGAAACGTAAGCAAAATACAAGCCCTGGAGGAAGTAGAAGAGATGTATACCAAATAGCAATCCAACTCTTCAATAGGTATTTTGCTCTCAAGGAAAATATACCCTGCACAAGCGTTTTTGAAACTGAGCCAACTATTGGAGAGATGGTGAACCACTTTATAACTCACCTCAAGGTATTAGTGAAGCCATGCAATTTTGAAGGTGGTTCTGATAACTTTGTCAGAGATAAAGTACGTCTCCATATAAAAGACCCTGAACCAAAAGCAAAATTACATCAGGAAGAAAACACTTTGATGCTAGGACATCTCACTGAAATAATCTGCACATACCATCAAAAAGAAGCTCTCATTTTTATACCTAGACATAAACCAAGTGTATAGTAATCATAAATCCAAACTAAGCTTAACAATGCCACTCATTTGCTTCGAATGTGTAATTCAAGGACACTTTTGTCATGAATAAACATCATGGTTATGGCCATTGTGGGAAGAAATGTCACTTTGATAAGTTTTGTTTTCATTAGGAAAACAAATCGAATGGCAAGAGAGTAAACAACAACAGTCAGAACAGAGGTCAAGAACACAATCAAAGTTGATGTGGACCTTATAAGAGTCATAGAGAAGAAGCCCAATGTAGTGTAGAGGAAAGGAAAAACACTGATTCAAAGGCAAACACCTACTTATTTAAGTTATATATCTGGAGCAGATGTAATAGAACTTCACCTCAATAACACAAGTGTGTCTCTAATAATAGACTCAGGAACTCTTCACAACATATTTTCAGTTGAAGATTTTAAATAATTAAAAAAAGGCCAGATCTGAAATCAAACTTGAGTTTGCTACCATAAAACTGTATTCTTATGCTAGCAAAGACCCTCTTCAGATTTTAGGGAAATGTACACTGACTGTGCAGGTACCTAACACTAAGGGATCTGTCACTGATTCATTTTTTGTTATGCCATAAGTGCAAGTGTCTCTGGTAAGACTAACAAAACTTATCCCTTGAGCCGACAGCCAATTAATGATTTAGACAAAGTTGAAGAAAAGAAACTACAGATTACATTTATAGTATGATCAAAATCTCTGTTCTTCAGGCATTATTTCTTGAGAAATGGAAGAAGCAGGGTCAGTACATATGGTCTGGTGCCCTCCAAATCTATGATATGAGGTCCCCACTCTACTATATCTTAATTTTCATATAAAATACAAATTTTATTGTAACCTAATTATGTACAATAATGGATCATATGCAATATAGGCAAACAATTCAATTAGAAAAAGTGAAAATAAATACAATGTATCTAAATACAAATTAGAGACATGTCATAATAGATCATTCCATTTTAAATAATGTTTTGCAGCAATTTTTAACATCAACTTGAGATTTTTCTTGTTAAAACTTGAATAATTTTAATACATTCAACATTATGAATAAAAAATAGTAAATTTTATTTCGTTCTTTTCAAGAGCAAAACAAATTCATGGATTTGAATGAAAAAAAGATCCCAGAATGACATCAAAATACACAAAAAATAGTCAGTTGTGTTTAGCTTAATTTGTAATGTATATGAATGTAGGTATAAAAATAAATAAGTTTTAATAAGATAACAAGGATCACAAAGCAAAGATGAACTTGGAATAGATGGTTATATGTGGGAATAGATTGATCATCCCAGAAGTTCTAAAGGAATTGCTGATTAAATTAGTACATGGAAGACTGTTATGGTCCAAGTTCCTTGTACCATGGTGATGGTCCAAGGCAGAACCAATGAAGAATAACTCGAACACAGGTATGGAATAACACAGAGATATTACAAACAGAAATATGTACAAAGAAGTAGAAGTATTAGTAATGACTATCAGATTTGGTTAGAGTGAACTATGTTGTCTCGACAAGTATCACTATTCCAATGTCTTACAGTAATTGTCTGACTCTTGACTCTGTCTCTGACTGATTCTGACTTTGAACTGACTCTGCTGCTCCCTCTTGAGGCACAGTATTTATGATGTCCGGAATAGTCCATTATTATTATGTGTAAGTTCCCATAACAAAGACATCAAGGCATAATGCAAACAAAAAACTGTCTGTGATCCAAGGTATAGTGACCTGAAATGGACAAAATGGCTGAAAAGCAAGTGAAAGAATACTACCCATATCAAGTAGTAGCCCCACCAGAAGAATTAAGATGCATGCCATTACCAGATAAACCATGGCACTATATTGCAGTGGATATACTGTCTCTGAAGGGAGTTATCTGATGGTTATTATTGGCCAGAAGTAGCTTATATGTGAAGGACAAATGTAAAATGTATGATAGTTGCCCTAGAATTAGCATTCAAGTCAGATGGATATCTCAATACCTAAGAACTCACAATCGACAACCATTTTCATCCAGTGAAATTCAAGGATACGTAATCCTTCATGTTAAAGGCATACCATATTGGCCTCAATCCAATGGAGAGGTAGAAAGGTTCTATAGGAAAATCCTCAAAGCAATCCAAGTTGCAAAAATAAAATAAAAACCTGGAACTCTGAAATAAGAAACATTATGCCACACTACTCCACATACAGTAACTGGATTGTCTCCCACTAAACTGCTAATGAATGGTAGACCCCAAAGAAAATGCAAAGTTTTATGTGACACCTACTGGGGCATTCTGGGGTTGACTCTTAGTCACTGCCACCAATATGTAACCTGGTCGATCGGCGGTCATTGCTACCTGGTGGGATCCTTTGGTCAGGGTACCAAATGGGATGGTCGGTCGATTTTAATGGCATGAATATGTAATGGCTTTACACCACATGCAACCAGTTCAACACCAGCTCTGTCATTCTCAGCTCACATCCAATGACTGGTAACTGAAGTATCTACTTCGATCTCAAGTCTAACCTACCCATGTTGTGATTTTGATTTTAGGTTGACAAGATCAATCAGACACTGGGGCCATTGTGCAACGTGAGTCTAAACTGGAAGTGACGTCGCACAAGCAAAAAGAAATAAATGTAAACCAAAATGGTTTGGGTATGTTTAAAGAAAGCAAATCAACTTTTATCAATCTGTTATATACAGGAGTGTGTTTTCTTCCTAATCCATTTCTTCTGAGAGTGAAACTTTTATACTTCAAGGCAAGTTCTGGTCTTCTAAGTCAATTGGTTTAGTTTTTACGTGCTGGCTTAGCTTTGTTCATCAGTATAACTTACTGTTTGTAGAAAGGCGAAGTCAGAGGTTCTAGCATTGGCAGGAATTATGGAATCTCTCAGTCAGCTCTGCACAGCAATTCTCTAACTCCAACTGCAACTGGCAAACTGACTGAGGATGCTCGCTTATATGGATTTAAACCAAAACCTGGTGTGAGGTGAGACGCAGCCTGGGGTTTTCAGTGAATCTCCGATTTCCAACAAGGGTCCCTTTGTTGTCTGGCCAGGAAAATTAATTACTTCCTATTTTGGGAGGGATCCCTTCATCTGTGAGGAGAGGTTGCAGGATAGCTATCCTCCTAAACTCCTTCCTCCTCACATTGGTACCTCACACCAATTCCTTTCGGTGGGTGTTAGTAACTTCTTTGTCTCTCTTACTATTTTACCTCCACCTATCACCAATGGCATCTCGGTTGTGCTGGTGTGGCTAAGCTTGCTTCATTAATTAACTCTTTGACACCACTGCTTATTCAGGATTTCTTATCCTATTCCCAGATCATGAGCAATTTAGAATTATCAACTGGAACTTTGTTTATGCAAATCCTTTTTGCGCCCTGCACAAAATTCCTACAATTAACACATAGTCCTCTCATCTTGCCATGTCATATTACCTGTTTACACAATATCTATGCACTCTCAAATGATAGATTGCATCTTTGTAGATTCTGGTTATTTTGTGTTTTCTTAACTAGCACTTTTAACGAACATCATCAATCAATTGTCACAGATTGCCACATGGCCTTTTCGTAAAATTATCATTGACGCAGTTTTTCAGTTCCTTGAGAAGAATAGACTTTTTGAAAAAATAATATCTTCTTATGTTGATTGGTATATCCCTTGGGATATTTCTTAACCCTTCTTTACTGTTTTCAGCATTTTACTGTCCAATTGTTATGGCTAATTAGTTAATTAATTACCATAGCTAAATAGTGTCACACAGAAGTATCTAATGAATATGTAAATGGAGATGGATTTGACAGAGATGCTCTTCACAAACTAAAATGCAACATTGTTTTTTCTTCTTTGATCAGTAACAAAAAGCAAGGAGATATTGTATTGTGCAAGAACCTACATAGAAGCAATAAACTGGAACACACTTTGGAGATGCAACCTTATAAATGATAAGGAAAAATGAGGTAATGCTGTTATTGTACAACAACCTCAATGTCAACCCAAGATGAGAAATGCAGCTCATGTAAAAAAAAGTTTGATGGTTATATATCTTATAGTACTGACCACCACACAACACCAATGAACATCTTACTCCTGACACAGTCCCTCATGATAATTCTCCTACACTTATATCAACTCCAGACATGGACACTTCAACTAAAACATCTAGTTAGATTTGCACCTGTATGGCAGAAAGATTTCTTCATGCTTGAAGAGATTTTCTAATTTAAAAAGAGTGAAAATGTAGTATAGTTAAACTCTCAAAGTAACAAGATCAGAAGAGACTCATAGAAAATGAGAAGTAAGAACACAACTAACAACGTGGCAGACTTAACTGCACATTATATTTTTATATTTCTGTATTTCTTGTTAACTCTCAACTTGGTGTTACAATTCCCCTCAAAAGCCTATTCTTTTTATTGTATTTTTTTATTTTCTCTTTAATTATTTGTATATTTGTTTTTTTATTATATAAATTCTTATAATGTCTCATTTTCTTAGGATTTACATCACTGAAATGGTTGAATAAAACTAGTTAAGCACTTTTCATATCAGGAGTGTGTGTATGTGTTTCAGTATGTCAGACTTCTTGAAATAGTAATATAAAATCTAAGTAAAGATGGAATGAGCTTCGTTCCTAATGAAATACCTTTATCCCTTTACTTTAATTATTTATAAAGTGAGTCATCCAACGCAGAATGACTTAAGTGAGTTTTGGACAATGAAAAGATCAAAATGCATCATGTAAATTTGTTTGAAAGATTCTTACAATAAAAGTATTTTACATTTTAATACTTACATGAAAAAATAGAAATAATTTGAATGTTCGAAAGTAACATTAGTTAACTTAATAATAGTAACTGACAAAAAGGTGGATTTTGTTATCTCCAATAAGAGAAAAGTGGCATTTGACATCATAAAAGAATAAACAGATTCTGAACTCCCTAGTGAAGCATAATTATGAAATATAATTTTAATAAAAATATTAGCCTGCAGGAAATTAAATTGTTGTAGCTGCTTTTTAAAAATTAGTTTTAAATGTTCTTTTGTAGGAAAGAAAATAGATTTTTTTATATCATAAAAAGTGAATATGGGATTAAATGACTTGAAACCAATGGCAAGAAATGTGATTCTTACACGGTTTTCAATAAATGTTGCCTGTAGTAAGACTATGACCAAATAGATCTGATAATGCCAAAAAGTTAAAAAAAAATTATTAGGTCTGCTTTTAGAAAAAGAAAAAGATGAAAATTAGATAAACAATGGACAGAAAGTTCCAGAAATTATTCCATAATTCTCTATTTGCATTCTTTGAAGAAACTAAATAAAAACAAATATATGAAAAAATTTAATTACAGCCTCACTGTATGATCTTGTGTCATGGGGATGAAAGAATATCTAAACGATTTGCAATATTGTCTGCAAGAATAATTGAATTAGTTTCTGCTAATATTCATGCTTGTGCTCAGGCCTCTGTTTGGCTCATCACTTGTAAAATCCAGTTTCTTTTCTTTTTTGGAGGACAGAGTGGAAATGGGTTGGATTACCTTTCAATTGTTCCAAATGAAAGGAGTTTTGATTGTTTATTCAAAGTGCCTAATAAGGCAAACAACAATTTATGGAAGAGTCAGCTAGTTCAAGTTGTTTATCACTAAAGATGAGACCAAAATAAATAGTCCACAGTTTTGTTTTCCCACATCAAAAAGATATGGGAATATTGTTTCACAAACAAATTACTGTAAAGATGGGATCAAACTTGAATTGAACAACTCAACACTACTTCAAAGAATACTTTTTGTCAATCAAAAAGCAAACTAGCAAAACACAAACAATGTCATGTTCATCTAACAAAAACTATCAAATAGAAAAATAGAATATTTCCTTCTCACTGAATGAACTATCAAAAGGTATGTGGGGGAAAATGATATAAAATCAATAAAATAATAACAAAAAGAAAAAAAGAAATATATTTTCCCATGATGCAAGTAATAAAGGAACTAGAAAGGGTTTTTGGTTATTTTATGACTCCATTTCTGGAAAGGACAGAACCTTTCTCTAACCACTTTCCAATGTAGATTATTCTGATGTTGTTTTGCAGCTCCACTCACGAAGTAAGTAATTTATTTGTTTCAACTCAGAGCAAAGATGACTTGAGCTTGACTATTTTAACCATTTCTATCCTTACTTACCTTAACTTACTTTTGGACGAGAAAAAGAAAACGGACATAGCCATTTGTTTCTCTACACCAGTATAAAAAAAAGAATAAACAATCTATAGGAAAAACCCAAGTTTTTGTTGCTTCTACATTAATTGTTTATATGTGAACATGCACACACATAAAATACACCCAACATGCAAGCTTTAAATTCCATCTGTACATTAATAGGTAAAGAAAGAAAAGAAAAACAAACATACAAAGCAAACTGTAGTCATTGCCCAGTGTGCCAAATTTCAACTTGATAATATTTTTTCTTAATGCACAAATGGTCAAACTATGGACATTGGATGAGTAAGGGGACCATTCCCAAATTCCCAAATTAGAACTGACACTAATGTTAACAGATTATCTAAATTGTATTTTTATTGTCTGGACATGTTACGGAAATCACATGTCCACATTCAGATTTGCAAAATGAAACTGTTCTCTTTTATTCAACTGAGAGGACCCTTTTTGCTTTCCATCAGAATGTCTGATGGCAAACTCCAGGAGAGTGAATCATTGTACTTTCTTGGGTTAATATTTTCCGCATACATGAAGTGGAAAGATTATATTGAATCAGTTGTTAGGTCTACTGCAAAGAAACTTGGTTCACTGTGTCATGTTAGCTGTTCAGGCATTGAATATTGTGGTCACATCTGGTCTGGTGCTTCTGCTATGTATTTAGCAATTCTTGATAAAATCCAAAAAATAATCTGCAATGTTATTGGTCCTGACTTGGCATCTCAGCTTCAGTCACTTTCCCACGTAGATTCACTCTGCCTTTTCTGTAAATATTTTCATGATAATTGTTCTGATCAGATTTCCTCATTGGTATCTTAACTTTATGAATTTAAGTGCAGTAATAGATTGGCAGCTAGGTCCCATCATTTTACAGTTGAAATGGTTAGATGCAACCATAAGTTTTATGCTAACAGTTTCTTCTGTTGCAGTTTACCCTTCCAGCCTCTTACATTCCAGTCATCTTTCTAATTAAATTTTTGAAGATCAATATCAGTATTATTTTTTGTCTTCTTTCTGTTGTTTTATTGTTCTCTCTTCTTAATATTTCCCTTATTCTGTCACACTCAGTAACCCTATGTGTCTTAGTTGCTTTATTACCACACTTAGAGTGAAATGATTAAAAAAATAATAAAGAGGTCGAAAGATGAGATTCAGCAAAATGTCTCTCTTTGAAATACTTAATACTGTCATATTGTTATGTAGAAGAACTTGGAAGTATTTTCATGTTCTACTGAAAAAGAATAAATTTGTTAAGATTAGGTAATATCATTCAGCTCATGTGCCAATTTCATTGGCACTTATTTTCTGTCTAGATGCCATAAGCTGTACTATGTCAGATTTTAATATGGAAGACAATCATTTTTTTTCTCAAGATATTAACCAACCAGTATTGGTAAAATATTCAGGATTTACTCCTACTTAGATGACAAATATGTCTTGTGAATCTCAGCTTATAATATTTTTTCTTAATGCAAATATATATAATAACTTGCTTTGAAGAGAGTCAGGTTTTATCATGCAAACCAAGTGCAACATAAAGTTTTGTTTGTAAATAATTCCAAAAGATAAGGCCACAGAGCAACATTCCATATACTGGAATAAAATGTTATTTTATTCTTTTACATGTTAATAAAGGCTTTTTGACATTCTATAACCTTCATCAGTATTTCTATCATCTATTTTGTTAAACCTTCTGTTGTAGCAGTTTTTTTATTGGTTCACAGAGATCTTTGCTTGAATATATTTCCCATTTTCATATAGCTCTCTTTTTATGAGGGATCACAAGAATTCTATTGGATTAATATCTGGAGAGGCAGTGGGAATAATTCTATTAATTTGGTGTCTTTTGATCCCATTATTTGGCAAGATGGACAACAGTTATCTTTGCAGAAAATATTTGTTGTGTAACGTAAAAGTGTTTCTCCTGTTTACTGATTAATTCTTAATTGTACAATGTCTGTTGCTTGTTATTTTAGTTTGTCACTTTCATTTTGTTTATTCTTCCAAACAATGTCCATTGCTTTCTTTATGCTAATGTTTAAAAGTGAGCTAATAATAAATTATTTCTACAAATTTTCAGTATTTTCCATAGCAGAGAAGACAAAGGTTGTTAGAAGTTCATAAAATACATTCAGTTACACAGGTAGCAACTTTTTGTAATAGAAAATTTATATAAATATTTGGCATTTGAAAAATTTGTATTTTCCTTTTGTAAGGTAGATTTATGGTAATGAACCTGATCTAGCAAACCCAGACAAGAATTGAAATCAATTCTCATGTTTTATTCTATCAGAGAATAATGTCCATCTATACAACAAAAGAAATCATGTCATTTTCAGCCAATTTCAGCAGAAATTTGCTTAAGGCAGAATTAATTTGTACATTTGAAGTGATGGTTACTAAAGGCATGATATCCAAGACAGTTTTGGGAAATCATTCCTGCTTATTTGATATTTTTGTAAGAGAAAGAATGTATGCATGATATATTCAAATTTCAATATGTATCTAAAAGGCAAATTATTTTGGAGCTTTTGTTGTTCAACCTTAACTAAAATATTGAAGTCCGTTTGATGACTATTCATAAAGAAGTGTTGATGGGTCGTCAGGTTTTAGTCTGGTAGGTCACAAATTCTGATCTACATGACATTACACTCACACTGTTGACTCTGCAAATACACTAAACTATTATTCTTATTTAATTACACATGCATAAACTTATATTCATAAATATTACTTTCATATATATTATATAGAGGGAGTGACTGGAAACTATTTTAAAAACTTCTGCTTCCAGCCATACCAACTGTAGAGGACATTAATCATAGCTGTAACAAGTAACTAATGGATTTATTTCTGCTAGACAATGTGTGATCAGCAAGTGAGTCATTTCATAATGACATTGAAGTCCTCAGGAGGAAACAAATGATGACCATGTAAGCAATCACTTTCAGTTACACACCTTTTAACACAGCAGCATGGCAAAGTCCTTCAAGCAATAATGGAGGAGAAGCAAGACATGTGTTTCTTCTCGCCAGCAAAACAGGAAGTGACAAATGCACAACTTTCAAGGGGTTCTCTTAAGGGATTTTGGAAAACAAAGCACTAACTTTCCAATTGTCTTTTAGTAAAGTAAATGCAAGCTAATGAAACTTTCAAATTCTGTTATCATCTGATGGACAAGCATTCTTGATGCATTTATTCAATAAAACAATGAAAAGATTAACCAGTTTACTGAGACATTTTAGCTTTACTTAAGAAGGAGCTTACTTTTATGTAACATTTTACAGTCATCCCCAAAGGCACCTGATGCAGCAAGAATGAAATTGAGTTTTCAGTTCAATCTTGTTTTGATCACCCCATTCATATGAGAAATAAAGAAACTAATTTTTACAGTTAATAACTTTTTATAGTTGAAAAAAGTCACACTATTCCACTATTGGAATGGATTCACATATGTCGGTTGGTCATTCTTTAAAAATTGGAATGATTTGGGAAGGTACATACTGAGAATACTATGGACCGATGAGGAAGTTTTAAGGGAAATCGAAACAAAAAGGATACTTAAACTTAGTATCAGGAAGAGACAGTTGAAATTTCTAGGAAACATAATGAAAAAAGAAGGCTTGGAGTATTTGACACTCACAGGATATATTGAAAGCAAGAGAGATAGAGAAAAACAGTTAGTAACCTACCTCATGAACTCATATAAATAGCAGAATGGAGAATGGGAGGAATAGTAAAAAGACAAACATATATATATATATATATATATATATATATATATATATATATATATATAATCATTTATTTAAATATTATAACATAAATATGTTATAAAATCACTACAAAAATAGCCATTTTGTTTCAACACTTGTCTTATCAAGTGATGATGTTGAATGTAGAATAAATGGTTTTAAAAGTTTCAAATTAATTAACGATCCTTAGCTAGGAGTAAATGCTGTTACATAAGCTAGAATGATCAATCAAAAAACAAGTATATGGTAATTCGAAAAATTTGACAACTAAGCAAGGTTATCATAGATATTAAAAGATTTATAAAATTTGAAGTTAAAATTAAAAGTAAAAAATTACCTATTTAGAAATCTAAATCAAATCTCTATTAAGTTTTAAATTGTAGAATTACCGATGAGAAAAAAATAAAAATAAAAAATACATATGCTATTTAATTTATTTTTTCATTGAAATTATGTTAAAAAGGATGTTCATAGCTCCAGACAAAAATGTATACATTTTTACAGTTTAATTTCAACATCAGTTTAAATTCAACATGGTAGCCACCTCTCACGTAAAACAATTCAAACACACTCAGGTTATAATACATAAGCGCCCAGACATATTTAGATATATATACACACACAAAAAACAGTGACGAGATACGACCCTTGATAAAAAAAAAAAACGAACACATAAACACACACGCACACACAAACACGCAACCAAACGTGCATGCACTTTCCTTACACATAGACATCAATAAACACAGGTACATACATCCACATGCACATTGACCTAGACAATCAGACGCAATAGCCAAAATGAACATATTCAGGGCTTAATATATTATTAAACGAATTTTAACTTGAAATATAACTAATCTGGTCAAATATATATAGATAAAATTTAAACAAATAAATATATATATGAATATATATATTTTTTTAACCATATAGTTTTCCACACACTACATGAAAAAGTAAATAACTACCTCCATATATAATCGTACATTCACACATACGCATACAGATCTGCACATGTACCTACATATACATATATGTAAGCAAATGTGTGGATGTAGATCCGACTGTACGATGAAAATGTGGAAAAGACAAAGCAAAATCTGAATATGTGAGTTGACTGTTTTTATTTTGTTTATGTTTTTGTTATTCTGTCGATGTCAGACGTTTCGGTTGATAAATATGTCTCCATTAACCATGACCTGAAGAAGGTCTATTTGACCGAAACGTCTGACGTTGACAGAATAACAAAAACATAAACAAAATAAAAACAGTCAACTCACATATTTGGATTTTGCTTTGTCTTTTCCACATTTTCATCATATCATATATACGCATACAGGTACGCATATACACACATACGCACATACACATACATATAAATAAGCACGTATAAATATATCGATCCATACAGCAACGTAAAAAGTAAATAAAACAAGTAAAAATATATATACACAAAGATGCACATATATACAAATACATACATACATACACATACACATACATATTTAGATATACATACATATGCACGTATACATATATGCATATAAACTAAACATATACACAGACATTTACAAATACACGCATATACATGAAAAATCAAACAAACATAAATTAAAACTATATAAATATAAATACGTATATACACATCTGCGTATACATATATACACACATACACATATACACATCTATACACATACACACATACATACACACACACACACACACACACACACATATATATATATATATATATATATACACATATACATACACATATACACATATATATATATATATAAACATATAGACACACACACAAAAAAGGGAAAGGAATATGTATATAGAGACCAACATATATTCTAGCAATATTCCAACAATATTATGATAAAATATATTAAAAGTTTATAATAATTAAAAAAAAATAGCAACAGACAGTCTATAAGCAATTAAAAGCTCCTTATCAACAAAAGTAGGTTTTAGTTAGTATCTATGATACACTCCAAGACACTAAGGCATACATACAAATACACATACTACGACATACGAACATACATCCATATATACATAAATATATAATCATATATAAATACCCATATCAACACATCCAGATATACAGTACACCCACATCCGAGCGCATACATATAAATACCTACACACATATATATACCTATATACAAACACATATACATACATATATACATATTTAAACACACACACATATATATATATATATGTATATATATACATACATATACACATACACATATACACACATACGTACACTCATATATACTTATACATACATATACATATATATACACATTTACACACACACAAGTATACATACATATCTATATACACATACATATACTTACACACTTAGTAGTAGACACCTACCAAAGTTTACATCCTTACTCGTACACATAAACAGGTTAACATATGATAGGTGTCAATATACACAACTATATACCTTCATATAAATAAAAAAAAAACAAAAAAAAACACTTACATATATATACCCCTATATATAATTTTTACTTTAAATTTTAATTTCAAATTTTATAAATCTTTTAATATCTATGATAACCTTGCTTAGTTGTCAAATTTTTCGAATTACCATATACTTGTTTTTTGATTGGTCATTCTAGCTTATGTAACAGCGTTTACTCCTAGCTAAGGATCGGTAATTAATTTGAAACTTTTAAAACCATTTATTCTACATTCAACATCATCACTTGATAAGACACCAGAAGTGTTGAAACAAAATGGCTATTTTTGTAGTGATTTTATAACATATTTATGTTATAATATTTAAATAAATGATTATATCTGCACCACTCTGTATTGAGCACTCTTTAAAGAATAATAATTGTTGGTTATTGGAATTTACTCCGTATACACCAATCCCACACTTGGATATATATATATATATATATATATATATATATTTTTGTCATCCACAGACAGACTGTTTTGCTGTTTCACAGCTCATCAGTGTGGCTAGACGTCCGGTTGCCTCTAGCTAGGATCGAAACCCAACTGAATTGGCTTTAGTCGGAACTTCTACCACTAAGCCGTCGGCGCACGGCAGGGATGAAGGTGAATTTTAGCGTGTTTATTTTTAGATTTAGATAAAAACACAGTGACTGACAGTGACTCAATTCTGCTGAAGAGTCATGCTATATTAGCTTTAATAGTCACTGTTTACAAATGCACCCCTCACACCCACATATATATATATATATATATATATATATATATATATATATATATATATATATATAGGGGTAGAGTGATAGTAAAAAGACAAACATATATATATATATATATATATATATTATATTGAGTACTGGTGTTAATAAAATGTAATATAATAGATCTATTAAGTATATATTAATAAATATACATATTATCCCTCATCAGTAGCATGACACAGAGTTTCATGCACAATGCAATCTTCAGTTGCTGGGAGAACACACATATATATATATATATATATATATATATATATATATATATATGTTTATATATATATATATACAGGGGTTAGACAAAATAATTGAAACACTTGTTAAATTCAAAGAAAATTTATTTAATATGGAGTTGGTCCTCCTTTAGCCTCACAGACAGCTTTAATACGTCTAGGAATGGAATCATACAGCTTCCTGACTTCATCCAGAGGAATTTTCAGCCATTCTTCCATTAACACCTGCCCCAGCTCTTTAAGACACAACGGTGGAGGAAAGCGGCTCCTAACTTGTCGCTCCAAAATGCATCACAAATGTTCAATAATATTGATATCTGGAGATTGGGGAGGCCACTCCATGTGTTCTAGCTCACTTTCATGCTCTTCATACCAATTCTTAACCACTCAGGCGGTATGTATTTGAGCATTATCGTCTTGGAAGATGCAGTCACCATCAGGGGACAAAGTCTGGGCCATGGGATGAACATGATCACCCAAAATATTCAGGTAATCTTTGCTGTTGATTCTACCACGCAGAGCAACTATTGGACCGAGACATTTCCATCATATAACGGCCCAAACTATCACTGATCCACCACCATGCTTCACTGTTGGAAGAAGGCAGTCAGGGTTGTAAGCTTCTTTGGGCTGCCTCCACACATAAACTCGCCCTGAAGTTGGGAAAAGAGAAAAGCTGGACTTGTCTGAGAATATGACTTGCTTCCATTGGTCTGCAGACCATGCATTGTGATCTCTGCACCACTTCAACCACTTCTGAATGTTGCAAGTGCAGAGAAGTGGTTTCCTTATGGCAGCTCTTCCATGATATCCAGCCTTATGGAGCTCACGACGAGCAGTTTTAGTAGAAACTGGACTATTCAGATGATTATTCAACTCAGCAGTCACTTTGGCTGCAGTAGTCCGATGATTTTTCGCCACATTGTGTTTCAATGCATGTCAGTTCCTGTCAGTAAGTTTGCAAGTCTGGCCTGAATTGCTATGCTTGCTAGAGGTTTTACCCTGTTTCTTGAATTGCATCATAGTTCTTGATATGGTAGCTCTTGAAAAACCAAACAGTTTAGCAACCTTAGTGACCGAGGCTCCTGCCATGCAAGCTCCAACAACTTGCCCATTTTCGAACTCAGAGAGGTCACGCATTTAGCTTAAATTTTACTAAATTCTAAAAATAAATAAGCCAAAGACAGTAAATTAGACAAATAAATGTATTTACAATAGATACAACCTGCAATTACAAAGTTTTAGTTAAAGTTCTTAATAAAATAGGTCTTTGAAATATAGGAGTGGAATTTTCATCTGTTCCAATTATTTTGTCCAACCCTTGTATATATATATATATATATATATATATATATTAAACTGAAACAATTTATTAAGAATTTTAAGAGAAAGAGTGGTGAAAAACAAAAAAAAAAAATTAAATTTGTTCCCAGATCATAGGAAATTATTTCATGTCTCTTTTTAAGGTTAACATCACCATTGGTAGTGTTTTGTTATGGAACAGTGTTAAAATTACTTGACCAGGTATTCTCAATGACTTCATCACTAAGTGATATTTCTTTATTTATTTCTTTTGGGGATAAACATTCACTACATATTTAAAATTGTTTTAGTGTTTATTAGAGATGTTTTACATGAATGTTTATGTGTCCATAAATATTAATTTATAGGCAACTCCAATTTGCTTGGTAAAAGAAAATACTAAATTGATCATAGGAAACAAGTAAGCACATCATCATCATCATCATTCCAGATGTAGTTTTAGATTTGCTGTGCACCTGACCAGTTCTCTCCACATATCTGGAGTGCTATTCATTCATGTAGAGCATTTCTTGGGCAAGTATAATAAAAGTATATCTTTTGTTTACATTGTTCCAAGCCAATATATTCTAAGCTTAGTTTGTGTTGAGCCAATCTTAATTGTTAAATTCTTGGCTTTAACAACCTTGGACATATACAGCTATTTTGGCTCTCTGAGTCAGTTTTAAGTGATTGGTTAATGGTTTGATATTAAACTCAATTAAGAAGTATCAGAAAGTTCTAATAACAAATCCTAATACAAAATATCTTTTTTATTGAATTTTTATAAATCTTTGATATCACTTGTTAGTGAAATAATTATATAAAGATAATTAATCTGTGTTGATAGTTTCAGATTCTTATCAGGAGTCTTCATTAGTCTACATAATCACAAGGCACACAGTTGAAAACAAAAACAAATCTACATCATCAACAGCTTGGCAACACATACATTAGTCTATTTGATTTTTTTTCTGTCGTCTCTCCGACTAGTTTCATTTTACTTACTTTTCATTAGTCACATCCAGACTGATTGCTACAAGTAGCCATCCAGTTCTTCTGTTACCAGTTTACATCTGGATCTACTGATATCACTTATTCCACAAAATATGCCTGCTTTTATCTACCATGATCTGATGAGTATTTATAAAGATGTCTCTCTTCAGTCTGGGATTCTAATAATGCACCTGACAGATGCTCTTGTTAGTGACTGTGAAGTACTGTATGTTGTGTATTCCTGCTAAAATATCAAGCAAAATTTTAAGTGACAAAAACCATTATTTCAAAATCTCTCTGGAGTTGTGAAATTTGATATCTGTCATGATAAATGTTCATAAATTACTAAAAAAGGTACCAGACATTTTACATAAAAAATTGAAATCATAGTCCATTTTATGTTAAAATTACTTTTTATCCCTCAAGATCTGGTTGCATTTTTCGAAACAACATTTTTAAATAATAATATTCATTTTATGATAATTTCTCACAGAATCAGTTAAGAATAACAAACTAATTAGTAATTCTGACAAGCATTATTTAATTCTATATGACTGTTTCTATGAAATAATTATTTGCAAATGCTAATTTATAACAAAAATGAATTATTATTAATATATCATCACCAGTGTGCCATAGAGTGCAGAGGCTTAAGGACGCTTCTCAGATTATTCCTCTGAAAAACAAGTTGATAGGCATATTTCTTCTTAGTCAGTGGCTTAAAGGAATTGGAAATTGCTTTATTCTCCATTCAACCAATATTGTGCTAACAATATTATGGTATTTTTGCTTTGTTATGAAATTCTTGTAGGTACATTATTATTATTATTATAAATAAATAAAAATGAAATATAAAGAAAATAATGAAAATTATGAATAAAATAAACAGCAACATTAAAACATTGTATAAAATAAATTAAATAAAAAATAAAAATAATAAAAATTCTCCCAGCATGTAACAGAAACTGTTCCTGATGGAAATACAGACATCCTGCCAAAAGATGTTGAATTCAATCTCTTCATTAACAACTCTGGGACCATCAACACACATCCTAACTTCTCTCTGGGACATTCCTTGTGATCATATGAAGTAACTTCTTCTTTTTATTGCATGCAGCCAAAAATACACACACCAGTACACATAAAAATAAATAAATTGTATGATATTAATGATTTAGCATGCCTTTACTGTTATCTCTGTGTATATTTATTTCCTGTGAAGTATGTTTTTATTTCCCACGAACACAAGGTTATTTCTGCTGTTATGAAGTGAGTGAGCCCACATTATAACACAGAAATCAGATCACTATAATATACTTAGCTTCTCCATTAATCAATTGACTTTTGATCCTCTATAATGTTTAATCAAACAAAAAAAAAGACTAGGTCCAAATCATTTCTCTGAGTTTTATGCAGTATGATTGTCAGAAAATAATAATCAGTTCTTGTCTGATGATCATCCTAAGTGAAACTTGGAGTAATGATTTGAATCCTGGCTCTTTATGCAGTTTTGATGGTTTGTGTTTTTTCTCTCTCCTCGTCTATTTGCTAGAGACACTGAGCACTTTGAGTTATTGCCCAGGTCAGTGTCTGTCTATTCTCTATGGTCTTTTTATGTTTCCTTTCATTTCTTTAGTCATATTTTGGTTTAATTGGTCTTGGTTTCATTTTCTTTTGTCATTTCAAGTGTTTTTCAGTTGGCAAGCTTAGTGTTGAGGGTTGTATTTGGAAGCTTTACTTTTTGATATACACATATATACAGCCATTAACAAAAGTTTAAGACACCCATGTAATTTTACTGCCTTAAATTTAAAAACAAGACAGTAGCAAGTAATGGATTCATTTTTACTCACATATTTGTACATGACAATGTTCTTTATTCATTTCAAGTAAACTAATCCAGTGGTCAGAATTTTGTATTACCTCCCTTTGCTTTTGTCTGCTGCTACAGTTGGGCATTCTGAAAAATCTAGTTGTTAGAGAAGTCAACTAAGATATATTTTGTCCAGACTTCATTAACAGCTTCTCTCAATACTTTGATACTACTAAGGTTGTTTTTCTGCAACTTTGTTTTTAATAATTTCCTGTAAATTTTCAATTAGATTCAGTTCTGGGCTGGTCCCTGGCCACTCCAGTGTTGTCTCATTGATCCTGTTCAAAAATTGTGAATAACGTTTGACCAGTAGCATACAGCATCATTACATCTAAATATTGAATGTACATATGCAGTTCCAGTTTCTCCTGCAGTATTTCCATATACCTTGCACCATTCATGCTAATTAATTTCCTGGAGGAAATTGGACATGACACCTCAAAATCATCTGTCTTGGTGGATGCTTCATAGTCTGAATTGTTTACTTCTTATAAAGTCTCCAATCAGGCGTCTTATAATGTTTCTTTTGCACATAATGAGCTGTTAGAGTAAATCCATCTGAAATCATGACTTTACTCCAGTCTTCACTTGTCCAGGTTTCAATTTGCTTAGCAAATAATAGACATTGAGATTTCATAGTTGCAGTTAGCCATGGTTTATGAGCTGGTTTGAATGATTGCAGACCAAACGCAAATCTCAGATGACATGAAACTGTCATAGAACTGACATTTGTACCATTTTCAAGCAGAACAGTTCATCATATCTTCTTACAAGAACTTGTTGAGAATCATGTAATAGTACACTTCATCAAATGGTCATCTCTAGAACTGATTTTCCTTCAACTGTCAACTTTTCCCCTCATAGATAAATGTCCCACAATTTTGGAAATTTATGATAGTGTACACAGCTGCTTTGCTACAACCTAATTTTACACTATATTCATGTTCAGATTAGCCTTCATTGTGTATAACCACAATTTGGATCCTTGTAGGTGAAAGTGAGGATTTGTTGCTCATATTCTAAGCCTAATTCACTACACAAATACAATCACAATGGCTGCTAATTTGGCAAGTGAATTTGGAAATATTTTTAAAATATCAAGCTTTACTAATTTAATAGGTAAATTAGCTAAAACATGGGTTTTACAAAATTCGATTGGTATCTACCATAGATTCTTTAAAAACTAAAGAAGGAAGCAAATAATATTTTCCTTTGCTAAAGAGCAATATTTTAAATTGGTGAATACAGAAATTGAATATTCAATTGCTAATATTTGTATTGAAAATGATTTACAAACAAAATTGAATGAGGTAATATAAACAGAGTTAAAATTTCACTTTCACATTTTATTGCTGTTATTATAGCTGTCAATTTTCAAGGGGCATCTGCATTTTCTACTAAACTTGAGGAAATAATCCCCAATGGTAATTTGAATCCTCTTATTTCCCAAACCTATCAGAAATGAGAAGAAAATAATTTTAAAACCATTTTTTTTACTATCCCTTTAGTCCCATCCCATGTGTTTTGGTGCATAAAAAGTATGCAATCAAACCCAAATAAATAAGACAGAACCTGATGCATATATTCCCATAAAAAGAAACCAAATTAGCTTTAAAGGGATAAACCTGTTCTCAACACAGTCAAGAATGAACCAGCAGTCACAGGTGATAATTGTGAATACTTGTATGAAATGCCTCTGAATAGTTACAAGAAATTTTGTCAAATATCTAATTAAAATTCTGAAATGACAAATCATTTACCTAAGACTCTGAGATTTCTGTTACTTCTAGTGACACTCATAAAACATTGACTAAGACATGTGAAGTACTTAATAATATTCTTAAAAGTATTATCCCTACTCTTGTTATATCGATTAATAAATACTTGAATGAAAATGCTAAAACTTTTAGTGATGACTGAAATTTTAAAAGAGATTCTAATTCTGAAATTACAAAGCCCACTCTTGAAATATTGATTGAGATTTCTATTACTTTTATTGACACTCAAAACATTTGAAAGGTTGAATAATATTCTTAAAAGTTTTATTTATTTTCCAGTTATATCAAATAATGTTCATAAAATAATGCATAATAGTTCTGAAGCAACGATTATCATTTCTATAATGTAGGAGAATGCTCAAATTTCTCAGTCACTGTAATAATGCTTCTTTTGAAGAAATAACTTATCAAACGGGGCTTGTTTCTGACATGCCATCTTTGCCTAATGTAGAACCTGCTGTAAAAGAAAACTTTAATGTTCTGGGGAATATCTCAGCAAATTCCTCTATTTTGCTGCCTATAACTTTATCATATCTTACTATTAGTGGCTTCTAGCAATAAAAGTAATTCAAAACGTGATACACATGAATACATGAAAAGATGAATACCCTCAAATTTGTCTGACTTATTCTTTCCATTCACATGTTTCTGAGGAAACAAGAAGATTTGGATAGTGTTAACTATAATGAACATTTGCCACATGACAACGTTAATTCAGCTGTGTGCAATAAATGTTGTAATAGACTGAAAAGAAAATATTCTATGAGAGACAAAAGATGCTTTCCTGAATACCTTTGGTATTAAATACAAAATGAGAATAGCTATAATTTTTGGAATATTAGCCATTATTGTTAAATCACATCATTCTAGCTGATTAAGCTTGGCAAAGATTATATTCTTCACATAGCTCAGTGTTTTGAACCGCTAGAATTCTGAAGCTTGTAGACTAAATTGTCAAAATTTTACAAGAATATAAATTAACAGTCGATATATCTGCCTAGCATATAGGGTTCAATCAGATAAAAATAAAAAATAATTTGTGTAGATAACAACCTGAAAAATATGTGTTCTGGGATACTGTCAACCCACGGACAGAATTCTTTTAGTTAAACTAAAAGAGGGGCCATTTAACATAGCAATTATTGTTGTATACGCACCAACAGCGCAGGGCATGGAAGAAGAAATCGATAAATTTCGCAGATTACTGGACAATGCCAAGAGTCAATGTAAATCACTATCCTCATGAGAAACCTGAATGCCAAGTCTAGATAAGAACGAGAAGGCGAATTAGTTGGTAAGTTTGGACTAGGACCCCCAAACGAGCGCGTTGAAAGATGGGTGCAATAATGCACAGGAAATGATCAAATAATTACAAACACCTGGTTTCAGGTGCACCCAAAACGCCTATGGACATGAAGGGAAGAGAGATGAAGAACCAGATTGATTACGTAACTATTAACAAAGTGTTCAAGAAAGGCAGTTTTACATTGTCAAACATCAAAGTGCCGACTGCGGTAGCAATCATCTTAGTCGTATGCTATGTCAGTGTAATATTATAGAAGCTAAAGAAGACCGAAGCAACAAAGCAATAATTTTTGTATTTAAATATATTAAATACAGCATATGTTTTTATAGAGATAAGTTGGCTGTTACTCATCAGTATAATTATAAGAGAAGTGATTAAATGAAGGCTTAAATCGCAACATATGGATGAAGATGTTAAATTTAAAGTCACATTTTTTTCAACGATGGATTACAGGCATGTGCACACACAGACATGGGTGCATATGAAACACTTTAATCACATTATTTTCTTTAATATTATCTTAGATTAATGCTCCAACATTGACAATTTTCTCTTCTCGTGTACAAACACACACTCGTACAATCAGTGGGAAATGTATCAGTAGCTATGAATGTTTATTAAATACTTTGTGTATATATTTTAATGCTGAAAAATAATTATTCCTTTTTTTAATAAAGACAACATTTTGATATTCTCTTGGAAAATATTTTTGAAAATTATATTTTTTATAGAAAGAACAGAAGGAAAGAAAAGACGTGCCTGGAACAATCTGTGCTTCTAAACATGAGAACGTACTTGCTGCTAAAGGTAAGGTTTTATAGGTACATTATACAGGTCATATATAAATCTTAGAATCGATACGTATCGTAAATATTATCGGCATTGAAACATTTTGTGAATCGTTATGGCTTCTGTATCAGTCGGTGTAAGGATGTGGCTATAGGTTGGAAGTTTGATATTTTGTGGAAGTGGTAATAATATTAAGGTTCAACAAACTTTGCATTCAGAAAATATCTTCTGGTCCAGATTAATTCTTTCTGAAATGTAAAACATATTCTGAACACAATTTGTCTTTTCGATTTTCTTCCATTACAGACTTACATATACAGATAAGTATTCTATTTACAATAATCCAAACTATACTGGGAGCAAATCGGATAGAAAATGGACTCAGTAAATACGCAAAATAGAAAGGAGTGTAAGACAAGGATGTACCTTCTCACCAGACTTATTCAACCTCTAAAGCAAGACGGCACTAAGAGAACTAGATGCCCGACAAGGATTCATTATAGGAACACGCAATCTTAACAAAGATGAGACAGTATTAATTGCAGACACAGAAAGGAAAGTGCAAGAAGTCCTAGAGGAGATAATAAAGGAAAGTGAGAAGAAAGAACTAACCATCAAATGTAGGAAGACAATATATGATTGTCAGTAAGAGGAACATCCTCAGATTCGAATTACGAAATGGCGATATCAAAATAAAGCAAGTGAGAAAGTTTAAATATTTAGAAGTCTTTTTTAACAGAGGAGGAAAATATACTGAAATATGAAGGCATATTGGAATAGCTAAAGATTCCTTTCAAAAGATAAGCTAAGTATTAAAAAACAGGAAAATTTCATTAGAAACAAAGAAAAGATTGTTGAACTGTTATGTAATATCAATCCATTCATTTGGCAGTGGATGCCAAACAATTTTCTCACAGAAGTGTGCTTCTAATAGAAGGTAAGTAGCCCTGTCAAATCACATACTATGCAGCTAAGAAAAGGATCGATCACTCAATGATCCTGACTACGGCCGACTTAGCCACAGAAGGGTACTGAGAATGCCATGGATTGAACATGCAAAAAGCGGGCAAGTTTTAAGGAACATGAAAAAAGGACGCTTATACATATTTGAAGAGATAGTTGAAATTTCTAGGACAGATAATGAGAGAAGAGGGACAGAGGAAAGCGGTAAGTAACCTTCCTAATGAGCTTGTGTAAATAGATGACAGAACGGGGACTGGGAGCGGTGGTATCGCTAGTAACAATTGTCACTACTATTGATAATTATTGCAGTTGAGCCTTGGTGTACCTTCGTGTTTAGAGAGACGAAAAGGGACTTAGATTGGCTCCAAACAGAGTTCTGGTAAATTGGTTTTAGTTGTGTTTTGATTGGGTAGAAAATATGTATGGCGTTCTGACAAAGAAACTAAGACATACTATACTGTCTAAGTTTAATACATAACACTTCAATTAAAATCTTCCAAAATATTCAGCATTAATTGGCGCAATTTGTATTCCTTAACATAATAAGAAAATTTAAAAAAAGTTCAGTTTACATTTATGAAACTCGAAGGCAGCTGAAATACTATGCATTTATTAGAATATATATATATATATATATATATATATATATATATATATATATATATATATATATATATATATATATATAGTAATAATTGCCATGCTAATGATACGAATATGTGTAATTGTAGAAATCCTAACATTGTAAAATAGGTGTCGAATTGATTTCCGCGTACTATTTCTACTATTGAAAATCCAGCAGTTAAAATGTTTTTATAACGGCAGTACCAAGACTTCCTTTAAAGCAAAGTGGTATCTAAATATATATTATCTTTCAACAACAATGCGCACAGAAATAGGACGTCCCTTTCTAAATATTTTGGGTACTTAAAAGAAGTCAAAAAATCCTTACGGTAAAATGAAAAATATAAAAAAAATCTAGAACTTGTAAATCTTTAGAAGACAAATTCCATATAATCAAGTTCGTTAACAAAAAAAAACTTTGTTAAATCAAAGAAGTGAATTAACGGTGAGATGCCGACACAGTCTATCTTTTACTTTAAAGTACAGTTAAAATTTTTTTTATAAAAAACAATTACGTATTACAATTTTATAGCCATGATTTTCTTAGTATATAATGGCCCACCCTCTACGGGTAATTACTTTATTTGGTTTATTCAACTTTAATATTGCTGTTTTGTCGTCTATTCAGTATTATTAGCATGTTTATAGATGTTCCATATTTTAAATTTTATCTACAGGCCCCTTTAATAAGCTTCCTGAAATTAAAAAAAGTTTTTTGATAACTTTACGTCTGATTAACCGCCCCCCACCACTTCAACAAATATAACGTCATAAATTGGCTACATCCATGATACATTTGTCGCTGTCATATTCTCCACAATCATCACAGATGACATGTCTAAGCGCCGGTTTATCGTGACATGAAAAAATAACTCACCCATTTCCACACTCTTACCTTATTTTTCTATTTAGCGTAGATCTGACCTTCAATTGGTTAATCAAGACATACCCACAAGTATATTTTTAATTCTGACCTTATGCACCCCCCATAACTCTGGGAAAAGAGGTAATGATTTGTTTTTAAATTTCCTTAAAAAAAAATTATCACCAGTTACCAACCATTGCCCGAGGAAGTACAATAATAGTATTGAAACATGAAACCTTTTGTGTAGCGATTTAAAATGTTTTTATTATAATCTCTTATAATATATATATATATATATATATATATATATATATATATATATATATATATATATATATATATTAGTTTAAAAGTTATGTTTTAGCTTCACTGATGTGAATTTGTTGTTCTAAATAAGCGTCGGCACAGGAACTACAAATACAAACGCAATCATAACTGTCGCTGTTTTAGTATGATACACTTTCAATTGGATAGTTGCGCTGGTTGAGAAGCTTACAAGTGTGTCTCGAGAATTCATACCACTAGTTATTGAATATCTCTAATTATATCTTTGCATTCAGTAAAAAGAACAATCACATCGACCAGCAAAAGCAGAGAAGAGTTTTATGACTTATTAGTTTTTAATACAGATGATTTAATATTATAAAAGTAGGCTCCTATCATTTGGAAAACAAATAGTTCGTTTAGTAAAGGAACGAACAGTTCTACTGTTTGCAACCATTTTTCTATATGTATGTTAGAAAGATAGCATTTCTCCTAATTGCTAACTTCCACTGTATAATTGACATAAATAGTGATTGTAATAAAAGATAACTTAGATTCGTATATGGAGAAGAGTTGTTTGTCAATTTCAAATAAGTATGACATTTAAATCTCGGGTTAGGTACCATTGACAATTTCAAGATCATAACACGGTCTTTTGCTGATAATCAGTTTATAATTTCCGTTTGTGTTTGGCAAACAATGTTATTATTGTAGGCTTCATGGAAATCGCTATATTATTAAGTTACCTAACCGGTTTGTGCACATTTGCTTGTAGTTCTATGATAATATTAATTGCTTGCGATAAATCACAATTAAACGTCGAGCAGCGGAAATTGGTCCAATTGTTAAATCTTAATGGATTATCTTAATTTATGTCATGCATGAGAAATGCTTTGACTTGTTGCTGATTCACGGACTCGTTGCAGTAACAGGAACTTTTCGTGATTGCAGAGGAAAGAAAAGAGGAAGAAGACGGGTGTAGTTTCTATTAGCTATGATAGAGGAAAGATTACAATTCCCTAATTGTAATCGCCATTAACAGACATCACCGGTTGATAAGAACTAAATGCTCTAGGGATCCAAAGCAGAATATATAATGAAAGGGCTTGCGGTAGGTTTTATAATACACATGCAAATTGAATGTATTTAAAGTAGCTAACACTCAAATAAAAACGTACATAAATTTTATATATATATATATATATGTACTAGGGGTGTTGAAAATTTGTTCAGTCCGACTAAGAAGGGATTAAAAAACCTATATTTGGTTAGATTTTAGGAAGTGGGTCAGGAATAGAACTTTTAAGGCGCCATCTTCGTATTTATATAAATATAAACACATATATAAGGCAACCAAAATTTAAAAAATATATTTGCAATCGTTTTTTCTCATATCATCAGATAGTTTTCTAAAGATTACAGCTATAAAATTTACTTAAACTGGAAAAGCCTGTGGAAATTTCTGAAAGTCATCGATCATCCAGAGTATTTCTTTAGCATTTTAATCATGATCTTAAAGCGTTGTCCGTAGGTAGAAAAAGAAGGCGATATCATTAATTAAACTTCCATTGAACCCCCACCCCAACGTACACCCTCACCAACAAATTTCATGTGATAAATATATATAGACGTAATGGTAGGTGGCGCCATCATGGAAATTTTAGACTTAATACGATAAGGGGAGTTAGTGTGAACACTCCGCCAATAAACGGAGTTCGAACGGAACATGATAATAGGTGCTGGATAGGATATTTCATTTCTGAAATTGTGGATACATTTGAAATTCCTCAGTGTCAAGTATCTACTAAAAATACATGATGGAAAACATTACCGCCAACCGTGGACAGCATATACCCGACCACAAGTCTTAAATGCTCGTGACCAGAGGCGTCTGACTGAAGTTGTCTGCAGTAACTGACTAGCGACACTGGCTCAAATGACATCTACATTCAATGCTGGAGGCACCAGAGTCATATTCAGCAGGTCAGTGCAGTGTTAGTATCAATAGGATATGAAAGCAGAAGACCCACTAATGTGTCCATGTTAACACGACAACACAGGACAGAACACTTCACATGGGCTAATTGCAAACTGAAGGACTGGCAACGCGTGACATGATCTGATGAATCACGGTTCAAGTTGTTTCAAGGTAAATGTAGGGTTCAGGTGTGACACAACACTCATGAAGGCATGGACCTCAGTTACAAGGCGCCGTGCAGGCTAATGGCGATTTCATAATAGCATGGGTGTTCATATGGAATAGAATGTATTTGTTGGTCCGCCTAAACACACCATTGACTGGTGTGTGACCATTTGCACTATGTACCCTAAATAATGATGAACTATTCTAGCAAAATTATGTATTATATCATCGTGCCTAAGTTACCCAGAATTAGCTTGAAGATTACTATGAAAATTTCCGATGAATGAGGTAGTCACTACGTTCGCCCGACATGAGCCCAATTTTCACATTTATTTAGTGGGGAGATCCTGCAGAAACAAATATCAAAGAGCTTTGGACAGCTCTTGAGACAATATAACTCAACATCTCTTCAGAATTGCTGCAACATTAAATTACTGTACTTTACCAGATTACAGGAAGTTCGATAGAGAGCTGCAGAGCACATGAATCTGGGTGGAGGGGAGTGTTTTTTCCTTTCTTAGTGTAGGTTACTATTGTATTGGATTTCTTTTGTAGGAGTCCTATTTGCTATGTTGTCCTCTCAGCTACCTTTTTTACCAGCTCTAGTGTAAGGTCAGTCTCAGAGAAATTTCTCCCACAGACAGAGATTATTCGTATCTATTGCGATCATATCTTTAACCAGGCTATCACGAAGACCACGTAATTCACAGTCGTGACAAAAATCATCAAAAGATTTCACTTCATCCTGGCGAGAAGTGAGAAATTTGAAACGTGATAGTGTTACATTTCTTTCTAGAGTTACACAGTGTTCCTTGAATTTACACGTAACAATATCATAATTGATTTCTTAATCTTCAAACGAAACTCAAATGATTATATATCAAGAATAACAATAAAAATCATGTTTTAACTGCATTGGATTTCGTTTAGTTTTTCAGTGGCTCATGTTTGAAAAATATCTTTTGTTCAGAGGTTAACATGTGAAAAGTCAAGAGGTCCGCGGAGAGCATGTTGAGAAGCCATATTGACATTCAACATTTAAGGTAGGCGTACATTGGAATGATTAGGAGTGGCGTTATAATTCTGACATGTTGAGCGAAGTTCTTAAATATAAAACGTTTGGACTTAACCAGAGTCTTAGATGAACTTGGGACCTGAAAGAAAATTAATCACGAACAAGGATAAAAAGATTAACACAGATTAAGATCCACGTAACTTTATTAACGAGACTCTATGGCAGTGTGTGTGTGTGTGTGTGTGTGTGTGTGTGTGTGTGTGTGTGTGTGTGCGCGCACGCGCATTTAAGCGGTTACATTTAACTGTTTCAACAGTAAAAGGGTGGGACCGAGATGCAAACCTAGCAGCACGCTTAGATTCATGCAGTTGGGGTACAAGTGAAAATAGCTCATCAGAGCAGATGACATGGAAATATTTGTAGAAAAGACAGAGGGAAGCCACATCACGTCTTCTGTGAGAAAGTGACTGAAGTCAAGATGCCAGGTCAGGACCTATCACATTGCATCCGAGTCTTTGGATTTTGTTGAGAACTTCAAGATGAACAGCGGGGCACCAGACCATATATGACAACAGTATTCCATTCATGGACAAATGGCAGATTTGTAGATTTGAAGGATGGACTCAGACGAGAAAAACTTTCTGGCGTGACACAGAAAACCAACTTTTTTTGCGGTACCGGAAGTTCTTTCTTCTCTTCGAGAGCGAATCTAAAGGGAGATTACTACATCAACAATGTGTACATGGAAATTATGTATATATTTGTTTTATCTTTTAGTGTGTTTGTGCTGTATTGTCTATGTATGTTGCAATAGGTTTAAAATCGGATTATGTGACTGTGACAGGATTGTGTAGATCAACTGGAAGACATATGAATGTGAGCAAGAATTTTGGTACTGACTAATAGGGGATTAGTATGTCGCAAAGAAGATTGTGTTGTACAAATATATCAAGAATGACCTATCTTGAAACTCATCATTAGAAATCATTTTATCTGTGCTTGAATACCGATTACTGGCACTTGTAAAAATATATGCCAGCTTCAACCTTGTACTTGTAAAATCTACATTATACATTGATACAAACACCTTTTGCTATTCATCGAAAATTTCTACTTTGGTATTTCTATTTTGATATGACCATTATTTATCCTTTGTTAATTGGTCTTATACTTTCGACATAAATGTTTTTGTCTGTGATTAAATGCCTGCATTTAAAATGAAAGATCACAATCGAGTCTCGTATAATCGGATTGGAAAGAGAGGGGTGTGATATCAATATTTGAGTTACTTCATAATCAACAATCCTGACTTTGAAATCTTCACATGAAATAGTATTTCTTTTGCGTATGTTTGCACAGAATTCAGCGTATTCATCGTTTCCCACGTTTGACTGCAGTCATGATATGTGCAAGGGATGTTGGATTGCCTTAAAATTGCTGTTCATCGAATTCAGACTAAACGTTGAAATTAGCCTGACGCTGAGGCTTTCTAATCTTTGTTTAGAATTTACCAATTTTTCATCGACTTTACAATGCAGTTATCTTCGATTTGTATTAACTTTGAAGTTAGATTTTTCATCAATGCATTATTCTTATTAAATAAACTGCTAAATGAAAACGAATATGATTTTCAAAGAAAGAACGGTTTTCAGGGACAGTGGGCGATCATAATGAATATTTTTAAAATACTAATTGTAAAAAATAAAAAAAGAACAGCATTTGATGATCATTTTAAGAGAACACATTTGTTTATTAAACGAAAGGGGTTTTTGGATTTGTTAGAAATCAAAGTCATCTATATGAATATGTCAAGATTCAAAACAAAATCTCCTGGAATTTCCGACTATTGAACC
Source organism: Acanthosepion esculentum (assembly GCA_964036315.1). Classification (NCBI taxonomy): domain Eukaryota; kingdom Metazoa; phylum Mollusca; class Cephalopoda; order Sepiida; family Sepiidae; genus Acanthosepion; species Acanthosepion esculentum. The sequence goes on from OZ038506.1 coordinate 66,653,978, forward strand.
ATCCGACCAAATGCTCTTATTGTCGCCTTATTGTTTGCATTGGCTCAGCAGTGTGATTACACAATCTGGCCTGGTGCGCCTGCTATTCATCTCAAGGTTATTGACAAAATCCAAAGAAAGATCTGCAATTCAATCGATCCTGACTTGGCATCTCGACTTCAGTGGCGTGGCTTCCCTTTGTCTTTTCTACAAATATTTTCATGGCAACTGCGTCGATGAGCTTTTTCTCTGCTGCCCCGACTACATGAATTTAAGTGTGCTACTAGATTGGCATCTAGGTTCCACCTATTTACTGTTGAAATAGCTAAATGCAGCCGCTACTTCTACTCCAACAGTTTCTTTTCTCGAACTTTCCGCCTGTGGATCGCTTTTCCGTTTACTTGCTTCCGAGATAACTACAATATTAAAAAAATTAAATGCAACGTAAATCGCCATCTTCAGCCTTCTTATTCCACTTCATCTTTTGCCCTTTCCTCAACCCTCCCTATACTCAGTATTTTTCTCACTTTCATACCCTGTAACTCCCTGCGTACAAGTGGCATTTCCACCTTGCTTGGAGTGAAATGATTTTTAAAAAAAATCACATACGAATGCGCACACACGCATTTAATGCATGACGATAGTTATTCGGTTATAGAATTGGCTAGAAAAACAAAAAGAATTGATGTTCATTTAAAATGGGCTTATTATACATCCTGATTGTGTCTCGGGGATATAAGCTGTCAGTGATCTTTTTTTGGTCAGCTCTGAAGCTGTTGAGTGATGAGAAAACTTTATGATGCAAGAAAACTAAACGTGAAATAAAAAACGAAAATGGTTCGAGTCTTTGAAATTATGGTAAGCCTAATCTAAAGAGACAGGCAAAGACAAGCAATTAAAGAAAAAGTCGCCATTCAAATAAACCAACATAAAACTAATAAAGAATCAAACAAAATTAAGCAAAATGTGTTAATTATTCATTAGCACTGCTTCGGCGGATGATAACGTTCAGCACATACTGATTTTATACTAGTCAAGCCGTGAGCAGTAAAGAATAGACTTCTGGACTTTGTCGCGGTATCAAATTTTTCCACCCATTGTCAATTCTATTTGATGAAGAATGGCAACGAAGCCATTTTTTAAAATAATGTAACTATCAATGGCAAGTGAGAAAATCCATTAGCCACTGTTGTCACTGCCCACACCTGAGCCCAACTGAATTTTCTTAATTGTTGTTTTGAATTTGGGGACAAATTAAATCAGTGACGCATGTCATTAGTCAGACGTTTGTTAACGTTTGTTCAATTTGGTTGTGCATCAAAACAATTGATTTACGTCGATTTTGATAATTTTTATCCACCATTATCCAGCTTCTTGTATCGATCATGTGTGACAAACTTGCCTTTTTTGTGTTAAATCAGTTATCCTTTTAATAGTTTTCGGTTTGTGTACATTCTCTCTTCTGCTCGTTTTCAACACAGGCTATGGTTTTAATGATTTATAGAGACAATGATAATGGTTGAAAAAGATTAAGTCATCGAAAGAGAATAAGATATGGAGAGACATAATCACCCCCCATGTCTTGAATGAAAATGACATAAAATAATATTGTAGAATATTCCCTAGAGCAAAAGTCAATGTCGGGATTTGCTGTTTTTATTGTTTTATTTTTTTTTCCAACGAGATCTCTCTTCAAACATTCAGCTGACGTCATCTTACAATACTGAACATTCAAGATGAGCGTTTTCGAACTAGTGAAGTAAATGCTGCGAACGTTAATATCAAAGAAAAAGTTGTAAGACTAAAATGTGAAAATATTTATTTTTCATCTCAAGGGTTTGATAATTCCAATTCAAACTATAACAATAAGCCATTGATTCTAAATCTAAAACATTTTTCTTTTCAGAAATAGTGCTTCATTTTTATTATTATCAAACATGAATGAATTACTTTCTTTTTTTCTTTGTACAGAACTGTTATGATTTGGATATTGGTCACACTATAAGTCGAAAAAATTAAGATTTATTTGAAATATAGTCTCAATATTTCGTGGCTAATATCTCAGCGGAAATAATCAATTGTTCTTGTTTGGTTTCAAATCCGTCTTCTCATTCTTTGATGCCCTGATCCTAAATCTAAAACGAAACTTACCTAATATATTAGTTTGTACCATCACTGCAAAATTATACTGCATCCCAAATGAACTTAGCTCTGCTGATTGTTGGTATACTGAACGTTATGTCACTATGTAACGATACAACGAAGCCCTTTCTCAGCTTTTCACTAACAAAATACATGACTCCACGTCGGGTCTCTATTCTGGTTCCCGTCGACGTGCATAAAATTTGGGACACCTCCCTTACGCGTTCATCAGGAAACTAAAGATGAAAGTGTACGCCACTTTGAGAAAGTAAAACACGAATCCTGTTTACTATATATTCAGTTGTTTATTTCAGAAAGTCACTTGTACTGTCCGGGTGGGTATGTAGGTGACACTTGGGGCAACTACTGCCACATCAGTCGTTTCCTTTCAACCAGCGAGAATTCTGACCCTGTCCTACCACCGCCCATCCCATCAGGACGTGTGGTTTCGGAACTCACTACACCGACAAACTGTCCGTCTCTGCCAATGCCAACTGTGACAGTTTATATAAGCCTGTGAACGGAAATATCCAATGCTCGGTTTGTTGTCACTTGATCTCAAAGTTTTTCATTTATTTTATTCTCTTTTGCTCTAGTAGGTGGCTGCTTTTGGAGATCCCATTTAACAGACTTCACCGATGGTCATCGAAACACAAAATTAAGTATCTCCACTAATTCACCGAAGAAAAGAGTATACCAGGATGAAAAAATGACCCAAATTTGATGAAAACATAGTTTTATCATCAAAATGTTTATATTATTATTATTATTATTATTATTATTATTATTATTATTATTATTATTCAGAGGAAAGACCAAAGTATTTTTTTATTATTTTATATATAAAAAAATGATCTCTTCTAGCACGTTAGAAATTTTGGTTAAAAATCTTGTCTTTTTGCGTTGGCGGGTTTGCTAAAGATTAGTATTAGAAAATTTAGCGTCCTTTTCGGCGTTAAAAACACATTATTTTGGAAATTTTTGCAAAAATCACATAATTGTTGGGTTTTAATGAAACTTTCAAAACTTATTCACAAATGAATGAACTTATTTGAAACATGTTTTTTGGAGTCATGGTAAAAATATTTTTTACATCTGTTACCCAACCACCCCTCTTACTTAATTTTATGAAAACTCGAGAAATTCGACGGCGTATCTTTTGTTGATTATATTAGTTAAAAGCAGAACTCTTTGAAGAATATAAGTCATCCACACTTTTTGTAAAATCGAATCACCCTGTTACTTAAAATCAGCTCTGAATTGTAACATACAAACCCAATAAAATAAGATTTTAATAGCTTTTATGAATAATATATGTTAAGGACAATATTGTCTGAAGCCAAAATATTTTTCCGATGAAAAATGAATCTTTACAAGAATTTGTAAAATATTTTTCAATTTTAAATACAAAATTTGATAAAGTTGTTAAATATTTCAAAATTAGCTTTCAAGCCATAGGGTTTAGGGAATGCTGTCATTATTTAGATCTAACTTTTTAGATTATAAATTTGAAAGCTCATTACAATTTGCGATCCCCGCTTATATTAAAAAAGAATTTAACATTATTTTTGTGTCTGCATGAAAACATTTATTCCAAATATATGGATGATCGGACATGACATTAAAATGTCACGCGTGTTAAGAGATAATTTCCCTGACGGCAATAATATGCCCTCAGAAAATTTGCGTTTTCTTTTTGCGAGTCCGTATTGAAGAATTCTTTGACTGATTTTTTTTTACGTCCTATTTCACTAAATATTTTTAATTTAATTTTTTAAATATAACTAATTTATTGTTTTCAGTGAAAGATATACTGCAATTATTAATTAATTATTTTCTTTTTTAGTTTCAGTTCTATTGACGGAAACAAAGGGAATCATATTCTTCAGGCTTTGGACATATTAAGACAGAAATCATTTGCATAGCAGGATTTTTTATTTTGACACTTCTGTTGTTAGTGGACTATGATTAAATAAAATAAGTGTAAATGATTACATAATTAATACAAAAATTTCACATTTTCATAACTGTCATTTTAATACTTTTTTAATACTAAAAACTTTTTAAAATACTTTTAAAATTATTTTTAATACTAAAAATAAGGAAACAACACAAATAACATTTCATAAAGGAGAAAGGTACTTATTAGGTAATAATAATAATATAAAAATTAATAAGAAATAAAAATAATACCATACAAATCTCATGAGATGTACGTAAACATTATAGGTACCTCTCTTATGAAATTTTATCTCACTCTCAGTTATGAAATTTTTCATTTATTTTATTGTAAGTTTTTTAAATTTTATTTTTCCAGAAAACACCTTCAAACGTAAGGCTATAAAAAATCAATAAAATATTAGATTGCTGAAAGTATTTGTTATTTTTTAAAAATTACTGGGGAGTTAAATTAGTTCACTTAAAATTTGAAGAGATTGTATCACTTCTGTGCTTCCGTCCGATAACTTCTTCTCTGACCTGAACTGTCAATACATCAATGTAACTGTCACCTTAAAAACAAGTCACCGCAGTTAAGACATGCTTCTCTTATTGTAAACTACATTTTTCTTCTAAAAAAACTAAAAAAGTAATGTTTATTTCAAATTAGATTAAATAAACTTAAAATTTTTCTCAAATAACTTTTGAAAAAGGTATAATTTATTGTTATCATATTTTTAAACGGAGAATTTAACTTTTTGTTTTCAAATTTCTCAAAAATGGCGGACATTATCGATTTTAATGGTATTCCGCTGAAAAAACCCCAAAATTTCGAATGTTCTAAAAAGGATGAAAACATATTTAATAAAATAATAAAAATACTTTGGGCTTTCCTCTAAATAATAACATAGACATTTAGACGATAAAAAAATGTTTTCATCAAGTTTGGGGCCTTTTTCATCATGGTATGCTGTTTTTTTAATGGGACAGTAGTGATACCTAAACAAAACACTAAGAAAGATAATATTTTCTATCCTCTTCTATAGAGGTATCTAGTCATAGTCACAAATATATATCGATGTTACCAGATCTAAGTAAAGAATAATTTATCAGCCTGATTATGGGCCAAACAACAGCGAAAAAAAAAACAAGACAAATTCAACAAATTATGAATTAAAAGATGCTGAAAGCTTATTAAAAACGGTTAAATAGAATTTTCTGGCACGATAACGTATTAAACAGAATTTTGAGTAGTCATGTTGAAAAGTTTATATAGGATATAATTGAATGAATTCAGGTATCCTTCGTTTGGATGATAGAATGAAAGTTTTAATTCAGGAATTCTTATCCATGATTTGTTAAAAAATCAAAACAAAACAAAAAAATAGCAATTCAGTAATCAACGGGAAATAAAAATAGGGACAATCATTACTATTTTTTATTTAAGTGACGATTTCTCGTCACATTAAATTCTATTTCCAATCAGGGCGGTAAATAGCGTCATTCCCATATATCACAGTATATACATATGGGTCGTTGAATGCATTCATCAGGCCAAGATCTGGAGGTTAATTAAATTAATGTCTTTCTAAAACTTCTTAGAACGGAGTAGAACTCGACCGCTTAAATTCAAAACTATATTGCCTATGACATGTCCAGAGATTTTATAATTTTACCAGGTCATCCCATCAGTTCTGTCCGAATTTTGAATAAAGAAAACAAGTGACCAAATGTTACATTTAATTACAGATTCAATCAACAATGTATTTTCCCTGATTATCTATGATTGCTTCCATCTATTAACAAGCTTATTAATTCCATTACTGTAAAATTCTTTTGGCTTTGATTCGAAGAACTCACATATGTCAGTTTTAACCTCTTCCTGTGTTACAAAAGCTGTTTCTTCCAAATGATTCTGTAAGCTACGAAACAAATGGTAGTCTGAAGTAGCAAGGTCGGGAGAATAGGGTGGATGAGGAATTTTCTCCCAACCAAGTTCTTCGATCTTTTGTGACGTGATTCTTGCTGTGTGTGGTCGCGCATTGTCCTGATGAAACATCACCCGTTTTCGATTCACTAGAGCAGGTCGTTTTTTCCTCAAAGCTTGGTTTAAACGCTCTAATTGCTGACAGTATATTTGAGCATTAATTGTTGCATTAGGTGGTAAAAATTCAAAGTGGATTATTTCTTGGCAATCCCACCAGATTGAAAGAACCTTTTGCCCATGAAGTTCCCTTCTCGGCTGTGGCTGGGGTCCTTCCCCTTTACCAAGCCACTGTCTACGACGCTTAACATTTCGATAAAAGATCCATTTTTCGTCGCCAGTCACAAGTCTATCCAAAAAAGGTGAAACAAGTTGGCGAGAATGGAGAGAAGAGCAGATGTCAACTCGGGATTTGAGGTTGTTTTCAGACAATTCATGAGGCACCCATTTTCCAAGTTTAGGAACTTTTCCAAGTTGTTGAAGATGATGAACAGTTGTATGGTTTGAACTGAGAACCACTGCCAATTCCTCAACTGATAAAGCAGGGTTTTCTTCAAGGGCTGCTTCAAGAAGCTTTTCATCAAACTCAACTGGACGTCCGGTTCGATCTTCATCTTGAAGGGTGAAATCTCCACCTCTGAATTTTGCAAACCATCTTCTGCAAGTTCTTTCATTCACACATTCCTCTCCATAAACTGAGTGAATGTTTCTAGCCGCTTCGGCTGCTGAGTTTCCTTTCTTGAACTCATAAAGCATTATGTGCCTCAAATGATTCTTGGGTACTTCCATGTTAGCAGGGTTTTAATCAAACAAAATTTAATTTTATTTTTCTCTGAAATAAAATTTGATCAGTTTAAATGCATCTAAACATAAAAATAATGTTCAGCTCCATTAGACATTATATAATACTCTTTAAATTTCGTTCATTTTAACAAAAAAGTTAAAATTCGGACAGAACTTATGGGATGACCTAATGAAAATCCATAAAAAATCCATGCATTATATATATATATATATATATATATATATATATATATATATATATATATATATATATATATATAATTCTTATCCCTATATTTTAAACATGATGGCTGTATAAAGATCATGTGTCTGTAAATGTAAAGACAAGTCAGTTAAAAGTGGGCGTGTCTACAAATATATTCTCTCTCTCTCACACACAAACACACAGACACGCGCGCGCGCGCACACACGCAAACACACACACACGGAGGTGGTAACGTGCCTCACCACGTCTGTGTGTATGTACAAAGATATCACGTGTTTTAAGTCTAGTATGCCTTAAAAGGTATGAAAGCGCACATATGCGTTATGTTACATCTTTACGTCATTAGTGAATGCAATTATAACAATATGAAAGAATATGGTTTTAAAATTCGTTAAAGATTTTGCCATATTCTGGTCTGAATTATTTTAGCGGCGCGTGACGAGGAAACTGCAAACAATCACAAGAAAATGTAAAAGAAAAAAGTAAAAAAAAAAAGTAGGCAACAAATGAAACTCGGCTTGTAATGCGTTCTTGTTAATCTCCTCGATCAGTTTTATTCGCTTTTCGTCAAAGCGCAATGTAAGGATTCACAAGACGGGAATCTCGTTAGTTCCACTTGAAGATAAGACTTATGGGTAATGCTGCTACTAACTGTCGGCCCACTTTGTTCTCACCCGTAAATGTGCTTTTTTTTTTTTTACAATTTATTATTATCTATACGTATAAATGAAAATCTGTCTCCTGTCACCCCCGAGATTATTAAGTTTTATCTTTTCATAAGGGAAATATAGTCATTTAGAAGGTAGAAGGTGGATGCTACAAATAATACCTGATCATTTAATCTGTTGGAGCTGACGCTCACATGAGGTGCTGAAAAATGTTCGGTTCAGCCAAGAAGCCGTTTCTCTGCAAAACTCTGATGTCTGTTCATTGGGTTAGATTTTAGCAAGTGGCTTAGGTTGAGAATCTCCCCCCCCCCACACACATATGTTGATTGACTTAAAAATCTGAAATGTAGTTATTCAAACATTCAGTAATTTATGAAAATTTTCTAAGCAGTAACAATAATAATGATAATAATAATAATAATAACAATAACAATAACAATAATAATAATAACAATAAAAATAACAATAACAATAATAATAATAATAATAATAATAATAATAATAATTCACACTGCTGCTAACAAGTTTGCTTTTAGGTTACCTCTTGTGGCTTAAGAAAATAAATCGGTCATTTGTTCTTTTCATTGACAGGCTGTATTCAATACTTTTCGGAGTATCCTTGCATTTCCGAACGGGCTTTTTTGTAATGTTTTTTTTTTTCAATTGTTTTTTTTATTCAACATTCTAATGCACCAATGATTACTGATATTTTAATTACTTTCTTTGTCAATCCTTCCCAAATGTTCATCACAGTAGTTGTCGTTCTTTTCTTGGCTTTCAATTCTCTTGTCAAATGGACAGAAGACTTCTACTAGGTGTTTGTCCAGTAGAACTATAGTCTGTATAGGAATATAACATCGTATTTTCAATCCAGCACTTTTTAATGCTATTTTTCACCACTATACAAGGGCCAAGAGCCACTCAAGGTTACTGAATGAGGTTGTTTTATGGACGTAAGAGTTATAGATTATCAGTATATGTAGGATAATTGTTGAGAGAGAATTGAAGAGGTTAAGATTGCAGTGGTTGGTGAAGCATGTTCTCAGGAGTGTTCCATAAAGCAGCGGCTCGTGAGAGGAAGTTGTTCTTCTTACCAGTGAAATGTGAAGGGAATGAGGAGGGTTCGCCCTTGTATAAATGGCGTGGCGGGTCTTGGCTGTAAAGGTCTGAACCGGTGAGAATAAGGAATATAGCTTGTTAGAACACATTCCATAGAAATATCAATATAGTTCTAGACATTGCGTCTATTGGAAAGGGGTGGTAGGGTGGAAAATAATTCATTATCAACACTGTCGAGGATGGAAAGAGGAATAGCAGCTCCAGCCCCAGATATAGTAGCAATACTTCATTTTTGGTTTAATATGACTCTTGTAAAGGTCATGTCAGGTGGAGTCAGGTACTTTCTGGAGCGGCGTAAGGAGCTGGCAGCGTTTTTAGCGATAGTTCTTATATGTCAGCCCTACTATTCTTCTGGGTGAACCTGAGTCCCAAAAGACGCGCAAAGCAATTTAGGGTCTTCTCGGTGGTGATGAAAAGTTACTAACATGGTTTTTGAAGTATTGAAAATTATAAGCCAGTCTTTTTATCCATTGAGCTTGCTCATGTGGAAAATCAGCTGCTAGCTCTGGTCATTTCAATTTTTGGAGGTGTATCTATAAACTGTGGTATCATCTGTATATATATTTACTATCGATAGGCAAATCGTTAAGCAGACAGAGGGTAGGACCGATGAAAGAAAGCTTGTGAAACACTCACCTGTATTGATGTCATAGGCTACAGAAGCTTGACTATTGTCAACCTAATAGTACGGACTTTAGGATTGGAATATTTCAAAAAGTCCTCACATAGCTTTCGACACCTTGTCAAAGGCCTTTGAGATATCTAAAGCGATCGTGTTGAATTTATTATAGAGTGCTTCACTGATTTTGACATCGGCAGTGCACTTAAAAAGCAAAAATCCACACTTTTTTTCACACAGGATATTGTTCTGTTGAGGTGTTCAGCGACCTTTTGTGATCACATGTTCATAATGCATGTCATGACATTCAAAACTGGCATTGAATAATGGTAGCAGTTTTATCATGCCATCATTTGTTGTTCTCATTCTAAGTCATGTACTTGTATTTTGATACATTATGCCTGTCTCATCTCCCCCCCCCCACACGCACGCACATTATACAAGACTCCGAAGTGCTGGCCTTATCAACATTCACTTTTACCCAGTATCTTGAATGCCTGATTCTGAGCTGCCCCAGTTTTCTTCTTCAAATATTCTTTTTTTGATTCATCACCACGTTGCAATAGTATTATTTTTCTCTGAATACCTCTACCATAAACGATACAGTCGATATTTAGCAACTAGCTTTAGCAATCTAGCAACTAGCTTATTTGAAGAAGGAGCGCTTTATAAAAGTAATTTATATTTGAAGTAAATTAATTTTTCTAATGCTCTACGGTGAATCAACTCCTTTCTCTTGTTGGCGATTTTCTTATAATAGTAGCAAGAGTCTCGAGATAATGGTTTATGGATTTGGTTATAAAGAGAGTAAAGATTGAACAAAATACGAATACATCAACCTTTGACAATCTTGACATATTAGTCTTTCCTGGTAATTGTACAATTTAATGTTTTCCCTCCCGGGTTAAATCGTGGTAAAAATCATGATCAATACAACGTTTTTGACAAAATCGTATGTTTTTCATTCTAAGTATAGCTTTACCGATGTATATTTTTATAATGCTTTCTGTGTTGTTTACCCATATTCTTAAGAACATTTATTATTCTCTTATGTTGGTTGTCTTTTCAGAGGGCAGAAGACAAAAGAAAGGACGACTTGAGAATGTCGCTAAATGCACTTTCCAAACAGCTCCAAAAATTTCATTCATTCAAACACTTGATGCTTTTGAACCACAAAATTCGTGTTGTATCGAGGCGATGCCATTGCATAGAGTCCGAATTAACAACACACCAACAACGCAGCAGAGAAAACAACTGGTATGTTCAAGGAAAAAAACCAATTGCCATATTTCTAGCAAAAAACATAGCGCAGCGGCCATGACAAGCCATAAGAGAGTTATGTCTTCCCCACCAAACGAACTGAAGGTTATCACCACGGAAAAGAATGAACTGACAGAGAAAGTTGATTTTCCTGATCTTCCTAAACCGCCTCCCCCATCTCCTCAGATGTTATCTAATTTCAATCGTGGGCCAAGTTCTCATCAGTTATTTGATTTGAATGAGTCGGAATGTATGTTTTTGTTAGAAAAGCCCAAAACAATTTCTAACTTAGAACCAGCAAACGATAAGCTTATGACGTCAAAGGGCATGCATCAGTTATAAGATGAGACACCAGGAAAGAAAAGTATACGAAATATTTGAAGCCTGAATTTGGATTTTAGGTTAAATGTTTATATATACAGGGCGATTGAAAAAGTAACTCCCTATTTTATCTATGATGGACTCTTCCGTCTAAGTAAAATATTTACAAGACGGGAGTGTCCATCATACATAAAATAGGGAGTTACTTTTCAATCACCCTATATATATATATATATATATATATAGATAATATTAGTAGTCAATATACATACATAAATTTCCAAGAGGATAGAATCCAGGTAGAACTCAATGTCCAGGACAGAGTAATAATATATTTATAATGTGTTGTTACCTATATATCTTGGATCACTAACATCGGACTTGACATTTAAATGGAATGACTTTTATGATTATCTATATATATCATTGTCTGTGTTTATGTGGTGCTCTATATATTTTTTGATCATTTAATTTGTGTTAGCGAACTTTATTCATATGTTGGTATATGTGTATGTGGGTATGTAGGTAAAAACTTTTCATAAATAACTGATATACAAAATCTAATAGTTTTCTGATATTTTTATATACCTAGGTATATATGTAGACTTAAGAGATATATACGCGTTAATCACTCTGTGGGTTTAATATGATTAACGTTTTCTCTCTCAGTAGTTTTTTTTTAAGTATAAATTACTTTAATTCCACCCATCTATTTTTATATGTTAAATGTATGCATGGATGGATGTGTGTTTTTTTACCTTTTACCCTTTAATTATATATATATATATATATATATATATATATATATATATATATATATATATATATATATATGGATGTATGTATGTGTATGTGTATTTATATATGTATATATATATGTGTGTATGTATATATGTATGTATGTATTTATATATGTATGCGTATATGTATAGATAGATAGATACGTTGTATATTTGTTTAGATGAGTGTGTGTATGTATATGTATGGATGTGTGTAAGGTTTTATGTAGATATGTTTATGTGCACTTATGTGTACGTCTATGTGTATATATGTGTATGTGTATATGTATGCATGAGTGTATGTGTATTGATATATATATATATGTGTGTGTGTGTGCACACGTATATGTATGTATGTGCGAGTAGATATAGATATGTTGTTGTGTATGTGTGTATCTACGTATGTGTTTTTGGGCATATAAATAGTAGGTCCTTACTAGTTTAAATATTAGTTGAATCTTATATGTTTATGTTAAATTTGTAACCTGTAGGTGATATTACTTGCTTGTCAAATTTTCTTTATTACACATCGGTTCTCTTATAAATGCCCTTCGATTTTAGTTTGGCCTCTCCCCTATCATTTTCTTCCTCTCTCTCTCTCATCTTCTGGATTTTAAGTTTAGATCATATCGTTTTTTATTGTGCGTAGTGTAACCAAAAATGTATACACACGTTTCCGGTGTCTGTTTTTTAATTTTAATTTAGGTCTGCGATTCGGTAGCGAATTATGCATCGAAAAATAATTCATATTTATCTGTATCTCACTCATTTAAACCGTTATTTAACTCCTCTCTTTAAAACTTCTCTCTATTAAATTTGAATACCCCACCTTCACCTTTAGGCCTTCCTATTCTTCTTTCTTCTGTTACACCTCTCTCCAGAGCTTTCATACAATTCACCTTTACACTTGTTCTCCACTCCTACACTTACACTCTCACTAAAGATTTGTTTTTTATACCCGGAGTTATATTTTCCGATTTCTTTTTGAATTTGTAGGTTTGATGAATTGGATCGTGATTACGATTCCAATGTAATTAATTATAACCATGGAATATTAGTGTTTGAGCCTTTTATTATATATATATATATATATATATATATATATATATATATATATATATATATATATATATATAAAAACATGCTTTGTCGAACATTCTTTTATATTTTCCGGTTGGTGTACAAGTAGCTGAATTTACCAAGGAACTCTTCAAAGCTCATATTTTGTTCAATAGAAGTCTGTATATAAAAACAAAACCCTAATATCAATTGCAACAGAGAAAAAGTTTTAATTTCATGTTGGTATTTTTATAAACATTAGAATGGTTAATTTTGACGGCTTGATGAAAAGCATTCGGAATTGGTTAAGGATAGGGGGTAAAATATCATAAACTGAGATCGCATGTTTCTTTGGTGATCAGACAAAGATTTTTGCAATTTAGCTGGGAAATGTTCACCATCCGCTGTGTTTACCATAAATTGCACCTTTGCTGTCTTAACATTTATTCTGCTCTTAGCAGAATTCTTAAAATGAAGCCATTTCAAGTCAGTAGAAGACTGAAAAATGCGTTGAGAACAGTTGTTTGCCGATAAAGATAAAAAAAAGTCTGGAAGGATGGAATTATGAAGTTGTCTGAAATATTGCTGAAAAAAGTGAATTAAAAAATTAAATAATAAAGTTTATGTTGAAAGTGTTTGATACTTTTAAACAAATTTGCTGAACTATTCTTAGTCCCGTTTATAATCAGTAGAATTTATTAGATTGACTTGGTTAAATATTTTCAGAAAATATTTCACGTTTAAGTGTAGCGAAAACAAATAAATAAAAAATTTCGGTATTTTTATGACAACTTTTAATTTTGAAGGATGAATCCATGACTTTAAGTAGACAAAATAAATATATTCATCAAATCGAATGCAAGTGGCGAAAAATAAAAATAAATGTGACTGCATGAGAAGGGGAGTAGTAAGAATCTTTCAATTTCTGCCATTGTTTGAGTAAGCATTAAAGTAATTTTCTAAGATTATGGACTCATTGAATCGTTGGATCTTCCATTTAATGCGTAACCGTCAATAATTTTTTCTTTTAATATTCGCATTAAATAATATCCGATAAGTTCTCGGCGGAATTACTTGGAAAGATTTTCAAAAATCGAAATAAATATGCTGTAAAGATATAACACAAAAATGTTCATGCACAGAAACATTATGTAAATTAAAAACAATTTTCTGAATAAACTATTTTTGTTTTGGTGTAGGAATGTGTCCATTGAATTCGAAAAAGACTGCCCGATGTGTATTAATTATAACAAGTAAGCTGGAAACAATTGTATTCTTCATATAGTGCTTCTTCAAGTAGCATCAACACTTGAGTGGACTTTTTCAAATTTGGCTTTCTTTTCCTGTGCTCAGTCAGAAGCTCTTCTGTTGATTAAGAGAAAAGACAAAATAGTAGATAAACAGCTTTATAGTGGAACATAGCATAAATAGAAATTGTTTCAACGAAAATAAGTCTTTTTAAATAAGAAATCTCTGATAAGTAGAGAATAGAAACAAAAAGAATGATATTATTATTTGTAATCAATTCACTGAAATACTGATAAATAAAACACAACGATCGTTTGTGCTTTTTGGGAATAATTTGTTTTAAATTTTTCTTTGACCATTCAGTTAGTTAAGTGCCATACTTGGACAATTATGTCTCTTCGATTCATGACTGATTAGGGTAGGCAGAAGATTTTTCCGTGGTAGACTTTCTACAGTAAAAGGCCACAGGAACCTAATCTGTCTTGCTATTCAACCCATAGCTGGGGGAGAAGAGATGGATTCATACTTTTACCAAGAATATTTGTGCCTAAGTCAATGTAACGAACCCGACTAACATTCGAACACGGCTCTCCAATTTCGCATTCCGTGCCGTTATCCATTACACCACGCCACACGACACCACGCCACACGGCACCACGCCACACGAAACGTCTCCTTTAAAGATTATTATTTATAAAAATAGAAAACAGGATTCAAATCAAAAGCAAGAGTCAACCATGGAAAACCCATCCAGTAACAATAATTCAGTAAATGAATAATTATAATTGAATATCGAGATAGATTTTGCTATTTAAGCTGATTGAACCAGGTGACTTATGACTGACACCGAAGTGATCAGTAGATTGTGATAACTAGCAATTTCTTTGAAGCATATTGGGACGAAATGACTCATTAGCGATTAAGAAATCAGTGGTGTAAAATCTTGGGCTCTATTAACAAATAATAAGAGTTGTTTGCATTCCAGGCACAGGATCTGCGCTGATCGCGAACAGTTAGGTTTCGAGTGGCTAAAAACTATTCAAATGCCATTGGCGTGTAGATATCGAACGGTAGTGTCTCATTGCACCACTGCTTAAGCAGAAAGTAAAGGCGACTTGAATAATATCACGGAATAATGGTTGTCCATGAATGCGATGCAAATAGATATATGGCAGCAATTTCGAAGACCCACCGAGGACTAAAAAGGAAAAAAATAAGGTAAAATTAAGATAAAATAAAATATCATTGAATAATGGTTAGGAACTGTAAGACAAGCAAAAGGGGAAAAAGAAAGATTAGAAAAAGGTCTGAAAAGCGTGACCAATACTAAGAGAAGGACTGACAACAGAAGAAAGTATAAAGAAGGAACAATAGATATAGTGATAAATTGTGAGGTTTATAAATATATATTAACCTAGTCCATATCAAAGGGCGAAAAATGTCATATGAATGGAAACGTGAGACGGACGATAAAAGAAATAAAAAAAAAGAAATAACGTGTGACAAAATAAGGAGACAGTGTAACTGAAAAAGGAATGACGAGGATGGAGATGGAAGTGAAGAAATAGATTCAGAAGAAAAAAGAAAAAGGTGTCAGACAGAACGCAAGAAAAAGATTAACACAGAGTTTTTCAAAGTCAGGTATCTGATACTGTAAAATTGATCAAACTCAAAATGGAAAAGAATCATTTGGTATGAAGAGGTGTAAATGGTCCGAGAAAATAGAAGTTAGAAAATAAAGAGATATTGGTTCAGCAAAAGTCTTCAAAAGGAATATATACAAAGAAGAGAGAAAAGGAAACTATATATATATATATATATATATATATATATATATATATATATATATATATATATATATATATATATATATATATATATGCACATTTCATTAAAAACGACTGACAAGGTGCTTTTATTTAGTTTTTTATATAATTTCTCGTGCGATCTAATAAAGTTTTTCTTTTCAGAGGATAAATTATATAAAAACTGTCCGAATGTTCTTTTTATCCGAGCGCTTTCGGCTATACATTTAGCCATTTTCAAGGATTATATTTCAACTGTTAGAATTAGAAATAGTTTGTTATATGTATTCGGACAGTTTTTATATAATTTATCCTCTGAAAAGAAAAACTTTATTAGATCGCACGAGAAATTATATAAAAAACTAAATAAAAGCACCTTGTCAGTCGTTTTTAATGAAATGTGCATGAAAGAAGGATTGCTGCCTACCTAAATACACAAATATATATATATATATATATATATATATATATATATATATATATATATATATATATATATATATATATATATATGAAGAAATATAGTCTTAAAGTGTGCTATATTTATGGGATAAAGTGCTAAATATCAGAGATAGAGCGTGTGTAAATATAAAAGTGGACATGGAAGTCAGCACTTAGAGGCGACAGTCTGTTTCATGCTAGTGCAA
The DNA here is from genome assembly GCA_964036315.1 of Acanthosepion esculentum. NCBI lineage: Eukaryota > Metazoa > Mollusca > Cephalopoda > Sepiida > Sepiidae > Acanthosepion > Acanthosepion esculentum. Next base: position 66,670,555 of record OZ038506.1, read on the forward strand.
TCGTCAGGCGACTATATATATATATATATATATATATATATATATATATATATATATATATATATATGTATGTATAGTAAAATGATAAAATATGTTATTAAGAAAGAAAGTGAAAAAGGAATGATCTGAAGAAAAAGGAGAAAGAAGAGAAAAGGATTTAGAGGCATGACAACAGAAAAAGAACAGAAGCGACAAAGACACTAAGGTAAAGTGATTTAAGCAAGTAGATATCTTACATCATTCATCTAATTTATTTAATTTTACATTGTCACAGTTTGTTGCGTGTATGGCTACTTATGTGTTACAAAGTGTCTGTGAAGTTACTTACTCTACCTAGAGGCCATTTATTTATTGAGCAATTGATTCAGAGTCACCCTTCGATGATTTGTTTTAACGATCTTGTGTTACCCAACCTTTCAGAGGCCAAAGCTTAATAGCGATCACCAATGAAAATGTACAGCATACTAGTTCCATACCACGTTTTGGAAAATGGTCTTGCCAAAAAAGAAGTAACTCGACTGCATTTAAAGAGCGACACAGAATTCCGTCTGAACACGAACTCGGTTGTCTATTGTTAATCATAAATTTAAAAGCAGCAAGATATTTAAAGTAAAAACGAGACTCTATGATATTTTACTATTATTCACCCAATACAAAGTTCAAGAGCCACTTAGGTTATAAAGTTCTTAAATAAGGTTGTAAAGGCTGAGACCTGGAGGTGCACATTATGAGGATTGTTAAGATATATAACAGTTGACCCGAGGCATGAAAATGCTAAGATTGCAGTGATCGGGGAAGCATCCACCCGGGATTCCGTTCCACAATGCAACGTTTCCAGGCTGAAGGTGTCTGAGTGGAACATCCGTGGTATTCTCTGCATATATATTTACTAATGTGAATGCTAAGACAGATCGTTAATATACAACAGAAAAAGGGCAGAGGAGAGAGCCTTGTGGAATATTTTGCATTGATCTTATGAGTTTCAGAGGACTGGCGATTAACAACCACCTTCATGGACCTTCTCAATAATAAAGATTCGAGGAGATTTATTATCAAGCGCTTCACTGATTCTATGCGTAATGAAAGTTAAGATATTAACAGTGAACCTAGAGGAGCGAAATCCATACAGTTTGCCACTCTGGAGGTTGTTTCAGTTGCGGCGATTGAAAATTTCCTTTTGATGAGAGCTTAACAAGTTTTGCTGTTGACACTGAGGAAGCTGACGGGGCGATATTGGAACGGGTATAGGCGCTCAAGTGCATCTGTGTAAACTGGGCAAAGTAGAAAGTTACTGAACCGTGATAGCGATGCAAAGATCACAGTACATTACATAGATGTAAATTGGATCTTTGTTTATTACATCATATCTGTTTTAATTTTTATTTCTCAGACTCATATTTGAAAATAAGTTATGGTTATGAATAATATACGGAAAAACAGCATCATGATGAAAAAAAGGCCACAAATTTAATAAAAATAAAATGTTATCGTCGAAATGTTTATGTTATTATTAAGAGGAAAGACCAAAGTATTTTTTGATTATTTTTTGAAATTTTTTAATCCTTTCTAGCACGTTTGAAATTTTGGTTCAAAATCTTGTTTTGTTTACATCAGCGGTGGACGTAATAATTAGTTATTTTTTTCGCGTTCTTTTTCCGGTGAAAACACATTGATTTGGAAATTCTTGCAAAAACAGATAATTTTCGGATTTTAATGAAACTTTCAGGACTTATTCACAAATGAATGAAATTATTTTTTTAATTTTTTGTTTTAGAAAATCTTGGTAATTTTTTTTTACATATGTTACCTCCAACTTACTTAATTTCATGAAATCCTTTTTTATTTCCAGAATTTCTTTTTATTAGTTAAAAGTAGGACACCTTGGAGAACGTAAATCATCTAAATCTTTTTCAAACTTTTACTATTCTAACCGAAAATCTGATCTGAATGGTAAACTAAAAAAATATAATCAAAGTATGAAATTATTTAATTAGAAAAGCTTTTAATTGTGTTGTAAATAAGTTTTATTAAGGAGACTATTGTCTTAAGAAATAAAATATTTTCGATGAATGATGAATTTTTACAAGAATGTTTTAATTTTTTTAATAATTTTAATTATAATAATTTATAAGAGTTTAAAAATTGTTTAAAATTCTGTATTACTTTATATCCTGTATGTGATATTGTAATTAAGTGGAAACGAAATTTACGAATTCAAAATTTAAGAGATTAATAAACATGGTTTTACTATTCTATTTTTAAAATATATGTTTTTACTTTAATTGTTCCCTTTTTCATCTATGATAACCAAAATATAGCATAATTATGAAAAGCTCACGTGCTTGGAGTGAAGAAAATAGAAACATGTTTATTTTAATTTCATAATTAATTTTATAACCTTTAAATAACATTTAATTTCATCTGTTATTAAATTTTATGAGTATTTTACAGTAATTTAAATTATTTATTTATTTATAAAGCACCTTCAAGCGTAACTAAAAGTCAATAAAATATTAGATAATTGCTGAAAATATGTTAATTTGTAAAAATTACTAGCTAGTTAAAAACAAAAAATGCGTTCACTTAGATTTCGTAAATTTATGTCACTTTTGGGTCATCCATACTAGCTGTCATTATCTTGGAACTTATCGATACCTCAACAAAGATCAAAGAAAAAGAGGACCTGTCGTTAAGAAATGCTTGTATATTACTTTTTTATGCTGTAAGTAATGTTTATTTCAAGTAAGATTAATTTAACTTTAAATTTGCTAATTTTACTCAACTAACGTGTCACAAATATACATTTTATTTTTTGAAATTTTTTAAAACCGATAATTTTGTTTTGTTACACGTTTTTTTAAATTAAGAAAATGTCCACTTTTAAGAAAATTTTCTTAAATCGGCCAAAAAGTTGAGATTTCGATCTATATAATTTCTATTTGAAATACAACAGAATATTTTACTTACTGGAAATAGTAAATTTGCTCATTTAGCTTTCAATTAAAGCTAAAATGAAATCTTCAAGAATGCTTTTTTTTTAAAAATTCATTTTAAACCTTGGATATCGAAATTTTAAGCAGAATTAGTGGAGGTACGTATACTAAAGCATCGATGCCGGCTTTAATCAAAGAAAAAATCTCTGTGGCACTATTGTTAATAGGAATGTTTTGAATATTATTCCAAGGGGCTTTTCGAAGAAAGTCACGAAATGAATCTCAATCAGCACGCTGGTAACAGGAGGAAGTCTTGTGAATATCCTTTCTAATAAAAGAAATATCAACAGATATCATTTATGCTATTTTAAAGGTATTTCTTTTTCAGTTTTAGAAGCTTTCATATTTATAATAACAATCTGCAATTTGAAATGAAAACTAATACAAAATATATTCTGAATCCACAACAATTATTTTGCTTCCATATTTTAATATTTGTATTTTTTGCTATCTTTTAGAAATATTTTGAGATTGATCTCCGGCATATTTTATGCGATTTGATCCTGTATTTGCTACAAGGCGTAATTTTCATCTAATTTCCATGAATCAGGACTTCAAATCACACGCTGTAAGGCAGACATTTTACGTATCCACCCAATAGAAGTAATCAAGATTATCACCCAGTAAAGCCGTATCTAATGATTTTACACGTAATGTAATAGATCCCGTTTCAGATAAATTTAACTCCCGATTGATCTTAAATTAGTTCTTGAAATGGCGTCTTGTTTTCTAGAAAATTGCATTCTTCTTCTACCGAACTCAAATTTGACTTCACGTATAAAATGCTGAATTTATTTTGGCCAAATTAATCTCATGCTATATAATTGAAGTCGGGAAAAATGAACACCCATCTCTCCAAACTTGGAATAGATAAAGACTGCGTAGAAGTCTGTAGATACTAAAGTGTACTCTGATTTGTAGAATAACGTGATACTGTGGGATTAGCACACCTTGTCTGCCAAGAGACTTCTTATAGCACCCGCCATGTGGCGTTTTATAAAGAAGTATAAAAAGAAAAAGCCCCTCAGCCACAGGATGCCATCTCTGGGGGACTTCTTAATGCCCAAACCACATACTCCATCGAATACAATACAATAATTACACCACCCCTTAAAAATTAAAATTAAAAACCCTCACGCGACAGCAATATGTCCTCTACGACATATCACATAAATGAAATATATGTATATATCTCCAACAACAGAAATATTCCAGTTCAACCAACGAGACAACGCAGTTACAAACTGGTAACTTAATGCTTATGTTTTAAAAGAAACGCATTGTCAGTCACTTTCGCACTCACAGTAGAAGGTTAGTAATTTGTTGAGAAATTAATTCTCTCCTTTTCTGAACTATGTTACATCTCGTTTTGCGCGCGCGCGCGCACACACACACACACACACACACACACACACACACACACACACACACACACACATATATATATATATATATATATACAGAGTCCGCCCAAAAATGTATACACACGACAGGAAAGAAAAAATTGTCTTTCGTAGTTTTATCAAATTGCGATAACACTGTTTACTCTAGTACGGTATTTTCTTGACAGATGGTATTACATTGGTGGCACTTAGACAGGAAATTGAAAATGCATGTGCAGCAATCCCACTGGACACTTTGGCAGTATAGTTCGCCGTAATAATAAATATCTGGAAACTAAAGACCGCCATTTTGAGCATCTCTTGTAATTGTAGAGCCCAAAGGTAACAACTTGAAATAATCTCGTGATGTCTGAATAAATTTCGTATTACAATATCTATACCAGTTTTTCCGTTCCTGAAGTGTGTATACATTTTTGGCGGACTATATATATATAATCAGTGTAGGTATTAAAATTATTTCTTGATTTAGTTAAGGAACTCAAGTCTAAACTATACTCCACTTTGACTTAAATATTAACTTTGTGTCACCTTCCATGCTATTGACGTCATGAAAAGTTGTTTACGATAAGAAACCTGGCTATTGTTTTGCTAAAGACCAGATGATGTGACATTCTTTTTGTAATTTTTGTTAAGAGGTTTTAATCGAAGAGAAGAAAATCAAGTAACTTTTCTGTTTTCTTAATTTTATGTCTGCTTAAGACTAAATGAAAGAGCTAGAAAGATAGAAATATAGACTTTGTCTAACATTTCTTTCCTCTTCCGTTATGTTCTTGTTCTGCTCACGGTGTCAGTAACATTTTGACATTAATCAGTAATTATTTCTTTATTCCATTAATCTAACTGAAAAAAAAAAGAAAAAGATTAAAATGTTGGATGCCGTGGCCACATTATTGAAGCCAGTTAAAACCTGCTATGCAACATTTATAAAATTGTTAAAAAGTAACATCATTAAATTCCAATCAGTTCTTTTAATTGTTTAACATGTACTTGAGACCTGTTAATAAAACTGTTGGATATTCCATATCGAGCGTTCAGATCGAGGCATATCGCACCACCAATTCCTACAAGAGAACAAGCAAGTATTCACGCTGATGATATCAACACGTCTTATTGTCTTTTTCTAATTATAAAATACAATTGCTTTAAATTTTCATTGATTCGTGAGATTGCAATTTGTGCTTATGGCAACAAAATAAATACCTAAAAAAACAGGAGAAGGATGTTAACCACACCAAGAACAACAATGCGACAAAAACTCTTGAAGTCGGTGTCTATAAAAGCCGCAATAATGATAAACATTTGTTAATACAAACAAATACAAACGTTTTAGGTTCAAGGTTAGGAAGCATCTCGAATGCATGCATTAGTTCCATTCGTCTGGCTTTCAGAATAAATCTCTTCAGTTTAACACAAAAACATTTCTGTGTTTCAGACAGAATTTATATTTAAATTATTTGAGTACGAAATAATTTAAATCAGTGATTCTTCTTAATGCAAGATTGATGCACGCAGATATGTTGATTTCTAAAGTTCCCAAGTAAAGTGTTATAATAATGGTTCATAGAGATTATGCCCATTACGGCTGAATAGTGAGTTCGATACCCACTGGGAGTTTTTCGGCCTTGTGCTGCACCTAATTTACGTTTATAAAATCACCATAGAGACTGTATCAGTTTTGAAGTTATTTACAAGAATATTTCTGTTGATTCGTTGTTCAATTGTGTTCAGATAAATTTTGCATTTAATGATACGAATTCCGAAAACATGTCTTCTTAGACTCTAAACGTATTTGTCCAATATTTTCTTTTTTAACACATTTCATCGAATCCATTATTACCAGGATGAAAATGATATTAAATATTTTAAATTAGCATATTATTAATAAAGAATGATTTCATTTTATTGCAGTAAATAGTTTTACATATACCATTGTTATTCTTATCATTCACGGTAATTATATTCTCATATTTTTTGACTTCATTATTTCCATTCAATGAACTAAACCGTCTCTCCCTCAACTTTTCTACTTTTTTTTATTTCCTTCTGTTTCGCAAAGTCAACATTTTATTCTGTTTTCATTCTTTCTCTTCTGGTTTTCGCTTATATTCCCTGTCTCTCGATGTTTCGGTTTTCAGAACTTATATCTAAATTATTAAATTATTTCTTGTTTGCTTAATATACAAAAGAGAATCACTGCTTATATCGTTCTTACGCTGCCCACGTGTCAGCTGATAAAGACTTAAATCATTGAAATATTTGTTTGTAAGTTGGTCGCTTAAAGGATATTCCTAACGCGGGGAAAATGAAATTAATATGATGGTAGGCTTCGTTGCCCATAAACGACGCATGGCTTGTAAGTTAGTATGAAAGATGTATAAGTTTTTATTTGAAGGAGTTATTTCTCTATACAAAATATTTATGAGGGGATGTCTGTTAAGATCTTGCCCAGAATATTGAAGAATTTAAGTCACGGATTTTGTTCCTAACTACATTCTTTGTAGAATTCTTGTCACAATGTCTTTTCAAAATTCTATTCGTATTTATTACGAAAGGTAGAAATCGAAACCTAATCGATACAAAAGTTACTCTGTCTTTTTCGCTGTCCTCTGTTAGAAATCTTTGTCTTGCTTAGTCTCATCAGTGCGAAAATTGCTGAAGTTAATTGTCTGCTTTGCATTCGAGAAATCAATCTGTAACGAAATGGAATCTAAGTTGACTTATTCTTTTCTTTCATCTTCGACAGGGTTTGAATTTTTCCTTCATTCTCAAAGTTCTAAAGTAAAAAAACAAAAACAAAAAAAAAACTGATGTTGACTTTTCAGTTGTCGCCTTTTTTTCGCTTGAAGATTTTGCAACTATTTGAAATTAAAATCCTTTTAGTAGTTAATGGGAAATGTTATGCATTTATCATCACCCACGTACCTTTAGTATGCAATTTTTTTCCATTGGTATCACATTCTTAAAAAAAGTACATTTTTGAAAAGCAAAAAGATTTGTTTTTTTATTGAATTAAATAAGAATCGGTAAATGGGAATATTATCTTCGTGATTAATACCTGGACTTAACGAAACAGAAAATAAGCTAGAATCAACAAAGAGGTAAAAGAAACCGTTGGTGTGAATAAAGAAAGTACAAATTCAGTGCAAAAAAAACCCCAAACCCCCAAAAAACCAACAAAACCAAAAAACCAAAAACACGGATGCACTGATAATATGGGACTGTTGTTTTGGAATAGCCGCAAATAATTTTATCTTTCTTTTCAGACTTGAAGTGTTTTGTCCGATTCTTTAACTCAGCACAGATTTGAACATTCAATTAATCGAATTATCTTCTCCGAAGCTCTCTCATAGATTTAATACAAAAATTAAGCTGTATCTTCCAACCTTTCTCAAAAGCAAATAAAACATAAAAGGACACAAAAACAAAATCTAAAATAAGAATAAAAAGTATTTCTTTCTGAAGATAAAAAAATATCATCTTTGGAAAGTAAAGTAAATACTTATATTTTTTTTATCCTTAGGGAAAAGCGATTTTCACACGTGCCAGGTGAAGTTATTTAAACGTGATGTCTGAACGTTATATCAGATTGATGTTATTTTGCAGATTTGTCCTGCAAATAGATATCATGAACTTTCAGCCCCCAAATATTGCTTTTGCTTTCAAAAATACTCGAAGGAATTGAATGAAAATCAGTGGCTCCGTAGGAAAATATAGCAGCGATACTTTTGCAATGACAGACTATCTTTGCCATTGAAAGAACATCCGACTGTCGAAAGCAATTTTGCAGGTTTTGGTAAGCAGTAAGCACAAATATTAACAGGCATCTGGCAGATTAATACGCATCGTCTGTCTAAATAAAGTAAATAATTCTAAGATCAAGCCAAGATTATAACAGACTTTTTATGAGGAAGGGCACAGATTTTATGTTACCACGCCCCAGAACGAGAAGTAATAGCAAATATCGATGGGTGAACGCAATTCTTTAAGTAGACATTGGAATTAGATATCCATCTTTTATCATGTTTTACAACCTAAAAAAATTACATTGCTGAGATTATGTAAAAGTATTTAAAATAAAAATAATTTGATCATCGATATCGAAATCTGGTCATGCAAAAAATGTCCTCAAAACGGAGAAGTTGAAGCTTGGAAATAACTGAAATGCAAAGCGTTCATTGGAATAACTACATTAGTTACGCATCTTAGACTGTGGATATCATTAGTCACTGAAGATGTTGCAAGTATAAATTCCTTTAATTTTAAAGACTTGCTTCATATCAAGATGCATTTCCTGCAATCCAACATCTACTTATAAAATGATTATACCAATGTGACCGTTTTAAGAATTAGTTGATCATAAAAGTCACAACATACAGCGATCATAATTAGTATTAACACTAGTTGTTTGATATTCCAAAACAAAGAAATATTAACCGAACCTTTAATTATCTTTGGAATCATAGTTATTATTTTATACTTGACAAAGTTACGGAAACTGAAACATTAAATAAACGATGTGAGGTTCAGTTCTTTGATAAATACATAAGAAATACTAATGGAATTGTCAGTCTGTGAAGTCAAGAATCTTTTAACGGTTATGCATATGCAGATAGTATAACGGATATTGGAGCTTTAAGTGGAATCGATTAGTTGGTCGGTTGCGATCACTTTCGCAGAAATGTTATTGGGAACGACAGGAATCTCGTTTCAACCGTTTAATAGCAGAGCAAACTGGGTTCTTTAGCCTTGGATGACAACCAGTCTAGGAAAAGAAAAATTCAATTCAAAACCATACTGAAGAGGTTATCTTGCTCTAAATAAGCTCACTAATGATACGGCTACAGTACATGTGGTGCATGTACGAGCCAAATGAGTTACGGGATGCGTGATCATCAAGCCAATTCGATGGATTTAATTTGAACTCCCATCTATTAGAGAATTATGAGTAATGTCCAGAGATTTTGAATTTTCCTGTTTTTGTTTGTTAATAAGGACGCAGTTTAGGCTTGTAATTTACTTTGTGGAAACATTGAAAATGTCTCCCGCATTTCAAGTAGACATTTTGATATTGAATGAAATGGAACTCTTTTCTTTCACTTGGTTATATTTCAATTTCCATAAAAATGAAGCCCAAAATCTAGAATTTTTTGAGAGCACATCAAATATCTTTGCTTTGTGTGTAAAATTAGACAACAAATACGCATATTCTGTTTCCTTTTCATGCAGTTTGCAATGACATTTGCATCTGCGTCAGACTTCGTTTTCGCAAGAGCTCTCATACATTGAACCCATCCCACATTTTGATTCTTTATAGCAACCATCGTTAATATGAAAGAACGATATGTTGCTTTTCATGAGGAAAACATTACCGCCTCCGAATCCACCCTCTTACACATCAAAGTGTCACGGTTACTTTCAAATCTCTTTGTATACAACAGCCGGTTATTTCAAGTCGGTCCATTGAAAAAGTGCAGTAGCTGCTTTTTTTTGTCTTGTTGGATTCAAAAGTGAAACACAACGATGATAATAATAATAATAATAATAGTAGTAATAATAATAATAATAATTAAGTTTCCATAAAACAATATTTTATTAGCTTCAAAGGATATCTGTTACAGTAATGAACTGTAACTAATTTTACATTCAACCTGATAATTCAGAAACATATCACACTGCATTTGTCAAATTAAATGTAATAGATGAGGTATTCCTCCACCACAAAAGTAAAAGAAGCGATACCTAAGTGTTTTAAAATGCATTTTAAAAATGAAAAATCTTTTCAATAGGCAAAATAATTTTCTCTATTCAAACCGAATTTAAACTGATTGAAATTATTTTTAAAATCGTTAAAATTGACCATATTGACAGATCTGTCAAAATAACATAATTCTCTTCATTAAAAAAAAATCATTCAAAAATAAAATATACTTTTCTGAAGCTTTATTTGAAGAAGATTGATTTTAACTTTAATTAACCTGAATTAAAGCAAATATTACATTTAATTGAACATATCGCAGAAAAGAATTCTTAATACAGAGGTGGGACTTTTATGAGATGTTGATTAATGAGCTTAATATCTGGCATTAAAGAGTACATGATTGTAAAAAGTAATTGACGAATGCAACATGAATGCCTTTTTATATCTAGTTTTATTACTACCCAGTAATCTTAAAATTTTAGGAAAATAATCTAATATTTTATTGAAATTTAGGTACTTTGGTTTTACGAAGACACTTGTCGAGGAACTATTTAAAAAATTACCAATAAATTTTAAATTTACTATAGTTATTGCTCTAATTTTCTGATAATGTCGAGTATGGGCGGCCGTATTTATCAGCACGTTTACACACACACACACACACACACACACACACACACACACACACACACACACACACACACACACACACACACACAAATCAAAATACTGGGAGTTACTGGGTGATTGAAAGAAAATAATTTCATTCCTATGCAAGGCTGAGAAGCCACTAAGATACAAGGGGTTATTGGTGTGAAAGAATAAGAAAAAAAGAGCAAAATTATTAACGAGCAAGAACAATAGAAGAGTATTTAAGAAGAGAGTAGATAACGATCGACACTGATCTTCAAAAATTTATATGCAAAGTTAATTGGAAAGCATAGAGCCGGAAGAGAGTTCCACAAGCGAGAAGTGCGAAAAAAGAAACTGTTAGCATAGAACTTACGGTTATATCTAGCCAATTAACTGTAAATTGAGAACTTGCTGCCAATCGAATACTGCGTTTAAATTCATAAAGTTTAGGTATCATAGCGAAAAGTGATATTTATTCTGATATATACACAGAAATGTGGCACAAGGCCAAAATGGGGATTGAGGAAAAGGACTGTCTTAACTTTAAACTTCTCTAGCCACAAACCCTGACCCAGTCATAGAAACAATATTCCTTACACTAAAACAACACATTCTTACGAACCATTTCTTACTACATCCACCATAATACCTCACTGTCTCCATGAAAATACTAACTAGTCCCCATATGTACAATTCATTGTCTGTGTGTGTGTGTGTGGGGGATACAACAACAATTTAAAAATCTAGCCCCAATCAGTATGTACAATATGAAACAAAACTATTTACAAGAAACTAAACAAAATAATGTTAGTAATAACCCCCCCCCCACAATATCAGTTAACTGATGCGGGACTATAATAATATAAAACATTCGTTTATTCCAAGCACTCACACAGACACGCACTCATTCAGACACAACAACAAATACGAAAACACACAAGCGAAACGAAAGGCGCCCACTGACCACCTAACGAGGGAGGGGATGGGGAATTAAACTTTAAGTAAAATAGGGACAGAAATAAAAGGCGGCGGTGGCCAATGAACATACATACCCTAACTAAGTTAAATGAAAAAAGAAACTTACGAATCAAAAACCAAACCTAAACTAGCCCAATTTCGGGATGGGTTGCCCAACAACCGGCATCAAAGTGCCACTCCAGGTCAGCCCCTTTCAAACGACACAAACGTGCAAGATTCACCCACCTTTTACCAAATTTTGATGAAGTGAGCCACCGCTTTTCCGTCCTAATCTTGATTTTAAGCTGATGTTTAAAGTACAAGATCATTTGGGAAGAAGTGAACTTCTCGCCACCATAGAATTCCTTCTGACGTATCGTCCAAATCACGACTCTCATAACACCGAGCAAGCAAAAGAACACATATTGTTCAGCCTTCGTCAGCGGCAGTGCCACATTGCTACAAACAGAACAGGCCTTAAAGACAAAGAACTTTCCCTGCAGCATGCGAACTATAGGGCCTTCAACTAACTTGCACAACGGGTCAACACCCTGCAATGAAAGAAGACGTGACCAAGTGTCACAACCTACCCATCACAGCGTCGGTAGTTTTGAGATTTCTCCAAGCCCTCTGAGCAAAGTCTTTTGGCGACCCAGAGGGCCCCACGAATCACCAGCTTATGTTGCCTCATTGTTATTGAGACATTTCAACCCGGGCGCCCAAGGCCATATTGTGCGAGCCTCCTGCTTCGTAAGGCCGAGATCGTCAATCAGCTCACCACGAACGCCCACCCCACTGACTAATACCTGATATAATGCCCTACGAGACAACGACTGGACGTTGGAGAGGCCATACGACGCCCATAAGAGGCGTTTGAGAGCAAGTAGAAGGAGCACTTACCAGGGATGGCAAGTTCTTACGGGCGTCTTCCTTCCAGAAGGCATCATCCTCATCCGATTCGCGACACATTCGATCTAGGAACCCGATGCGAAGTATATATTGACTAATCTTAATGCTAGGCATACCTAAACCGCCTTAAGATGGATGAAGGCAACAGATCTCCCGAGATACCCTAGCTGTCTTGCCTTCCCACAAGAAGGAGAACAAGAGCCTTACTAATGACATTAGTGTGGCATACAGAAGTGGAAGCACAGAGAGTCGGTAAAAGAGAATCGGGTAGATGTGTGAAACACATACTTCCGCACTCTCCTTCAAGGAAAGGTTCCTCTGAGACCACAGATTAACTGCGATTTCGGCCTTCCCTTGAACCTCCGACCAATTCATTTCCGACTGGATATCAGGACCGAATCAGACGCCGAGTATCTTGACCGGCCCATCCGTCCAGAGGAAAGGTCCGGGAAGAGAAACTCCCTTCCACGCACCCAACTGCAAGCTAACAGACATCACGGTTGATCTTGTCTCCTGTCACCATCTCATAACCACTGATTTCTTTGCTGACTTCGTCAGTCTCGGCTCTGCTCGACACAAGAACCGAAACTTCATCAGCATATGCAGAATACCTGGCCGAGGTGGTCGCACCAGGTAGGGAAATTCCGCGTAGGATCGGATTCGTCTTTAATTTGCGCAGGAAATGTTCCAACGCAAGAACGTAAAGCAAAGGCGAAAGCGGACAATCTTGACGAATGGAGCGAGACAAACGAAACGCTCCGATTGTACCCCATTCACCTCCACCAGCGCACAGGGGGTCACATACAGAAGTCGGATCCAGGTGCGAAAGTACGGACCGAAACCGGCCGCCGAAAGGACAGCCTCCAGAAATCGATGGACAACCCTATTGAAGTCCTTGGACTGATCTAAATTGATCATTGCGGCTTCACTGTCGACTTGCTTGATGATCAAGCGTACCATATGAAGGTTGTCCTGAATAGTCCTACTCTTTACAGCACAAGTCTGTTCGGAGCCAATCAGACTAGACAGGACAGCCTGCAAATGGTTCGCTAAGATCTTAGCCAAAATCTTTAACCATGTTTAACATAGTTAAAGGTCGAAAGTTACCTAACTCATCCCCATCGTTCTTGTCCTTGCGTAACAACTTGATCACACCCCTGGCGAAGCGTTGGGGTGTGATCAAGTTCTGCTTCATCCAATTATCTTCAAAACATGCCATGGGTGGAAACATCCCAAACACCTGGTTTACCTCGGCCATCATCGCCCATATTTGTTGGCCAGCCACACCAGATCGTACACCTGTAGGACCCATTTCTCATTGGGGAAATTTCGGGGGTTTTCTATGTCCAATTAAAAAAAAAAATTTCTGAAATTTAATAGTGTTTTTAGATTTTTCATATTTTTTGCGTGCAATAAATCTGTGCTTCCAGTTCTTTGGAGACTCAGCACACGTCTTCCCCTGTGTTATAGATGAGTTTAGTTTTTATCTCTTTTCTATAGTGGGATCAGCTGAATCCGAAGAAGGACTTCTTTGTTTTTCCCGCTGTTCATGTATTCTAGGTAAATTTAACGGTTTTTGCAAAGGGGAAGGATTGGGTGATGCACTTAGAGTTGATTTTTTTGGCGATGACTTGGGCACAGGCCCCTTCTTGTGGGTGGAAGTGACTGGATTTAAGGGTTTAACAATTGGAGGTGGAATCATGGAATAATGTTTTGTAATAGGGGAAGACGGTGACGAAGAAGAGATGCCAGTTTTCCTTTCAGACTCCTGTCGTTTAGCTTTTAAAAAATCATTAAGTTGCTGCTGTTTCTCCTTCTTTAGGAATGAGGGTTCATATTTAAGCATCTTTTGCCGGAGTTTCTCAGAGTAGCTAGTCGGAGAGTCGCCCTTAGAACTGGTAGAGGGATCGGGGCTGTTTGTGCCTTTGCCTGTTTTAGTTGTTGTGGAACGAGGTCCCACTGCCTGGAGCTTCCCTTTTGCCCTACCAACGACCTGCCATTCCCCCTCTCCTAGCGGCGGGCAAAGGCTTTTCGGGGGAATGGGGATTGAGAGGTGGACCCAACCGGGAGTTTATCCACACCGGTCCCGATCGCTGGCATGCCCATTACAGGCGAGACGGGATGTACAGACTCGACGAAAGGGGGGTTTGGTTGGGCGGGGACCAGAACTTCAGAGGCCTTCTTTTCTGTGCAGGAAGAGGACAGGTAATCAGTCTGTCCCCACTTCCAGCTGGTTTACTCCCGGTGACGATTATCGGCATTTTCTGGTCCTCTACACCCAGACAGTTGGGGATGGAGATGAAGGCCTTCCTTTCGATCATTATCTTGAAACTCCACCCCCGGTCAGATCATCAGAGGAAGCACCGTGTATCTGTCCAAACTAGCACAGATAGGCAGCACATCCCCCGCTTAGAACTGAGGCTCTATGGAGCGAGTTACACATAACCCCGTCGTTGGTATTGGGCATCATCTCTAAATTGGACTGCTATAAGGCCAGCGGTGGAGACGGGATACCAACCATTGTCCTGAAGAAATGTGCTCCTGAACTGGCCCCTGCCCTCTCCAAATTATATAAATACTGCCTCAATGAATCTTGCTTTCCAGCCTGTTGGAAGTTCTCATCTATTGTATCTGTCTTTAAGAACTCTGGAGACCCTTCTGACCCATGTAACTACCGTCCTATCAGTCTCCTACCATATTTCGGCAAAGTCTTCGAAGCTTTAAACAACGCTGAAGTAGTTAAGTACCTTATATCCCATGATCTGCTCTCTGACAAGCAATACGGTTTCTGCTTTGCCCTTGCTACTGCTGATGTGCTCACGGCCATAACTGACCAACTGACCATAATTTACCAAGCATTTCACAATAAGGGAGAAGCTCGTGCCGTCGCTCCAGATGTCTCTAAAGCGTCTGATAGGGTTTGGCATTCCGGCCTTCTTCGTAAGCTTCGGGGATAGGGAATTTCAGGTCGATTATTTGACTTAATAGGATCATTCCTGTCAAACCGTGTAATGAAGATCGTCCTTAACGGATTCTCCTCCAGTTCCTTTCCCACGAACGCAGATGTTCCCCAAGGCTCTATTCTGGGCCCTACTCTGTTCCTTATCAACATTAACAATCTTCCCGGTGTTATCAGTTCCCAAGTAGACGTCACTACTATTTACTTCTCCTTCAAAAGCAAATCTGGTTTCGCTGACAAAACTAACCTGGCCGTTAGTCTCGAAAGAGACCTCCAGTCGGTTGTTGACTGGGGCAGGAATTGGCTGGTTAACTTTAATGCCTCAAAAACAAAACTGCTCTCTATTACTCACCACAGGGAACCATCCCTGCCTCCCATTAGAATGTCTGATGCTCAACTCCACGAGAACACCTCTTTGCGACTGCTTAGTCTCACATGGTCTGCTGACTTGAAATGGAACAAATACATTGAATCAATTGCTTCATCCACCGCAAGGAAATTTGTTCCCTGTGTCTCGCCAGAAAGTTTTTCTCGCCCGAGTCCATCCTTTAAATCTATAAATCAACCGTTCGCCTTTGCATGGAATACTGCTGCCATATATGGTCTGGTGTCCCCGCTGTTCGTCTTAAGATCCTCGACAAAATCCAGAGACGGATATGCAATGTGATTGGCCCTAATCTGACATCTCGTCTACAGCCGCTCTCTCACAGACGTGTCGCCGCCTCCCTCTGTCTTCTCTACAAATACTTTCACGGTAACAGTCCCGATAAGCTACTTTCGCTAGTTCCCAGACTGCATGAATTTATACGAGGCTGGCATCTCAGTCCACTCTTTCACTGACGAATGTCTAAATGTAGCCATCTCTTCTACTCCAATATCTTCATGTCTCGCACTTCCCGTCTGTGGAATTACTTTCCTATTACTTGTTTCTTCTATAATCTTCAACTATACAAATGTAATGTCAATCGACATCTCAAGATGCTCTGATATATTCCTTGTCCTCCTCTTCATCCTTTCCTCCTGTAGCCCTTTGCGTGCTAGTGGCATCCTTGCTTGGGGTGAAATGCTTAAATATATATATATATATATATATATATATATATATATATATATATATATATATATATATATATATATATATCACGGATAATGGTGTCAATCGTTTCATGGACGGGGGCATTAGTAAATACATTTTGTACATCCAAAGATGCGATTATTTGGTTGTTTGATTTTACAGCATGAAGAATTTGCATAAATTCGTTTGTGGAGTTAATACAATATTTACTTAGGTAGGGAGTAATTAATTTGTTAAAGGTTTTTGAAAGATAATATACCGCTGTAGTATTTGTGAAAAGATAGGTCGGAGGGGATCATCTATTTCATTGATTTTATCTTTCCATAAAGGTAGCCAGGTTGATGGTCACCTATAGTCATTTGAAGTTTATAAGATCCTGTTTGAGCATTGATGAGCAGCAATAAGTTTATTGATATGGTTTTTAGCTTGGGAGGTGGTTTTATTGGTTAACATTTTAAATTTATTACGTTCGTTCAAAATTGCCTGTAATTTTGAGTGATATTCATGTTTATTTAAAATAACGAAAGTATTAGTCTTATCAGCTCGTCGGATAAAAATAATACTATTATTTTTAGTTGTGTGGCTGCTTTTATTAAAAGAGTGTTTATAATTCCATTCGGATTTTTACCCATGTAGTTATATTGTTGTCTTGTTCCAACAAAAATATTTATATAAAGCTTCAATTTGTTTTTGTTCAAACTAGTCACATTACATTGCATCTAGACATTCGTTCTGTTGCAATACTTCAGACTATCGCGTGGTATGACGTAATAAAACTACATCTTGAACTCACGATCTGCGTCTGCTACGTCACATAGCAATTTTCCAAAATAATAAAAGAACACCAGCAAATATATTCTTGCTGGTCAATCCAAAAAAATTTTCCAAAATATTTTCAAAATCAAGTTAGAGATCAATGTCAAAGACAGCAAGAATAAAAGTTATAATATAAAATATTAAATAATATAATATAAAAGGCTCAAATACTAATATGTCAGGGTTATAAATTATTAGATTGGAATCATAATCGCGACCCAATTCATCATACCTACAAATTAAAAAAGAAAACTAAAAATATATCTCCGGTTTAAAAAAACAAAATTTTCAGTGATAGTGTATATGTGGGAATGAGAAACAAAGGTGAAAGAGAAATGCAAGAAAGATCTAGAGAGAGGTGTAAAGAAAGATGAAGACGAGGAAACATATCTGTATATATATAGGTATGTATATATATAATTGTATGTATATATATATGGGCATATTCATACATACATAGATATATAGATACATACATACAGACATATATATATACATATTTTTTAGAATTGGACATAGTCCGACAATTTATTTAAAGACATTTATATTATGTTTAACGTTCTTTTTAAGCAAATGCTCCGTTTTATAATAAACAGTATTAAATAACATTTACCGGCCTGAATGTCCGAGAACATTTTCGCTCTCCGACAGGAATCGAACCTGTATCCTATACGGAACCATCATTTCGCGTGATGTGCTTTAACCGTTCGGCCACTGATGAGCGTCTGGTTAGCAAGGTCGATTTTACTATCTTTAAACTTAAATCTTCCATGAATCTCTTCTATTCATATCTAATATATATAATATATAAAAAGAACGTTAAACATAATATAAATGTCTTTAAATAAATTGTCGGACTATGTCCAATTCTAAAATATATGACGTCATTTGTTTACATTTGATACGCTAGAGCAGATATGAATAGAAGACGTCTCCTGGCTAAAGCTTATTGAATACCACCCAAAGACACCTATATTATATGGATTACCAAAAACTCATAAACCGAACATACCAATGAGACCTATCATATCAGGGATAGGTAGCGCTCCACATAAAATAGCCCGCAAAGTAAGCAAAATTTTAACTCCACTCCTCGGCACCATTAGTCCAGCACACATAAAAAATTCAGGCGACCTCCTAAATAAATTAAAAAACATAGACATTAAAAACAAATATATGGCTAGTTTGGATATAAAATCTCTCTATACAAACGTCCCCATAGAAAAATGCTTAAATCTACTAGAAAAACACCTAACAAATGCAAAAATTAAATTACCCCTATCTACATACAAAATCATAAAAATATGCCAACTTATTACCAAGCAATGTTTCTTTACTTTTAATAACCAAAATTACAGACAGAAATTTGGTTTACCAATGAGATCTCCTCTCAGCGGCGTTCTTGCTTGTTTATTTTTAGAATAAACAACTTAAATAATGCCTTAGTAATACATAGGAATAAATTCAACCATAATTTTGATTTTAAAAACTCTATACTTATAAAAAAAGAAAATAACTCACTCAGAAGGAAAATCCTAGAGAGTGCCGCAATCGACCAATACCCAAATATTAATCTATGCCCAGGTTTTTTCCCTATTTCACCTTTTCTAACAAAATTACTGCTCTCACAAACAAATGTACACAAAAACATTAAAATCAAAAGAAAATGGTTGAATCCATCAACAAAGATTAATGAAATATTCTCCACACGTGACATTAACTGACGTCATTTTCAGTTAAAAATACGAAAATAGCGTTTCCTACATTCCCGTTGCTAAGAACACTCTGTTTTTTGTTTTTATTAATTTTCTTTGTTTGATTAAATTCATTTCGTTACTTGCTTTGAAAAAGTCCGCATTAGGACGAAACGCGTCAGCAATTACTGTTTTCTTATTGTCATTTATTTACAAATATTGTCTTCTCTAAAAGTTAAATTTGAGAAATTTTCACATATACATACATGTATATACATATATATACATTCATATATATAAATATATATACATACATATATATGCATACATATACGTACATATATATATATATATATACATATACATACTTATATACATATATATACATATATACATACATAGACATATATATACATATATATACATACATATATATACGTATATCTATACATATATATACATATATATATAAGCATATATATACATATATACTTATATATACATACATATACATATATATATATACATATATATACATATATATATATACATATATATATATATACATGCATATATATACATATATATACATATATATATATATATAGATGCATATATATACATACATATACATACATATATATATATACATGGGTATATATGCATGGATGTTACATGTCCATATATATATACATTTAAATACATATACATACATATTTATACATATATATATATACATATATGTACATACATATATATATATATATATATATACATACATATATATATATAAATATATATATATATATATACATACATATATACATACATGTATATATATATACATCTATATTATTTACATTATTCGGACTATTGTCCTCATCTTTGTCGCCATGTTTATCACAACGTTTCGGCCGTTGTACGCTCCGGCCTTCTTCATGTGGTTGGAATGTCGAACTGAACCCTTTATTTCGCTCACTGGGGTAGACTGTTCTAGTTCCACTTGCCATGTTTAATGGATGTCAGTTATCAGTTATCTCCTGTTAATTTCCCTCTGAAAGTTCTCCACTGTCTTTACTAGAACAGTCTACCCCAGTGAGCGAAATAAAGGCTTCAGTTCGACATTCCAACCACCTGAAGTATCCCGGAGCGTACAACGGCCGAAACGTTGTGATAAACATGGCGACGAAGATGAGGACAATATTCCGAATAATGTAAATAATGTACATATTACCTCATCCCAGAAATATAGACAGATATACATCTATATACATATATACATACATTTATACATAAACATATATATACATATATACATAAACATATATATACATATATACATATCCATATATATACATATATTCACATATATACATACATATATACATATGCACACATATATGCATATATACACGCATATATACACACATATATATCTATATATATATATATATACACACACATATGTATACACACGCACATATATATATATATATATATACGCACATATATATACATATATGTATACGTATATATATATATGCATATATATATATATAAATATATATACATATATACATATATATAAACATATATATATATATACACATGCCTATATACAATTATTTCATGTTCAATGAAACATCCTACTGACAAACATCAGGAACATCCGTGGGCCAGAAGTTGCACCAACATATACTAAAAATCTATGACAGAACCTCGGGTATCTATGGGAAAGACTTCAGTTGGAACATAAAAGAAAACTGCAATAGATATCTAGATGACTGTTTTATTCTGTGGAATGAAAGTCTGGATAAATTAAAGACATTCCAAACATGCATTAAGAATATAAATCCTAGCATCCAATTCACTATGGATGACGGCAACAAAAAAACTTCCCTTTTTAGACATATTAATAACAAAAACAAACAGTAAACTAGAAACCGACATCTACTTTAAACCGACTGACTCTCGGCAATATCTCCTTTTTACATCTTCTCGCCCGAAACACATTCGTACCAATATCCCACTCAACCTAGCCAAGCGGATATGTACAATAGTCTCAAACACAACCACAAGAGACCACAGACTAGAAGAGATGAAAAATACCCATCAAGAGAAAATACCCACAAAGTTTGATCGACATAGTATCGAAAAAGCAAAACAAATTAACATCCACACACCCCGAGAAACAAAAGGCAAAGAAGAAAAAATCCCATCCCTTTCATCTCAACTTTCAACTCAAAGAACACAGAAATCTACACACACATACAACTAAATCTACCAATCCTACTAAATGACAAAAAAAAAATGAAAATACTATTACAAAAATATCCAATCATAAAAAGTAAACGAGAACCTAAATCACTAAAAAAGATAGTGACGAGTGCAAAACTGCAGAACACAATTAAAGACCGTCAGGTGAAAAAATACAACCGACGCTTTGCGGAGTAGGGAACTACCTATGAGAGGGCTATGAATTTCATTTCAAAGACGGATGAAAATTAAAAATGATTTCTCGTGCCACTCAGGGAATTTAATATACATAATTACATGCAAATGTTGCCGCGAGCATTTGCCAAACAGGCCAGTCAATCCCGGCAAAGGATGACAGTTCATCGCCAACAAATTAGCGTCTCCCACACCAGAAAAATACCCCTTAGTCAACATATAGAGGAATGAGGAGGACAAAATCTGTGTTTTTCCATTCTACCAGTGCGACTACAGAACCACTGAACAAAGGTGGATTAATAAGGAAACATTTTTCGTCAAACTCATACTTAATTCATTGCATAAATAGATTATACCAAATTCCCCTTACCATAAACAACATATATAGCAAGTTACGCCCTTTGATTTTCAATCTTTTCATTGTTACAAAACATAAGTATCAATACATCGAGATAGAAACAGTTAAAAACTTCTTGAAATGCTAAGCAAAACGGGTTAAAGTAAAAAAGGTTTTTTAAAAAAAGGAAAACAACTAATTATTTTTTGAAGAAAAAAAACACTGAAAATTCAATTGTAAGTAACATAGTTTAATTCTTCTCTCTAAAAATTCATATAGTATAAATAAATATCATTATATTAAATATTAGATGCCTTTTTCCCAATCATCATTTCAGTCTATACAATATGTATTTGTAGAGAATCTTTCTAGCAAAATTCTTTTTTTACCTATATATATATATATATATTTGTGTGTGTGTGTGTGTGTGTATCTTCAGGCATGGAAATTATTTTGTTTCTGTTAAAATTCAGGTAACATCCGAGACGAAAAAATATGATGCGAATCGAAATATATTTATATATATATATATATATATATGCATACATATATACACATATATACATATATATATATACACACACACACACACACACACATATATATATATATATATATATATATATATGCATATACATATATATACATATAATTTATTATAATTGTTTCATATAGACAAAAGCAATTTACTCACTACAAAGTTGCAACTTCGTTTCAGTGCATTTAAAATTGCAGTTCGACTGGGGAGAACCAAAATATTATGAACAATTCTGTTTGAAAGCAAGCCACATGTGAAACATTACTTCCTTTTTACCATTTGTTTGAAAAAAAATTGAAAATAAAAAATAAAATAAAGGCAAGAAGGTGACGGAGTGAAACAATAGTGGTTGTTGATAGCAATTTGGTGAAGGATGGTTGAGGTGTTAAAGTAATGGCTAAATCTGAAAAATTCATTTTCGACAACAGCAGTTAAGGGTTTAGGCACAGATTTCCAAAGCTTCTAAGACTGAGGGATGGGTTAGGAAGGGTGAGAATCGGAAATATCAATATGATGAAAGAAGAAGGAGGAAAAAATTCAAACGTTAGTTATAGTAGTAATTGAGAATATATTTTTAATTATTTTAAAAAACTAAGCCAGAGTTAAAATTGCATATATTTAGGTTGGAGTTATCACCACTAGCTTTGTAATCAATGAAAGAGTTTTGTAAATTAATAAATTAAGAGGTGAAGATTTCTTTTTGGCATGTTGAATACATAAGTTGTTCGAGTTCTTTTTAAAAAAAAACAAGATAAGTTTTAATCTAGAAATTAAGGTTGACGAAATCGATTCATAGAGTATTTAAATCTTTACACCTCAAACAAGTGAATTTCTTAGATGTAACCTTAAACTTAACCTTAAATAATTTCCAACCTTTCTTGAAAAATAACGCTAATACCATTTATATAAATCCTAATTCCAATCACCCAACGCTAGTTATTAAGCATATCCCATCAGCATATTAAGCACATTACATTCATACATATACATACATACATACATATTTACATACATATATATATGCATACATATATATATACATATAGATAAATATAAATATATACTCATATATATATATAAATATATATATACATATATATATAAATATATATACATATATACATATATATATATAAATAAATATATACATATATATATACATACATATATACATATATATATATATATATATATATATATATATATATATATATATATATATATATATATATATATACATATATATATAAGTGAACATTGAAGTAAAAATTCAGAGTCGAATGGCTCTTTCATGCTAGACGGAATCGCCAGGTCACGTCGGTTGGGTTTTTTCTCGACTATTTATATATAGGGACCAGTGGCGCATTGTGGGTAGTCCATTCTGTCGGTTATTTTGGCGGGAGAGGTTTGTTTATTTCTTTATTTGGGTTAATTTATTTTACTTGTTTGTATGTATTTTTATTTTTTATATTATATATTTATTTATTCTTTCGGTTCACGATGTTTTAGTAACGTAGTACAAAATTTTTGTAATGAGTTTAGATCGTTTAATTAATAGTTTATTTTGGACTGGGAAGGTATTTAAAGCTATTTTTCGTCCAATTTTTGGATTGATTGTTGTAGTCCCTTGTAATTTTTGTTTTGGCAGTTTTTTAATTTGTTTATTATTTTATTTATTTATTTGGATTGGTTATATTTACTTGTTTTTGCTTATTTATTTTTATTTATTCTAACGATTATTTTAGCGGGAGCGGTTTGTTAATTTGTTTATTTATTTGGATTAATTTATATTATTTTATATATAATATATATATATATATATATATATATATATATATATATATTGTACACACACACATATATATATGTGTATGTATATATATATATATATATATATATATATATATACATACACATATATATATGTGTGTGTGTACAATATATATATATATATATATATATATATATATATATATATATATACATATTTTTTAAGCAAATCGACCCAATTCACATTTGAATATTATAGCTATCAGTGAAGCAAGCGATAGGAAGGGAGTTCCACTAACGGGGGTGCGAAATAAGAAGCTGTTGGAGTAGAAGCGATGGGTACATTTAGCCGTTTTGAAAGTGAAAGGGTGTGACCGAAATGCCAACCTAGTAGCACGCTTAAATTCATGCAATTTGGGAACCAGTGAAAGTAGCTCGTCGGAGTAGTTGCCATGAAAGTACTTGCAGAAAATACAGAGGGAAGCAACTGCACGTCTGTGAGATAGCGACCGCAGACGGGATGCCAGATCAGGACCACCCACGTTGCATATCCGTCTCTGGATTTGTCGAGGACCTCGAGATGAGCA